>ML178831.1:183763-493878 GCA_004369125.1 Pterulicium gracile
TCAACCTCCTCGGTACGTTCCCTTTCCCCATAACCCACACCACACCACGCACTGACCTATTCCCCTCCCAGACCCCAAAACAGGCCACTTCAGCTCAAACAACCAACACAGCTCTTCTTACGACTTCAACAATCCCAACCGCGGCGGACTCAGTCTCCGTCCGACGCGATTGAACATGAACCGAACCATGTCCTCTGGGCGCGAGCTCGGCGGGGCGAGCCAGATGGATGTGGAGATTCATGTTGCGGTGGATGTGGAGAGGGACGGGGACCATATGAGTGTCAACAAGGGGTCGAGGCCGTTTGCCCAGTGACCTCCCGACTTGGGCTGGGTTTGTTCGATAGGCCGGCCTGGGTTTCGGATTTTCCTGTGAATCCTGTTTGGTTGGACTTGGTTCTCCCTCTGTTTCCTACTATCCCCTTAGACTCGTAACCAGTTCCACTCCGTGGTTCGTCGTTCCTCGGGTTTATCCACAGGAACGACTTTCCAGGTTCTAGAGAGCCGGTTACGCGTCTACTATCCCCTCGTTTTATGTGTATTCGTCCGTTAGTACTCTTTTCTACTGTGGTAGTACCACCCAGCTGGGGTGTTTCTCTAGTTTTGGGACGTTTGCTCTGTACAATCACATGATATTACCTACACTCTGGTGCGTGAGATTGACGAGTGTGATAATGTGGATTGTACAGCCTGAGAGGGATAAAGGTTCGGTATTGTGTTGTGAGATGGGTACAGAACATGCGTGGGTGTATGCTATGGTACAAATGCATCGAGGGAAGTACAACGCGACAGAAGAAGACGTTGCCACGGGAATCAGGAGATTCTACTATCACTCATCATCCGAATCAAGATTTACCATGCTCTCCTCCTCCTCCTCCTCCTCGACCGCAGGTTTCTTGACCGGAGCGACAACACCAGACCTCACCTTCGGCCTATCCCTCGGCGCACCCAACCTAATCGTCTTCCCCTCCGACGCCGTCTTCAGCGCGTCCATCTACACGCACCACACCATCAGTACCCAAGTTCCCCAAGTTGAAGAGAGAGAGAGATCGGACTTACACGCCGCTTCGAAACCTCATCATCCTTCCCCATCTCCCCCTCCTCCTCAAGCATACTCCTCGCCAACGAATGCTGATACTTCCCTTCCGTCCCTTTCCCACCCCGAGACTTGGAGGAGGACCCGCCGGCCTTAACCCGCTCCTCCTCCATATAATTCTGCGCCTTGACGATCGTCCGCAAGCTCTTTTTATCCTGCTTCAGAAGGATCTTCATAATCTGCTTATCCTGCTCTTCCATGCTCTTCGTGCTCTTCGCTTCGCCGTCGCGGAACGTATCGGCGGAGGATAAAGTGCGCTTTGTGTCAGAGGAGATGACGTGCCCTGAGACGACGTACGTCGCTCCTCCCCCTCCACGCTGCGATCCAGGTAAATCGGACTTGAGCCCCCATTTCCTGGCCGGGTCGTATTCCGATTTCCCCTTGTTATTCCTCGGCATACCCGCCGAAGTCCTAGACACAGAGCATATCAGTCAAAGACCAGTTGAACGAGAAGCAGAGTAGATGTACCCCGCCGCGAACTCGGGCCTCGTCGCTCGTTTCCCCTGCACGGCGTGCTGAACGTGATATTCGCATACATCCCCCGATACGCGTCTGTCGCACCAGCTCCCGCACGGTTTCCCATCGCGTTTGACGACGCTGCAGTGCGTGAGGTCTTCGGAGCGGCCGATGACGACGATGGAGTCGCCCGATTCGGGGGTGACGGAGAGGATGTTGGTGGTGGGGTGGGGGCTGTCGCCGGAACGCTAGGATTCCGAGCCTGTCAGCACGAATGGAATGAACAGGAGGTGGAGCGGGGACTCACTGTGAACGGCTTAAGCAATCTCGGGTTCAACAGCGCAATAACATCGCCCGGCTTGACTTTCGATAGTTTCTCGAATGCGCCTCTGCTGCCTCCTCGGTACACCTTCTTCTCCTTCCCCTCGTCATCCTTGATCTTATCGAACCCATCTGACTCGAAGAGGAGGAGAGAGAGAAGCGCGTCTCCTCGGATGACCGCCATTCCTCCTGTACTGGAGGTCTTCTCCCGGTTCGCAAAGTCCACGAGCTTCATGTTCACGTACTTCTTCCCAAAGGTCGACTTGTTGATCTTGGACTTCGGCGGGGGTTTAAGTTTGTTGTTGTTCCCATCGTTTTCTCCCTCCCCAAAGTTGTTGTCGTGGTCTGTGGTGACTGGGGCTTTGGAGTACTTGACGGGACTCTGTTCGGCGACGACGGCGATGGTGACGATGTCTCCTGGAACAGGCACCTCGTACCCTTGCTTGTTGGGTAGGAGGCGGATACACGAGTAGAGTTTCGCGGGGGATAGATAGAAACGACCTTCAAGGTGGTCTTGTAGCTCGTCGTGGGGTAGGGACCGTGATCTAACAAGGAAAGGTCAGTGGCGATCGAAACCCCACAAATGAGGCGACGCACGATAATCGAATACCAGAGTTCGGCTCGAACTTCTTGAAGAGCGGGTCATCCGAAGGTGGGGTGATGTCGACTGGTCCAGGTTCCAAGTCCTGCACCACAGCCATCGTTTCATCACGCTTCAAGCCTATCTCTGGGGGGTTCTGCGCAGTTGGCCGCTCGGAGAACGATTCGGTGCGTGCGGCTGGTTGCGAGCTGCTCGATTCGTGGTTGCTTTGTGAGATAGATGCTAGTTTGTTGAGGAAGTTGGATGGGTCAGATGTCGGCTGTTGCACAGAGGAGGAGGAACCGCTAGGATATGACGATCGGGCTTTCTGCTGTGGTGCCTTCATTGGGGGCTTTGGTGCAGCGCCAAGGGAAGTGAGGGGTCGCATGGGGGGTACAGATTGAGCAGGAGCCTTTCTCGCCACCTTCTTTTTCTCTAGATAGCGAAAAAATGAGTACTCTGACGATACAAAGATAGAGACGGGTGCGTACTTGGAGAAGGGGTAGCAGGTACCAACTCGGTGTCCTGCCTCTTCCTCTTTGGAGACGCTGGTGGAGCTACGGCAAACTTGGAATTGAGCTGAGTTTCTAGGCCAGCTATCTGCTTTCTTAGCTCGTTCTGTCGCAGCTGCTCAGCGTTGTTGCGGCTGCTGAATGAGTTCATGTCGTCGTCGTCAGTGTCGAGGGCAAGATTGTCTGGCCACAGCCACTGTTTGCCACCCAAACACGACCATGTGATCGCGGTGTTTGGTGGTGGCGTTCAACTTTGAGGCCGCTACTTCTGCAGCAGCCAGGACATTCGATTGCCTGCGACCACGAAAGCGAGGGGGTACTGTCCAATAAATCTAACGTAAAGGGAAGTATAGCATTCCCCATAAATCTGTCATCGTGTGCATGATATTTGCCACCACTCAAGCTAGCTGCTAGTGCAGAAAGGACCCCACCGACCGCTCTTGTAAATTTGACTCCAGTTTTCCCCACACCAGCAAGACTGAGATCCTGGACCTGGGATAGCTACTCTGGATATTCCCGCCAAAATCTCTCGCGCTGTGTTTCTGCTGGTATCATGTTGCTATTCAACCTATTAGCGGTGATGTCCTTCGAGTCTCCGGACAAAATAACAGAAAATTAATTCCCTTGTTTTCAGGACTTTGGCACCTGTAGTCGCTCAGATTACACCTGCACAGACTACATCTTGACGTATTACATGCAGATTTTGAGCTCTAAGTAGAGAAGATCACCCCAGGCTTGCCCAGGCGGCATGCTCTGAGAATATCATCAGCGCCGGCGCCAGTGTCATCGCCCCGGGCGCTGGCCTGAGGCTGATGCAAAGCACAAATACGCTCCGTGGCATCATGCGTATTCGACCCGAAAGGCGACTTCGAGAGGTAAGAGCTACTGGAGGCATGTGTTTGAGCCTAGCCATAGCTAGCTACCAGTGAGAACCTGAGCCATGGCCATTTTCAGGGCACAAGTTGCCAAGCAGCCTGCATGCCGACAGACTTGCTCGTGAAAAACACCAGCGGCTACTTATGAGGATCACTTGTCCTTGTCTCGCTAATTTTCTCACATCTTTCTATGGCTGTTTTCTATTATTCGGGGAGCCAGTCAGTGCCTGAGCCTCATGTACTTGGCCCGGCGCTAGCTGGCGACAGAGAACGTTGCAGTGCTAGCTAGCTTCGTTGCAGCTGTGCTACAGATGTGGATACATACTTCTAGATCCTACAAATAGATGTAAGCCTTTCCAGGCGTCCAAGGGCCGCATCGGGAGATGAGCTTTTCCCGACACCCGCCCGTTCGAATCGACGTCGGGAAAGGCATCATAACTCGTTGCACCGGTAGATTGTATCACATTCCTCGAGGTCCGTCACACCCATAGTCTCCAGCAACTTTGCTGTCGAAGATTGACTAATCCGGATCACAGCGCTGCGGTAGGTACTGCAAGTACAACACCTCAGTTCGCCACATCGGGAGACAATGCCCGCTTCAGCGACTTGTTGGCATGGTATATACTTGGAAGTGATGAAAACATAGCACCTGTAAAATCGGAAATAGTGACTAGATACACAGGTCTGTGGAAGGGCGCCCAGTCATGGCCACGTATGCGCATGCCTTGTGTATGACCAACCAAGGCGCAATATCACTGACAACGAGATGCCGCCTCGCGTCTTTCATACATGCCCCCCGCGGAACATGCCGCACAGGTCCCACTCCTTCCCTTCCTACCACATCCAAGACGTCTCACATATCATCTCTCTTTTCCATCTTCCATCTTCCCATCCACACCCTCATCTCCTTCCTCTTCTTTCTTTGCCCACTATGAGTAACACGCACAGTCAATCGACTTCATCTGCTGCGCCACCAGGCAGTAGCAATCGGATAAATCTGTCTTCCTCCCGTGCCACCGAACTCGCAGCGCGCCTGAGCTCAGTAAAAACGATGGCTCAGGGGTGCGGGCAGATCCTCTCCTTGTGTGGACCTTTATCCGCTGAGGAGTTCTCTTTAAACGCTAGAAAGGTAGGGGTTTTGCTATGGTAAAAGGGTGAGAAGTTACTTTTGCTGATCGATGTTTTGCCACCTGGCAATTCAGATTGTTGCGCTCATCGAGGTATCTACTGATTTTTATTCTCCCGCTGACTCAGCCAACCCTCGACTGGTGTAAAATATATGCTGACCTGCGATGGAATCTAGATAGCGAGGGTGACACTTCGTCGATCCCGAATCGCTGTATACCACCGACCCTCTGATAGCCAAGCCAAAGTAGATTGCATGACTCCGCTGAAGCAAAAATACTTCGAGATGCTAGCTATGCTCCAGCAGCGCCGGACTGACATCCCAGATACTCTCCAAGGTAGTTGGTTTTATTTTGTCCGAGGCTGATGGATTTTTGGTGCTGACCTTTGATTTTTGGTAGTTCGAGTGAGCAGCTTGCTCATACCATTACGACGCAGCACTGGTACAACCGAGTATCCAAGCGAAGCTCAAACGCCACAGCGACATGTCTTCACGCCGCCGGCGCCGCTCTCAGCCAGCTCTGATACATCATCCAACCTGGTATTTCTTACAGCAGCAATGTCACGTAAGACCCGACTTTCTTTGCCGCAACCAAAAAACTCAGCCACTAACTTCCCGCAAAGCACCACCCTCCCTATCCCCCCTCGCTCGCCGTCTCAATCGCAAGCGGCCCACCTCGCTCAGCCACGATCGACGAAAGACCCGAGACCCCATCTGGCCGAAAGACGAACAGAAAGACGTCATGCGCCAGTTTAACCTCCTCGTAGATCCACCACCGCCGGTGAAGTTACAACCGCTGCGCCGGCGCTTTGGGATATTCTGCACGTTGAATAATTCGATGTTTCGCGGGAAAGACTCGGGCTCAGGCTCGCAGTGGGATGGGATGCATATGCATCAGTCGAGCTTGCAGAATATTTAACGACAATGACCACTGGTGTGCAACTTGAACGTAAATATAAACGACGTCGGCGCGACAGCATCATTTCCATCGAGCACATCTAACGATAACCACGATAACCAACCACGCATATTCCTTCGACCTCGAAGAAGCGAATCATACGAGTAACAAGTAGGTGCATGTACGATACCTCACATGTCCTATGCCTTATGCCTTATGCGTAATACGAATAAAGTAAATGAGATCTTGGTGGTCTTTGCCAACCGCAATATGGTGCCAGGTAAGGTGAGAGCTCTAGCGTGAGTTCGAAGTTTGCGCTTGTCTGAGTTAGCGCGATAGGCCCGGAGGATTGTTCAGAAGCGGGCACTCCGACCACGATTCCTGCCTGCTGAGAGCACGATGGTCCATGTACACAGTGTCCTCTAATTCGGGACTGGGAGGTTCTCTGGAAAGAACAGAAGGAGGCTATCATAGCATGTATGATTATGGAATCCAGCACTTGCGTTGCGCCTATGCATGATACGGGTACAAATATTTCGGTTGCTCTACATCTTCACACTGTCCAGGCACCCTCTCCCCGCCATTGCTTTATAGTACTCCACTCAATCCGCAAATATCCCCCCCTCCCTCAACCCTGACCTGCCCGTACTGTGGCTCCTACTCTGCGGCAACCTCTGCCCCCCATTCCTGATCCTATCCAAATCATCTCTCCACGCTCGGAACTTCCTCAACAAATCGCTCGGTTCCTCCGAGTTGCTCACTGCCTCTTCTTCGGACTCGATGAGCTGGATAACTTCGCCGAGGGAATGGTCGAGGTTGCTAAAGGCTTTGTTCATGAGGAACGGGTTGCCGAGGCAGGCGGGGGAGTTGGAGGAGGCGCGGGAGGGGGAAGGGGCGGCTGTGAGGTGTGAGAACTATTAGGAAGGAGGGAGGGGGGAGGTGTGTGGGAAGCCTTACCTTGGGGGTCGGATTTGGGGTAGACCTAGGTTCTTCGACGCATGAGAATCGAAGGACGACAGCGAGAAACGCATCATGTAGGTACTCACACCAGCTGGGTTCAACGCACTAGGTCCAGGACCGACTCCATCGCCAGTGTGCGAGCCAGGGTACTTAGCATCGGCTATCGCCTTGCATTAGCTACACCCATGAGCACGTTAAGAAGACAACTTACCTTCTCCAAGGGACATGTTGCGTGTACGTTCGAGGTGGTCGTCGGGTGAAAGGTAGATAATGAGAGGAATGATATCATCGCTTCGATCTAGGCGACTCTGGTGCATCCCGGGCCGGATATCCGGCAGATGCAAAGGCGTCAGTAACACATTTCACGTTACTTACCGTCTCTCGACTTTCACCCGGCACACCACCACATCCGGTGTACACCACACATACTCAGACTGCACCATGCCACCAGACACTGCACCGACCGTTGACGACCTAAGGGTGCGGACTGTCTGGTACGATGAGTAGAGCTTTACTGACTTGTGCACAGGTGAAGCTTTGTTACATCTGTCGAGAAGAAGAACACTATGATCGTAAGTTAACGTTATGTTTACCTGACTCGACTTCGTTAACGCCCTGGTCTCCTCCTAGATGTACCACAACCCCCACATGTACGATGGATACACCCTTGCACCTGTACGCTTAGCAGCCACAATCACGCCGCTGTCTGTCTGCCTACTAATGGCACCACTACTAATAGGCACTCTGATCGCACACGAGCAATGTCTCCTCATCTGGGTCGAAACCAAAGAAGGCGAACAAACTCTCAACGACCTCAAATGCCCCCAGTGCGGAACAAAGTACGAAATAGAGTCCCACAAGCCCTTGCTCTACCGCGTCATGTCCTCCCTCGACGGCGCCATGACCTTTCTCGGGAAGAAGGCGACTATCGTAACGATCGCGGGCGTGGGCGGCGCCTTTGTGTCTAGTGCGTTTCCTCTTCTCCTACTTCTCCCGCCGCCGTGTGATGCACATTATCTGACGCGGCGGCTATCATGTACTTAGCGATGTACGTGCTAAGCACGGCCTACGGCGCGTACGCCATGCGTCGGCTAGTCGGGGAGGAGTAAGCATTCATTCCAACAATCACAATCACCCCATCTACGCTAACACTCTCCCACCCTTTCTCCCACGCACTATTCCTTTCTCGCTATCCGGTTTGACATCCCCAACGAAAAGGGTATTCAACATCATCCTAACCGACGACCCCATCAACTGGCCCTGGCATGCCTTCCTCAACCTCCCCCTCCTCCCCCTCTCCCTCCTCCTCTCCCGCACCCCCCTCATCGAGCTCTCAGCCTTCTCCCTCCTCGCCGTAACATGGTCCACCGTCTCCCCCATCGACCCCGTCTCCTCCCGCATCAACGACTACTGGCAGCGCCCGCAACATATGATCAGACTCCCACCCTTCCCTGGCGGAGCGATGACGTCCAGCTGGCCACCCAGTCCGTTCTTACTCGGCGCATTCGTGCTCCCTATCCTCAGAAGGGTGTACATCCGATATAAAAGCCGAATCGAACGCTGGCTCCTCCACTCCCCCACGCGGCGGGCCAGAGACGAGGCAGAGCACCCACTCCAGCGCTTCGAATGGGCCCTCGACATCCTCCGCCTAGGCCTAGGCGTCCAAGTCGAAGCCGAGCGCGTCGACGAAGAGCCCTTGCCTCCAGTGAACAACAACGACCCCGTCGCCCACGGGGAAGGGGAAAACGAGAGGAGACCGCGTACAGTCCGGTTAACAACCGCCTTGATAGGCCGCTCTATCCTCGAAGCCCTCCTCATCCCCGACGTTGCCTCGTTCATGGGTTCCCTCCTCCTCCGCCTTTCCTCTTCCTCTCCCCTCCTCCGGAATTTCCTCGCTATCAAACCCGCTCTGAACGGCCGAGTCCCACTCCCTAATCTTGGGAGGTTGAGTGTGGATACGTCACTGTGGCAGAAAGGTGGGATATTGAGAGAGGTGGGGACGGCGGTGAGGGCGATTGTGGGGACGCTCTGGGGGGGCAGTTTGACGTTGGGGGAGTATGATCCTGTTTGGTGAGCTTATCTTACTGTGACTTGATTCGTCCGACCTCTGACGAGTCGTGATACGTCGTAGGTGGAGAAACGCAGTAGGCATGGGTGTGTTCGTCGTCGTGCGTCCTCCTCTCCATTTTCCCCGCGCTAGATGTACTGACAATGACTCCCCGAACAGACGAAAGACGCCATCCAGCTCCTCTACCTATACCTCTCCAAGCGCGAGCGCGAGAGTCGGCGGATCAAGAGCAGGTGCGTACATAACCTGCGTCTCATCGTACCAAGATTGACCCGACCCTTCTGTAGATCCTTTGCAGGGATCGACCCAAGCGACCTTGACCTCATCCGGCCGCCGCGCTTCGGCCTATGAGCATCAGCATCTAGCCTTCGCTGCGACAAACGGTGAACATGAACTCGAAACGACGGCGAACACGAACCAACGGACGACGGAATAACGACCTATTCACGTTATAGTAACCTTATTCGATGTATATATCAGAGTCCCCACTTGTATCAGCACATCCCACTGACCACATACTTATATTCGTTGGCGTATTAGGTATAGCCCTTAGCGTCCACTGCACTTACCACCATTGACCCAACTTGAGCTCTGGGCTGGCTAATGGAGGCTCTGGCTGAGAAGTAGGTCGAGCACACAGCAGGTCGAGTCGTCAAACGGGAATGAGTAGCAACAACACAGGTCTCATTGAGCAGATAGCGTTTATTAAAGACAGCAAAGGGCAATAGCAAGGAACGAGGAAGCATCATCAGCAAAGAAAGCAATAGCGATATATCAACATGGTGGTTTTCAACGCAGTATCCAGACCAGGAACAGAAGCCAAAAACAGAAGCGGGGAGTACAGCGAGAGGAAAAAACACAGAAAGTGAGAGCAACAGATAGATAGCTTCAGTTTGATGCAGATGAGAAAGACAGACATTCGACTTTGGACTTCGGAACGAGAACGAAAACGCGCTGGAGACACTAAGATTCATCATCGTCCCTCCTATCATCCACGATATTCCTGATATCCAACTTTGCCCTTCCCTCCGTCCCACTGCCACCACCACCACCATATCCACCGCTACCACGATATACTCCAGAGGTATTTAACGGCGCAGGCAACCTCGTCCCACTATGGCCGAACCCGCTGATCCCACTGCTCGAGATCCCATTCCCATCATGGGAAGAGGGTTCTGTGTGCGAACGCATCGGTGCCAACTGGATCGGCCCATCTACACTGGTGTTGCTGGTATTCTTGTGATAATACCCATGCGCATGAGGCGGGGGAGGGCTCCTGCTTCGGTTGTAGCTTTCATTGTTGGCATGAGATCCACCACCACCACCGGAGTCCCAGAGACTCGAATTGGACGGCGGCGGTGCTTGGTAGGCAGAGTGGCCTAGGTGTGAAGCGGAGGCACTCGGTGGCGGAGGAGGTGGGGGGACAGATGTCTGAGCCGGAGGCGCAGGGGGTGGAGGGTGAGGATGTCCCGGTTGAGGTTGATGAGGAGGCTGACCGAGCGCGGGCGATGGATGGGCAGAGTGTTGCCCGTACCAGTGCCCAGGTGCAGAAGTGGGCATCGACGGAGGCGGCGGATAATATGGGTGGTAAGGCCGAGAACCTGGGTGCGTAGAGTACGGCGGTGCCGCGTTGGAACTGTGTGGCACGGATTGTGGGTCAGCACCACGAGACGACGGCTGCGACTCGTTTTCCTTGGTCGTGGGCGGTGGTGAGGCTGGAGGACCTGCCATCTGTGGCTGCTGAGGTGGGGGAGGAGGTGCTCCGTATTCGTATGGGTAAGCATGCGGGTGGTGGTGCGATGGTGCGTGATAATGAGGATGTGGATGGGAATGAGAATCATAGTATGGAGGGGGATATGATTGAGGATGATACCCATAGGGCGGCATCGGGGGAGGTGCATGCGGATGAGGATGGTGGGGAGCTGCGGGATGGTGTCCGTGGTGGGCATTGTAGTACGGATCGTATCCCCAACTCGAATGTTGAGGCGGGGGAGCATTGTTTGGCGCATAAGGAGTATAAGGGTAAGGGTACTGGGGTGGGGGAGGATGAGGTGGCGCTTGATAATAATATCCTTGCGGCGGTGGACCTGGGGGAGGCTGATTGGGCGAGTCATAGGCAGTTTGCGCAACAGGTGCCGATGGTGGTGGTGCTGGAGGAGCTGGAGGTGGCGGCGGCGGCGCATACCAGGCGTTAATGCGTGGGTGACCCGATGAAGGCCCTGTGGTCGGGGTAGGGGGGTTCATGGAGGTTCCCGACACAGAAGCCTGCGGTTCCACTTGTGGAGCACCTGCAGGTAGAATCTGTGGGCCAGGCGGCGTCTCTGATCTAGAAGCGCCGGGAGGTGGTGGAATAACCGAGGCCCCTTCCGAGTCCGCAGACACGGAGCCCCATCTGGATTGCGGAGGTGGGAGATGCGTCGTCTGCTCGGCTTCTGGCTGAAGCTCCTCTTGGTTGTGCATCTTTCGTCGCTTTCCGGACCGAATGCCGAGGTCGGGAGATGATGCACAGGAAACCGGCGAGGCTGGCTCTGGCTCGACAGGGAGCTGTCGGTCCAGTGAGCTTCCGCCGCCATCACCAGCGCCGACAGACATCAGCTGCACATTCTGGGGAGGAGGGCGCTTGCGGGAGCGTATGTCTTTGCGTATTCGGATTTTGATTCCTTGATCGGCTAGCGAGCAAGATAGCGGAGTGGATTCTGTGATTAAGTTGGTTCAGAAGGGTTCCATGGAGGTTGATAGCCCGAGCGACGGACCTTCCATACCGGGAAATTTCTTCGCGGTGAACACATAGAATGGAGCAGAAAATATCGACTTGCAGTGTCTAACGGAGTTTCTGGGGGAGAAAAAGTCAGAGACGGCAAGATGTTAGGAGCGAGCGGCGCATACCCGACAATCTCGTACAGGCTGAGCTTCAGCCGATAACTCCCCTCAGTGCGTACGCTGAGGTCAGGGAAAACGAAGAAGCCGACGTCTGCATTATCTGCCGATTCTGCATCGCGAAGGTGGTAAAGCGAGGACACGACTGAACCAGTCGTGCATTTCGTGCGTCCATCCTGAGAGCGATTGGAGTTCAGTATCCACGCAAGCCACAAAGAGCAGGCAAAATTGTACGCACTTTCAGCCAATGGAGCTCGGTGTCATCATCAGGCTTTGCCAGACATGCGAACATGAAATAATATGGATTCTGCAGGAATGCTGTGGGGTCATGGCCACTGCTAAAGTTCAACGGCCAGATTCAGCTCATGTCTGGGAGGATATGAAGGAGAACGACGAACTGAGGGTCGTTGGGATCAACTGGAGGATCTATGACACGAAGTTGTACAATCGGAGGAGGATCGATTGGACGTCTGTCGGCTGTGAACCAGGACGATGGTCATCAGCGTGGCTGCTCGGTATGGTGGTGTGAGTTGGCTGACCTTTTCCACCGACTCCACACATCCTCGCCTGCTTGGGCTCCTGGCGTATAGTCAACTCATAGTCCCGCCTAGGATGAGGCCCTGACATTCTGGGGAAGATCGAAAAGGAGCAGAGATTGGGCTTCGAGAGCTTTAGAAGGCCGTAAGGGCAAATTGAGTGGTTCCCAGGGACTGGTGCAAAACTTTATGTAAGTCACCAAATCCCTTTCCCACTTGTCGGGTCATGTGCATAGCTCACACCGTTATCTTGGGTTCATCAATACAATTCATCTTCCCTCTGGACCTCGAGGTGATAGCAACGTTGATGTGGAAGGAATAGACCAGGTGTCTGGTCTCGATTAGGTCTTAGCCCACTCGATGCCACGATCTACGGCGTTCCAGCGTTTTGGGTATGCCGGTGTGAATCTCGGTGTCTATTACCTCTCAAAACATGGGGACTGGAGCAGCAACTGTACCTGCACGTAGCCTCACCGACAGCAATCTGGGCCGCAGCAGGCTGTGATCCTGGAAGAACATCAATCTAACCATCTGCCGTGTCGGTACCGGTACTTAGCGCTGGCCATGCACCAGAAGAGACTTCCCTCAAACGGGTTGAATCACAATGAACTCATCAGCTGGATCGTCGTCGTCCTCTGCCACGCAACACCACCATCATCGCGGAGCTGCAATTCCTAAAGGACAGGCCTGTGGAAACCACAGAACCGCTGCACATGGACCGGGCGTCACTTGCACATTCTAGCCAGAACCGAACTAAACTTTCCCTGGAATAGGTCAGCGGCAGACCGGGAACCTAAACCTAATCTTGGTTAAGTCGGTTTGCACTAGGGCCACAACTCAGCGAAGAAAGATCAGCGTCGAGAGCCCTGCACGGTCCAACATAAACGTGAGTTCGAGGGATTCATTCAACCAGAGGGCCATAGAGTTGCGCAGTGTGGGCCATGGCCCACCCGCGCTGATATCAGATAACGACGAGACGACATCTCCAGACTTCTTGAACGACGGCAGCCTGTTCTAGCTACCGTACATAGGGTGAGAAACCAAGAACCGGACGATGAATCCGCTGAAACGCACCACCTTGGCCTTGGATTCCCATTCACTTTCACAGACACCGGTCAGCTGTACAAAGCAGCGTTTTCAAAGTTAGCGTTGAGCGCCGTTCACAGTTTAGACAGCGTTCAAGGGTCAACGTTTTACCAGCTTATTATGGCCCGAATCACTCACATGAAGCGGCCAATGAATTCGGCATGTCAGGTCGGAATGGAAGGTCGCTGTATGGAGGTAGAGATATGCAGAGAGGCCGTCACCCGTTTGGCTGGTATAAATGAACATCTACAACGGACACTCCGTGGGGCTCGATGGAGGGAGATAAATCAACCCGGCCCCGCGGTTGACTTCATCGTCGAGGTGCATCTTCCGCGATGCTTCTGTAGGCTATACAACGACGTCAACGGCGAGGCGTTATGCAGAATGAGATAGAACGGCGATTACTTTTGTGAGTGGAAGTACTGCGGACGAAAAGTCGCCGATCGAGAGGTGAATTCAAGAGTCGGTGTCATCTCCACTCAGATACCAGCACAACATAAAGACCATACTGGCCAGAGCTGACGTGTAAACCATCAGCAATATGACGCCGCACCCACCACTTAGAACAACTGACTTTACCCAGCACCGGTCGGCGTAACTTGAACCTGAATCTTGTGAGAGAGGGAGTTGGCTTCGCGATCCCCTCGGGCCCATGGTTGTTCCCACAGCAAGCTATTGCTACAGTACGAGTACCAGCACTGCGAAGGGTGAAAGTCGCCGATGTGAATCAGAGCTCGAGTAGTGTGGAGATTCTCAGCGTATGTGAGTGACGTTCGACCCAAATAAACTCGCAAACGCGCACCCAAAGACATCATACTGGTATCCAGCCTCCAGTAGTAATGGGAAGAGCGAGATGTTCTGAGCGGCGACCTCGGGAAGGAGACGAGTCGGCCGTGCGTCCTGGGAAACGGCAAATTAAAAGAAGTACATACGTCACCTTCGCGGAATGAGCAGTGAAAGTCATGGGAGAAACGCTGTCAGGCCGTATGCCGGGCACGCTGGTTACTCAAAGTACCGCAATAACTCCGCGTTGACGAACGGCAGGATCTAGCTCGCGGGACGCGTCGGTTGGTAGTGGACCTACGGCGAAGACATCCAGCAGGGATCACGGAGATGTTCTGAGGTCGCGCTTTGCTGCATCTGTTCTGACGCGACGCCGGAATGGCTGCATAACGTCAGAAATGACACTGCTGTGAAAAGACAACCATCTCAGGAACAGGAGCCTGCGAGAAGCAAAAGGATGCGGTGATGCTGCCAACACGAGCGGTAGAGCGTGAAGGAGATATTCGCTGAGGGCATCTCGGACGACATGGCCAGCGCGTCTTCTTCACGATCGCTTTGTCCTCGCACCCAGCAAAACCCGATTAGCTCAAACGCGCAAACTGCCGGCAACAGGAAAGTAGGATGGGTAGGAAGCCACAGCACAGGCTGAGATCGATGGAAGAGAAAGAAGCAGTGTTATATTGCATGAGACTTGACTGATTCCAATGTACAACGGTTAAGTACATACGACGTTCAAGGAACGGAAACAGTACAAATGCCAACGAAGAACAGTCGTCGAGAAGTTTGTAACCTATGAAAAGGAGACGATGAGCAAAGTTTCCTGCGAAGGACAGCATGAGAGCAAAGCATAAAGAATATCAGCGAGCCGATGTAAAATTATCATCAAACTCTCGCCTCCCATTCCCTACTTTTGTACACGAGGGAACTTTGGTGTAGGAGGGAGCATGTTAATTCTGTCCGCCCATCGGGGGTTCATCACAATAAAAACACAAAACGAAAGAAGAAAACAAAGCGGGGATGTAAGAACGCAACGAACCTACAATATGCTTGCCGTGTCGCCCAAGTGTCTGCCTCGAGATAGCCTAAGAGAGGGAGAGTAAAGTCAGCGTCGAACCCAAAATTTAAACGTTGCAAAGAGTAGGGAAGAATCAGACAAGGCTGAAATCGATATTGTTATTCTACGCAAGCCGAAGCATTCAGAATGTGGTAAAGTATGGTTGTAATCGGTTTGATCATCACATAGCAGCCAAGGAGGCAGAAGTAGACACGTACATTGACGGCGAGGTAGAAGCTGAATGGAAAGAGAAGGGCAGACGCGCTTGCACGTGCACCGGCGGATCGAATTTTAAGGCGCTTGCAGTTGTCACAGTCACGGCAAGCCACGCGTCACACCAAGCGCGACCCTGTGATCTGAGAGCACTGTGGTCACCGACGTTGAGCGCGAGCCTCGAGGCAAGCTTCGCGTCCTTCTGCAGGTGGAGCGTTATCACATGATGGGATTGAACCGGTGGGACAAACAAGGTACAGAAATGCGAAAAACACAAGAAAACAAGGTACAAACGCCAGAACCCAGGCGCAGATGACTGTTCAAACGTTCAGGACTTGGAGGATGAAAACGACAATATGCAAAGACTTGTACGTGAGGATGATAAATAACATAATCATTGAACATATTCAGGATACAGTGTATTTCATTCTTCTTCTCCTTTCTCTCGACATGCGAAACACGAACACAATGTAAGGGGGATGGATATATGGATTATGAAGGATATAGGTGAAAAAACGACGACGGGAAGTGTTATAAACGGTGCAGCGGAAAGAGTTTAGCAAAAGACAGGGAATGACATTGAAAGCGTGATGGCATGATCAAGCAGCCAGACAGAGGAAGGGACGTCGAGCCAGCTAGAGGAAGGTCGAAGTTTTTTGTGGTGGTGCAGAACACCGAAGGGGTAGGTACGAGTCTTGTTGCAAGGTGACAAAAAACAGGAGAAAGGTTGGTGTCAACCAACGACGACAAGCGTATGCGTGGACGAGGTACAAAGGTGAGAAGATGGACAAACATAAGAGTCAGATACATGCGGGACACAAGCACAGGTGGAGCAGACAGGAGATATAAAAAGGTGGTAGAAAACAAAGGCGATTGCCCAAAACACAACAGGGGATAGAGTTACGACGAAGTTGAATAAGTCAAGCGGTAGAAGGAGACATTTCATGAACTAAAACAATTACAGCGAGGGAGTTACAGACAAAGAGAAATTCATGGACGGGTCGTAGCGTGCGATGTTTGATGGATAGCATTTGCAGCCGAGTCGATGTCGATGATGGATTGGAGTCAGGAAGGAATCGAGATGAGAATAGAGGCAGAGCGATTGGAAGAACGTGAACTTGTTGAAAGGTGAGATATATGAGGTGAGAGCTCGGAGGGTATCAGAAGATTCGGGTCACATTGTCAAAGACCGAGTTCGCGTCGAATTCGGTCGGCCACATGGGAGGATGAGTGCCACCGCCCATCTGGGAAGAGGAGTCGCCGCCGTCGGGTAGGCTCATGGGCGGGTGGAGGTATGTGGAGAATAGGTTGTCTTCCTCGTGAGGAAGGAGGGGCGGGTGAAGGAAGTCCATGGTGGCATCCTCTGAAGGGGGAAGCATCGGAGGGTGGAAGATGTTGGGCGAATCCGTGGTGACCTGTGGCATCATGGGAGGATGCCAGAACGGCCCGCTGGTAGCTCGCAGAGGAGGTCCACCGTAGAACCCGGTGTACGTCAAGTCGATGGAAGAGCGTTGAGAGTGCGAAGCAGAGGACGCAGAGGAATATCCGGAGTTGTATGAGCTGTAGGACACGGCGGAGGACGGGGGCTCGGACGCAGAGTCTGTGCTCATTCTTCGGCGTTTACCCAGTCTCGGGCTGAGAGGTCCGTTCTCCGCTTCTGATGAGGAATCCATCGAAGGGGAGAAGGGCAAGGCATCCATGGGAGTGGGGAAATAGGCGGTGATCAGGTCCGGGTGGTAAGGTCCGGGGAAATGGGCTCCGAATAATCCTTGGCCCGCAAAGCTGGAGGCATCGTTACCAAGCGCTCCCATCAACTCTGACTGCGTAGAGTGGAAGCCATAATCGTAGGAGAGGTTCGTCGACATGGTGGACGAATCCGGTACGAACGTCGGGGGAGAGGCTTCCCTCGCAGGAGATGCACTCTGACTGGCGCCTGGGCTGACGGAGGGCGTCTCTATTGCGGCAGCCCGTCGGGCGTCGTGTCGCGAACGTTTCCGAATCACATCAGACTTCATAGAAATGGGACGGGCGGAGCCATGGAGTTTGTAGCTAAAGATAAGGAGGTCAGCAGGGCGAACATGAGGCGTAGATTCTTAGGAGAGCGCACTAAAGTCCACATCTGTGCAATCTTAATAAGCGACCAGTTATCACACGATAAGAGAACACAGAACGTACGCATTGCAGACAGTCTTGCCCTCGTCGTCCTTTCGCCACAGCGGCGTGGCGGTGGTATGACAGTTGAAGCACTGAGCAACGCTGCTGGCAGGCGGTGCTGGCTCTGAAGGGGAATGTTAGGAATGAGGATGGCATCGATCGAGGAGGAGACGTACTAGAGGCTATCTCCGCGACGATCTCGGGCTGCTGTTGCTGTTGTTGTTGTTGTTGTTGTTGTTGCTGCAACTGCAACTGCTGCTGCTCTCGCTGAAGCTCCCGCTGCTCGCGTTGCTGCTGGGCATGATGGTGGTGGTGGTGTTGCTGACGAGGCGCGGCCTGAGCTCGAGCCTCCCCGTTACCGTTCCTCATCGTCTTCGGGCGAGGTCGCTTGTGCTGTGAAGGAAACGTATTTATTAGAAACAAGATCGAACGACGACAGCGGGTGGACGTACAAGTTTGCAGTACAGCCCACATGCATTGCAGTTCAACTCGTCGTTGAGACCTCGTCTCCAGAGGGGAGTGTGGGTCGCTCCGCAGTTCTGACATTCGGCCTTGACGCCTCCTGGGCCAGAGTTGGCATGAGACACCGTCGAACCAACTCGCGACGAGGTACCGCTGGTTGCGGTGGCGCTCGGTCCTGAGGAGCGGCTGCTGCCGGTGGTACGGATGCTGAGGGGCACACGGCCAGTGGGGGTGCTAGACCTGCCAACAGACCGGCTGCTGACTTTGGAATGAGCCCCACGACCACGACGCTGAACAACGGCGCGATTGTGCACAGCGCGCGACGTCGCGCTTGGTGTGGCGTCTCGATGAACCTGAGGCTTGGCCTCGTACTCGCTGTCTTCATCGTCGCTGTCCATGCTGTCTTCGTCGCTATCTTTGCTGCTGCTGGCAGAAGGGACGAAGGATCGCTGGACAGGCGCAGAGATACTCTCCATCGTGACGTCCTTGGAATGAACAGTGTGGTAGGGGTGAGAGTGGAAGTAGCCTGATTGGTCGATGGCCGGAGCAGATGCAGATGGGGCAGAGAGATCGGGAGATGTATAAGTAGTCCATGAGGTAGATTCGTTGGGAGAGTCGGCAGCGTTAGTCATGAGTTCGTCCAATGAAAGTTCGATCGTAGGGCGGCTGATGCTGAAGCCATGAGTGGATGAGACGTCCTCGCCATAATTCAGGCTATTGGAATGGGTGGGGATGGAGCCGAGTAGAGCAGCAGGGCCGAACTCGTTGGAGAACAAAGATGGGAAGTGGAAGGTGGTGTTAGGCGCAGATGAGGGAGTGTCCTTGCCATCGTCGGTGACCATGTCATCGGAGGAGAAGTGAGTATGAACAGGACCGCGTTTGTTGAACCCGGGTGAAGGCTTCAGGTCGGGCATGTTGACTGGGTCGGGGGAGGTCATGGACGACGAAGGTTGGTCGACGCTGAAGGTGAACTGCATCCTAGTGATGGTGCCTGGCTGGGCATTCTGGCTAGCTTCACGGTGTCGCTCCTTCTCCACAGCCCGCTGTTGGATCAGGTCGATGGAAGCGCTGCGCTTGAAGTCGGGGGCTTCGAGGTCGGCGATATTTCTGTAAGAAATGGCATGACAGAGGAAAAAAGGAGCGGAGTCAAATTGGGTGGGTGGAATGATGGTTAGCCGCTCGCCACTTGGGTTAAGGGTTGGGAAGAGTTGGCCTACCTGCCCTTCTCCTTGTCAAGTTTGTCGCTCATACATTTCGAGAGCTTCTTGAACTCGCGCTTGGATTTGGCATTGTCGGAGTCGACCATAAGACTCTGAAGGTGCCATAGCCTCCAGCTCAAATTTTCCAGCCGTTGGCCCTGCTCAAGGTAGCTAGCAACCTTAGTGCAGACCTGCGGAAAGAAGCACAACTTTGAGCATGCGGGGACACATGGGAGAATCGAGATCCAAGAAGTTAAGAGTCGAAAACGCACCTTCCAAGTCTTTGTCAGTGACTCGGCGTCGTTGAGGTTGCTGAACGGCACGAAGGACTTGTTTCCCTAGATAGTGGGAAAGGCACATGTTGTTAATGTTGTGTTCGTCGGTGTTCCACGCGTCCTGGAACTGTTCAGGGCGACGCACTTTAAACTTGAGGTTGAGGATAGAGGGCATTTACGATAAGGAGGAGGAGGAGGGGGGGAGGATGTGATTGAGGAAAGGGAGATGAACAGCTGCGTGGCTCGGGGTTATAGGCGAGTCGCGCTGATGTGCCGAAACGCCTGGTCCGGTTTCCGTCCACGTTGCTAAATTGCAATTCTTCATGATATTATTATTTTCTGCTCCTCTCTTCGTTCCCTCCACCCCAATGACAGGAGACACGTTTCTCCCTTCATTTGGGTACCCCTAGGTCCTGTGCCCAAAAACGCTCCTCAGTCGTAGAAATAGTGCGGTTCATACCTCAAGCACCTCCAGCCACCCTCAGCTTTCTCCCACAAAACGCCGAGGAACGCAGCGGAACGAAACGACCGTAGTTTGACCTCTAGCGTGACATGTGCTCACGGCAACAATGAGGAACAGTTCTCTCGGCTGTCCTTCCCCAAGATTGAAACGATCCCATCTCAATGCTAACTCCTCACGTTTTCTGGATACGTTTTCTGGATGGATGAATGGCTCTTTCACAACTCTAATATGTCAACGGTGCCCGCCTTCCGGACGCGGTACTATATTAACTTGGCCTTTTTGGAGATAAAGCCAAAACACGCAGGCACCTCACGCGCTCTAAGTTCTGGCGTCATGTCTATTTCATGGTCGTCGCAAAATGAAAACGAACAGAACGCAGATACCACAGGAAAAGCTGTGGCCAAAAATGTCCAGAGCTGGCTCTACAGGAGCCGGGCCCTTGATGAGATCCGCCTTGCGTCAGCGAAATCTCGAAGAAGCACCTACCTATTGACAAAGGCACCTAGCTTCGCGAGTTCATTTCGGATAACAAGTTGTTATTGGAAGAAGAAACCGAACAGACCTTGTATATTTTACCTGGGCCGATACGAGAAATGGGCGCAAGTGACCGATTTCTACATCAGCAACATCAGCAACACTCTCTCGTCTGGTCCGACCCACCGAATCATCCACACGACAGCTTCGCTGTGCTCGAAAGAAGCTCCTTCGGACGTCAAGCAAACACGCACTCTCGGTCTGGTGCCATGGCTCCATAATAGGTCGGCGCCCCGTTTCTGTAAGGTCCCTGGATCGCGGCCCATGGTCGAAGCGCAGTGCAGAGAAGCGCTTCCACTGGAGTTGACTCCAGTCCGACTATGTTCGCCCCAAAAGTGAGATGAAATATTCCACCATCCTAACCCCTCGGCGGAATTTGATTTCCACCGTAGGTACCAGTTAGCATCTCACGAGATCGCGAAGAGATTACATGTCTAGTCCAAGTGTCAGAATCTCCGGCGCTGGGATCACGGGTCGCCGCCTCGAGGCGTTGTCTTTGTAAGGATTCAACATGAAAGTGTGGGTTGGGCAGTGGGCATAGCGCTCGGAATTGCGACTCTTCCTTAGCTGTTGGGATGGATGTGGTTTCTGATGTCGTCGCTTAACATCGCTAGTTGTCGGCTTGATACCATGCACAATGATGGGTCGTCGACCGGAAAAGTCAGAACCAGAAGAACTTCTTAGGGGTGAAAGTGTGGTGACTCCGGGGTACTTGTGGTTGTATCGGAATGGACTCGATGTCCATAGCGTGGTCGCACATATGGCGAGGTCAGTTGTGCACTACGCTGGTGAGGGCTGTTCAGGGCGATGTGGCACCTGGGGTGGCAGGCCGGACGAGTCGGAGATAGTCTGATCGCTGACCGCGTCTAAGATGACCTCCATGTACTTAACCTCTAATGGTTTAGCTGAGACTGCACTCATTGGAGCCTGGACACCAGAGCTCCGAGCCGCCGTGGTACCTGTTGATGCCAATACATCTGTTGAGCCCGTCGAGGAGTGGTTGAACGACCCGCGTGAGTGATAGGCAGGTAAGATGCGCCGTTGCTCAACGCGCAGCCCCGAACTAGAGCTGATGGACAGAGGTACCAACTCCACGTCTCTCTTGAGTCGAAGGCTTCGCGGGAAAGCTTCCCCGAAGAGAATATCGCCGTCGGTACGCATATCAGGCTATATTCTCCAAAGTCGCCACTGTGACCGGTTTCAAAAGGTTAGTAGGTTTGGTACCTCGCCTATACTGCTCGTTGTGCTTCTTGGGGTCGATAACTAGTTGAGTACTTCGTGGCGTACTCCCGAAGAAGAGCGCTCAGAAGCCAAGGACGTGAGCGGCGAGTAAGCAGCTTCTCCCACGATGCATGCTATCGTTGGACGACGCGTCCCTCAGCGACACCCGAGCCGGCACTAGTAGGTGCAACCCATGCATTTCCTGGCGTATTCCCAACGGCTGCGAAAGGACACGTTCGTCGACTGAGGTCGACGGTCATCCCGACCCATAACAGCGATCACGAGCCTGATAGATGGCGAACGCGCCCATTCATAACTGAAAGCAGAGGATAACATCCGTTTCGAGAGATCAGGACGATAGATGAACTATGTTTTCTAGAAAAGGCTATTCCGGCCGATCCGAGTCTCCACCAGAAAGAAGCTGTAGCCTGAGATACGACGCTTCTTTTTAGTACACGCCTGATCGACTCGAAGGGCGTTGGTCGAAAGGGGACTCGAACCTTAATTGCTGCCAGCACCATGCTAACCCTATCACGACTTCGAGAAGACGCCGGGAAGACCCCCAGAGACGATAGTGCACGACGCGAAGGCGTGCTGCGGCGCTTCTTTTGCGTGCCCCGCGCCAGTAGAATCGTCTTCGCGAAGAGTGAATTGGCTATGGAGGTTGGTTGGCCTTCGCGGTTGACAGTCGATGGATAGATGAGTTGATGAAGCTAGTGCGACCGGCGCATTGCAGCACCTTGGGACGAGACCATGACGACTGGGTATAGAGAACGAGGCTGCAACTGCTACGCTGGAGTCTATAATGCTAAGGTCGAAATGCGATCAGAGCTGGGTCATACGGGTTGGAGAGAAGGAGAAACACAGTCCAATACCTTATAAGTTGACTGAATCATTGTGTAGCACATGAGCCAGAGGACATACACTCCTTTGGATCTTCAGGATTGGCGACCCGAAGAACTGCTGCGAACCTCGGGCTCAGCAGTGCAGTGGAGGGGAGAATCCAGGTGCTCGGTCCCTGGTACGCTTCGGAAGAAACGCGCTACGTCGCGGAGTATGGTTTCAACCAATGTAAAACTTCCAGTGCTGATATCACAGGCGTTGCGCAGCAAGGTACGGGCCATGAGTTAAAACTTCAGGTGAGGCCAGCGTGAGGCTCAGGACATCGTGGCTCGCTGCAGACGGTGATGACGTCGAACGGGCGTTTGCTAGGGCTAACGCAGACCCATAACCGGCATCGGACGCGGAAGCCTCAAAGGAGCATAGAACGCCGAGATTGCCTCTCCTCAACTTCTCGCAAAGATCGTACGGGAGTTAACGGCGATGTAATGGAATCATGCCCAGATGGTCAGGACCGAGAACGCGGGATAGCGATAGCGAAGCCTAGGGAAATGAGATATTCGGCTTCAATGGATGCTCATCCGCCAATGAGAAAATGAACGCACCTTGGTCTATGCAACCCCAACACGTCTCCTCCGTGTTCTCCCTGCTCCTCCTCTGTCTAAGGCTCAAAACGACCAGGAACTCTTCGAAAGATCCCACAGATGATTGGCAGAATAAGCTAGACTGCAAAGGGGAGGCCAGGCTTCCCACGATTCAAGGAATGCTTGCGAAGCTGCCGCGTTGCACACGCATGTTTTGGCGAGGCCCGAGTGATATGAACGTGGAAAAGTGGATGTTTGCTAGTAGTTCGCCTAGATTTTGGCCTCATCCGGATTAGAGAGTAGTGTCGTGATGCAGGGGTGGGAAAGAAGGAACAACATCTGTGACTGGGAGGGGGTTGTACAAACATTTAAGTAGAATTGAGCAGTGGCATGTGGATCCATCCACTATCTTCATCGATGAATCGCCTTGTCGTGAATGGTTGGATTATCCCGCAGATCGTCAAATCGAGCAACAGTATGATTGGATAGATTACATAGCGTAAGTTGAAGCGGTGGGGTGTCGGTCAAAAGAGGCGAACTTGAGAGCGCTGGAAAGTAGTGGGATGCACTATAGGATGCACTGCTGGGCTGAGCTAACTTGGAGCTTGTCCAAACTCTGATCAGGGCACAAAGCGAACGGAAATCATGGGCGCCATGAAACGGAACCTAAGAGCGCCAATAATCAATTCTTGTGCCACGCCACGACCATCGCTGACTTATCGGAGGAGACGCACCTTTCACCTTGCAGATCCCTCTGAGCTGCTGCGTGCACTGTAGTGGTAGATTGTGGTTAGGTCAAGGCGTCCTCCAGAGCCAGTCAAACGTCAAAATGCACGGCCCGTGCCAACGCACCCAGTCAGCGCCCTAGCCTTACCGATTCATATGCATCGTGCCAAGGTAGACCTCAAGCCACATGAGCAAGCTTGTTCAGATTAGTTCCCCTAAATTCCATCGAGCTAAGCACTTTAGTGGCAGGGATGGTCCCTTAGGTCCTTGGACATTTGAACACATCAGGTAAGACACAGAGAGAGATCCGTCGCAATGAATTCTTGGCTTGAGGGTCGACGTTGTCAAGAGGGAAAGCGGTTCATGGAGGAAGTCAGTAAAACGATGATTGGATCAGTAATGAATGTGATGCTGAGCCTCGTGATTCTAACGTATGAAATATAGGCTTGGGCGCTCTTTCAAAAGGATACCGAGCATTCCGTTTCTGGGAAGCTACGTCCCTTATTCCCGACCCTCACCTCATACTCGTCATCTACCATCATGCCTCCTCCAAAGACAAACATGAAGCCCAACTACTTCGGCAAGGGCTCCGTTGTAGTACCCCTCGAGAACGAAGACAGCCCAGTTCGCCGTCTCGCAATCTGCGCAGACAAGCTGGTGACTACCCCACAAGACGGCATTGAAACGACCGTCGACGTTATCGACTACGCTGCTCGCACCCACGGAACGAAAAACGCTATGGGGTGGAGAGATGTCGTTCGTATGGTTGAGGAGGAGAAGGAAGTCACCAAATTCGTCGAAGGCAAGGAGGTGAAGGAGAAGAAGCAATGGAAGTACTTCCAGCTCAGCGACTACAAGTTTTTCAACTACGTGCAGCTGAAGGAAGCAACCTCCGAGATCGGCAGAGGTCTTCTGCATCTCGGAATCTCGACGAAGGACGTTATTAACGTGTACGCCCAGACCAGGTATGTGTTTCTTCTCAGCTTCCTGTGTTGCTGTTAGCGGAACGACAAGCTGACGCGGCGGGTTTCTTTCAGTCCCAACTGGCAGTTGATGTCACACGGATGCGCTTTGATTTCTGTTCCTATCGCCACAGCCTACGACACCCTGGGCGAGTCCGGTCTGACTCATTCGCTGAACGAGCCTGAGTGCGCTGGTATCTTCACCAACGCCGAGCTCCTGCCAACCGTGGCAAACGTCCTCTCCAGCACTCCCACGGTGAAGCATATCTTCTACGATGGCGAAGCCAAGACCACCATCCTGGATAAGATTCGCGCGACTCGCGAAGGCCTCAACCTCTACTCCCTCGATGAACTTCGAGCCCTCGGCCGCGAGCAATCGACCGATGGTCTCGCGGAGAGGCGGCCCAAGAAGGACACCCTTGTCTGCATCATGTACACCTCCGGTAGCACTGGCAACCCCAAGGGTGTTTGCATCACTAACACCAACCTCATCGCGTCCCTCGGCGCCATCAAGAACCTGCTCGGTCACCACATCACCACCGAAGACACCTTCATTGCCTACCTTCCTCTCGCCCACATCCTCGAGTACATCGTCGAGCTCTACATGACATTTGCCGGCACCACTATCGGCTACGGGCGCGTCAAGACTCTGACCGACGCCTCAGTCAGAAACTGCCTCGGCGACCTGCGCGCCCTCAGGCCTACCATCATGATCGGTGTCCCCGCTGTGTGGGAAACTATTAGGAAGGGCATTCTCGGGAAGGTCCACGAGGGTGGAGCGGTCAAGAAGAGCGTCTTCAACGGCGCCTACAGCATGAAGAAGGCGAATGTCCCCGGTCTTGCGCAACTCGCCGACAGCGTTGTCATGAGCTCCTGCAGGCACGCGACTGGAGGCAGGCTCAAGGTCGCTCTCAGTGGTGGTGCTGCTCTCAGCAAGGAAACCCAAGAGTTCTTGGACATCGCCCTTGTCACCACCATTCAAGGTACTTTTATCCACCTGGCCCGTTTTCGCGACTACATGCTCATCTTCGTTTTCACTCGCTAGGCTACGGAATGACCGAATCTTGCGGCATGTGCGCCATCTGCCCTCCTGAAATCACAGGTCATGGCTCCGTTGGATACCCAGTTCCCTCAACCGAGATCAAGCTTCTCCCAGTTCCAGAAGCTGGTTACAGCCCAACGAACAACCCACCACAGGGTGAGGTCTGCATTCGTGGTCCCTCCGTGATCAAGGAGTACTTCAAGAGGCCGGATCTCAACTCCGACGAGACTATCTTCACCAAGGACGGTTGGCTCAGGACTGGAGACGTTGGTCAGTGGAACGCAGACGGCAGCCTGAACTTGATTGATCGGTAGGTGGCCGGTCACGACAACCCTTTCAGCGAACTGACGCGTGAACCTTGTGTGTCCAGAATCAAGAACCTAGTCAAGCTCTCTGGTGGAGAGGTACGTTGTTATACGCCATCCAGTGGACACTCTTGCTGATCATCCTTGCAGTACATCGCTCTCGAGCGACTCGAGTCAGTCTACAAGTCATGCAACCTTGTTAGCAACCTCTGTGTACACGCCACGACCGACGCTCCCAAGCCCATGGCTATCATCATTCCACATGAGCAGCATCTTCGCGCTGTGTTGCCATCTCATCTCTCTTCGCTCAGTCTCCAGGACCTTGCGGCGAGGAAAGAGGTCAAGGACCTGCTCTTGAAGGAGTGTAACGCTGTTGGCAAGAAGAACGGCTTCAAGCCCATGGAGCAGCTGCTCGCCGTCGTTGTAACAGCGGACGAGTGGACGCCCGAGAACGGCCTGACCACCGCCGCCCAGAAGATTCAGAGGAAGAAGATTTCTGAGAAGTATGACACGGAGATCAAGGTCAGTCATGCCGCGCTTTCTTCCAAAAGTCGCATAGTAATATTGACGTCTTTCTCCAGGCGATCTACAAGCAACACTGATTTGTGTGGGACCGTCTCTCGCTGGACTCAGGGCTTCGTCGTTACTTTCTTGACATATTTGTACAATCTACCTCTTTACTGGAACCTGTGCTGTAGAATCTTCTAGTTCCAATGATAATATCCTCATACTCGACCACGATGAAGGCTTGCTGCTGGGCAGTAAGCTCGATGTTGACGTCCGAAGCTGATGATGTCGAGCCGACCGCAATTGGCAGAGAGCATTGAAATGTGACGCACATCACTGGCCGTGTCAATAATGATGGCCGGAATCTTCCGGCACGAATTCCTGAGAAGCCGCGTCCAATTTTGCATACCACCTCCTCCATCCACGACTTTCGGTTCCTCTATCTCTATTCCCTTTAGATGCTGGCCACTAGAACATCTTCGTCGGCCGTGCGCATCGCACGCCGCTCATTCGCTTCGGTCTCCGAGTCCGCCGCTGGGTTCAAGGTCGCCGCCGTCGACAACAACCAACCGACGAGCGCCGTCACTTTGCTCTTCAAGGCTGGAAGTCGGTATGAGACGAAGCCCGGTGTTGCCTCTGCCTTGAAAAACTTTGCATTTAAGGTTCGTTTTCGTTGCGTTTTTGCGTCTCATCACGCATGAGCTTATTGTGGTTTTCCGACTTGTGTGTAGAGCACAGCGAAGAGGTCTGCGTTGGGCACTGTGAGGGAGGCGGAGTTGTACGGTGGCCAGCTGAGCGCAACCCTTACCCGAGAACACCTGGCCCTCACCGCTGAGTTTCTGCGAGGAGACGAGTGAGTTTATAAGCTTGCTACTTTTCGTCTATGGTAATTGACAATGCTGCCCAGGGAGTTTTTCGTTGACGTTCTCACTTCCTTCGCAACCTCCGGCAAGTTCACGCGTCACGAATTTGAGGAGTACGTTGAACCCACTGTCAAGGGTGACGCCGAAGCAGCACAGAGCAACCCTGCCATTCAGGCTGTCGATCTCGCCCATGCTCTCGCTTTCCGCAACGGCCTCGGCTCTAGCCTCTTCGCGCCATCAAGCTCCCATATCACCCACGAGGACGTAAAAGCGTACGCTGCCACTGCCTTTGCTAAGGGCAACGTCGCCGTTCTTGGCTCCGGAATCTCACAGGAGACCCTTACCAAGCTGGTCGAGAAGTCGTTCGGCTCATCTTCCACCACCGGAAGCGCCCCGCAGACGAAGAACAGCTCGTACTTTGGTGGAGAGACAAGACTGGACGGTCACGGTGGACTGCAGACTGTGTTCATCGGATTCGGAGTCGCTGGTGCCCCATCAGGCGACCTCGCCGTCCTGAACGCCCACCTTTCAACCACCCCCTCCATCAAATGGTCCAAGGGCTTGTCACCCATTGCCGCCTCCATCCCAGCAGGCGCATCCGTCCAGACCGTCTACCTCCCTTACTCCGACGCGTCCCTCTTTGGTTTCCTCGTTCAGGCAGAGACCGCTGAGGGTGTCACCCAGGCGGGTCAGGCGGCCATCAAGGCGTTGAAGGAGGCTACCTCTGGCAAGGGAATCGCCGAGGAGGCACTGAAGTCTGCTGTGGCCAAGGCCAAGTTCACCGCCGCTAACGCTGTTGAGGGACGAGAGGGTCTTTTCACCACGCTGGGCGGTAAGGTTCTCCAGGGCCAGGATGCTAACGCCTCCTCTGTGACCGCGGCTTTCGACGGTGTCAACGCTTCCTCCTTCGCTAAGGTAAGATCAAATATTTCTTCCGTCACATCATCACACATCTGACCGCGTTTCACCAGGCTGCTTCTGAGTTGGTGAAGACCAAGCCAACTTTCGTTGCCATCGGCAACACCTCTGCGCTGCCTTACTCTGATGAGCTCGGCCTGTGATTCCATTCATGAAAATTGCTCTGTGGATGAAGATGGTCCTTCGTCATTAGATCCTCATCGCCCTGTGGTTACTCTTGACTACAATATATTATCCTCTGCCTATTTCCGGGTCCTTACCTCACAAGCTTGTCGGTTTCATTCAGTGTTCAACCTGTGCTCGCCTGGTCTGTACATAAGAAAAACGGCCTAGGCTTCAGAGCATGGAGTGTCCACTCGGGTGCTTCACCCAACTGCACCAGTGACGAGTATTGGGTTTCTCCGTTTTGCTTCTGACCCTTCTCACGAACAGAAAACAGCTGAATGCAGCTGCGCCCGTTCCCGGGTTTCTCCGTTCGCCGCTGCTGTTCTGGGGCTTGAGCTTGAGCTATGTCTCATCGATTACATCAAGTTACAGCCACCAGTTTCCTTTCTCGTCTCACGGCTCCTGTTTCTTGGAGGGGTTCTCCTGATCCAACTCTCATCCGTTTATTAATGTGCTTTTGGCTCCGGTCCAATGTCCCTTACTCTCCTTTCCTTAGCCCATCATCATCACCACCTCTCCGCTCCGCCAGAACACTCCCGTTCTTATGGCTGCTCCCACCCATCCCAGCCCTCAACTCGTTCATTCGAGTCTGCGAACCACTTTCACAGGCGTCATACATCCAAAGTCTACCCCGGACTGCTCTATCCACCAGTACCGCGGCATCAAGTATGCCTCCATTCCTGCACGGTTCAGGCAGTCGGTGCTGTTCAACTCGTATCCTGAGGGGACAGACGTGACGCGATTCGGGTACGTTGGGCAAGCTTATGTCCGTCATTGCATATGAATTCATGTCGCCACGTTCTCTTTAGCCCCATATGTCCACAACGTCCGGCAAACAAAACTGTGGAGGACGAGCTCTTTGGCACCCCTGCAGACGATACCGTTCCTTTCTGCAAGATGCAGCAGGATGAGTTCGAGTGTCTTAATATGAACATTACCTGCCCTGCGGGGGTGCCAACTACGCCATTGCTTCCCGTTATGGTTTGGATCCATGGGTAAGTTACTGTTCGTTTGCTGCGCACGTGCTAAGCTCTGACAGCATTTGTCACTTTCATTAGAGGAGGAGAACGTGGATCAGGCTCTAGCTGGGCGTATGACGGGGGCGCCATCGTGAAGAAGAGCGCTGAGCTCGGAAAACCTATCATTCTGGTTACCATCAAGTATGTTGACCCTCATGCTTGATTGATACATACCAACGTCCACTGAATTATTTCATGATCAGTTACCGAATAGGTTTGTTCGGCTTTGCAGCGAGCCCGGCTCTCAGGGATGATAATGAGGCAGCTGGTGACGTTGGTGTGGGCAATTACGGTCAGTTCTCGGACATTTCATCGTATCTCCTTCCCGGCTCATCCCTTTTCTTCCCAGGCCTTCATGATCAGCGGCAAGCTCTCACATGGATTCGGAACTACATTGGCGAATTTGGGGGTGCTGCGTCCTCCGTCACGATTTTCGGGTCTTCCACCGGCGCATCCGACGTTGTCTCACACCTCCTCTCGTCGCGGAATAGCACCACGCCCCTCTTCCATCGCGCTATTGTCCAAAGCCCGGTTATAGATCCTAGCCCTCCCAACGTATACGCAGCCGGTTCCATGATGTCCCGACTTCTCTGCCGCATCAACTCTTCACTCAGTGGTGACATCGACACGCTCAGGAAAGTCAACCCGGATGATCTCGTCAATCTGAGTTGGCAAACCCGGGTTACAGATGATGGAGCGTGGTTCAAGGACGGCTGGAAGACATGGTTCGAAGATGAAGGCTACACCAATGGTAACCGACGAAGGTCGAGGAGTAGGGCCTCTCAAAGGTCCGGAAGCGGGTCGGCTCGACCGCGGTCTAAATCCAGATCCCGGGCTTCTTCTCGACCCCCCAGTGACCAGCAGCCTATGATCATCGGCGACTCGTCTCCCTCCTTCGCTCCGGAGTATCTACCGGCGGAGGTTTCCCTCATGTCCATGTGGACAGCGCCATTGCTCAATCGCCGTCTCAAGGCCGTTTGTCAATCCCTCGCCAAAGCGTCTCGAATCCTCCGAGCATACGAACTGGACTCGTCGCAAATATCTGCCGAAGACGAAGAGGAGGAGATATTCAAGATTGAGGAACGTGTGCGACAGCTCGTTCACGACGCCCGAGTTGGCTGGCCTACAGACCGTGCTGCCGAGGCCGCAGTTCGGGACCGGGGTGGTCGGGGAGTCTGGCGATACGTGTTTGACGAGGAAGGGGTGGAGGATGTTCGGTGCTTCTTCGATTGCGCGAAAGTATCCGCGATTTCTTTAGGGCTTAGCGGATCGTACGGGCAGAAGATGTACGAGTCGGACGAGATGGGAGGGACGTATTCGGAAGAAGAGGTCTCTTCGTCTTCCTCGGAGGACTCGTTTGATGATGGCATGGACGACAACGATTCGGCCTTCGGCTCATACGACGATGACGTCTGGGGAACGTCTTCGTACACCTGCGCATCCCCGTATCAACTCGTGCGCGATGCTCTGCAGTCTCGCTGGATTTCGTTCAGCTATGGCGAATCACCATGGAACGAGCACGGCGTCTACGTCTTCGGTCCAGAAGGCGAAACTGGGGAGAGGAGCACGCGGATATTTGAGGGTAGGAGGAGAAAAGATCTCTGGAGCGAGACGTTGGCTCCTCTGGGGATGACCACCGTCTGGAAGGTCGGCGTCGAACTTGAAAGGGGTCCCACCGGCGTGGGGATGGGTGTTGCCGTCGTGGGAAACATGAAGGTATAACCGACATTGTTCGTCTGCTCTGCCCATGAACAATCGGCTGCCAGATGTATCATCTGTTTTCTGACTGGCGTTGTGAAGGTTAAACCCTGGCGCAAGCGTACAGACTGTTCTTTTATTATTCTTATTTCCTCTGGTTTATGGTGCGGCCTCATATGGTCGCGTTGCTGTCGTCCTCGCTTTCGTTCGCATATGCCTTGGTATCTTATAGCTCGTTTTAGTAGACTTCTCACTTACGCATCTCTTCAACTCCATCTCTCATCATCAACTTCCCCCTTCTTCATGGCTCACCATACTCCTCACCCACGCTCATGGAACTCATTTTCACTAGCTTTGGTTGTATACTCTCACTGTTGTACTCTTTCTGTACCTGTGTAAACACCTCTTACGAACTATCCTGTACGAATAACTCGCTCGTGTGTGTTGACGATGGTGTACCGTGTAGCTTTCCGAGAAATGGCGAGTGTCTCAGACGCCTTGGCCCTTCGGCGGATCAGACCCAGTGAAAATTCCGGAGCCCCTGAGCGAGGCTGGGTTAGAGCGCCAAATGATCTCACTCAGGCTCGACCAGGGCCGACCAATTTACCATTTATTCGGTTCTGAATGAGTCTGGGTGAGGCTCGAAGAGCGTTCTCGTTTAGCCTCACCGACCTTCGTGTACGTGAATGACATCCTCGTTCAGCCTCACTCGTCTTCGTTGACTCGCATTCCCCTGCTTATTTATGCACTATAATTCATCCCGATGAGACTGAGTGGGACTGAGTGAGAGAGACAAAAGCACCTCGATGGGGCTCGATTGGAAACTACGGAATACACATATATATACGCAGGGCCTCGCTCAGTCCCATCCAGTCTCGCTATCCCGCTGCCTCGTCCCACTCCGCCTCGCTGTCCAGACGAATCATCTCAATGCCCCCCTCTCAGCCTCGCTCGTGCCAATACCCATCCCGCGCCAACCCGTAAAACACTCGCGTGCCCGCTACGCAGGCGCTCCCACTCGTCCATCTTCCACAGCATAAGTCGATGTTGTAGGGTGGCGATCATGGTCGTGCTTGAGGAACAAGTGCTCGAGGTGGAAGTCGACGTAGGGAGCGGTAGTTATCGTGACTGGGGAATTGGGCGCAACGAAAAGGTGTACCTGTAGGAAGAGAAGAGGGCTAGCCTATCATGCATCCGCTGCAAAATCAAACGAGAGGGTAGAGCATACCGCATTAGGCATATGCACATCGTCGATCCTGCACGACCAAACTGTGTGAGGTCGCGATAAACTGAGATACGGGGTCGAGCTCACATTGGTGATCCAAGCTCGTGCGACTGAGAATAGAAGCGGCGGGAGTGAGGGGGGGAGGGGGGTATACGCGAGAGTAGGCGTGAGATCGACCTTGAAGAGCGCATATAGTGAGCATTTGGGGTTGAGGGAGGTTTCTTGATTCTGAGTCACAAGTGTGAGTTCGGCTTTGAAGGGCGCATACAGTGAGTATTTGAGGCTGAGGGAAGTTTCTTGATGCTGATGGGGCCAGTTGATAGTCGGATAGGCGTAGCAGTTGTATTTGACGTGGAAGTCGTCTTGACGCAGAGAAGGATAGCTTGAGGACAAGGAAGGCACCAAGAAACCGTTGACGATGGAGGGAGAACGCAAGAGAGACAACATCAGGTGACCGTAACGTCCTAACGTTTGGCGGCACTCTGCGTGCACACCAGTATCTTGTGCGCGCGCTTCAGAGATTAGCGATAGTGTTTTGCCCAATCGGGATTGCAGAGAGCTGAGAAGTGTACCCATGCTTGAAACTAGAATAAGCAGCGGTGTAACTTGGAACCTAGTTGTATTGTCGCCTGTGGCCGCCTTTGATAGGATACGTATGTACACGCGGACGGACGTACGGGCGTGTAACTCCTTTGTATAGAATTCAGCCAGTCCTTTTGGAGGTTTACAACTTTGACCAAATGATGCAGGCTGCTCTAACAGCGCAGTGGTGTAGAGTCCATTTTTCTCGCTGAAGTTACGTATCCAGGACGAAGTATCGTGGCTGAAAGGCGTTGGAACAGTGTAAGCAAGTTTCTTCGGTAAGTCGGACGCCTTCACAAATTCCGTAAAGGTTCAAATACGAGCTGAATACGGGTACAGACGAAACACCGGGTGACGTAAGCCTTTCCGAGCCCAAAGGAGATCGAACACGCAACGGATACGCGCGAACCTGTGCGAACTCACTCAGGCTCACACAGCTCCGATTCGACTCGCGCTCGCCTCACCCAGCCTCGCTCAGGGGCTCTGGTATTTTCATTGGGGATCAGAACTCGGACCAACCGGCGGTACCGAAGATTTGTTTTGTCGAGATGATGGGCTCGCTCGAAACCAGAAAAGGAAGACAATGGAGGTGCTGGTTGGATCAAGCTCTCGAAGTCACCTTGAGTCATTTCGAGATGTCGACGGGGGTTTGATGAACAACATGAACCTGAAGCGGTGCGTTATATTACTTACCGCTTTGGGTGACAGATGCATTTTGCCCCGAAGCAAGCGTTTGTTTCTGGCCAATTGGACAGCGCCTGAGCACGTCCTGGCCAGGCACATGATCGCGACACGCGCATTGTTGCAGTGAGTATAGAAATGGTAATCGGGGCATGGAACCATTTCTTGTCTCTTATGAGATCTTTCCCCCACCACCACCATCACCACCGCGATGTCCACACCCGAAGAGGAGTACTATGCTGCTCATAGGGCGATGTTAGAGCGACTTAAGCGAGAGGGCAGTCCGCCCCCGGGTCCTAGGAGGTGAGCTCTAGCGTTCCTCGACCAGCACGTTCCCCTGAGGACTAACACCAACCAACAGGGTTCAAAGCGAACCTAGGCCAAGAGTCGATACCTCCGTCGGTTCTGCGCGGTCATCTACGCGTACTTTTACCCAGGCGGGAACGTCCGCCACATCGAGAGACGTCACGATGAATCACAGCATCGCGGCAGAGAGATCCTCTTCTAGGTGAGATACTAATCTTCCCAGCGCAGAAGATCGGGTTCAACTGAATACGTACTGGCTTAGTGCGCGTCTTCCTGCGAAATCTATCACCCCTCCTCTGGAGAAGCGCCCTCGTGAGAGCGGGTCGGAGAAAGAGGCACCCCGTGGCGGTGGTCGATCTGATCCGAAACGACGAGCATCTCTGGAGGCGGTAGAGCCTAGGAAGAGGCCTAGAATGGATGAGGCGCCGCCAGTAGTCGCATCCTCCGATGTGTCGATGGGTACTGAGGACATCAGCATGTGAGTGAAGCTGCATGCGCCACAAGAGGCTGGACACCGAGGCTGATTATGGTTTTGTCGTTTCTAGGTTCACCGATGATGATTTGGCCAGCATGCCACCTCCGGCCACGAAATCAAGCAAAGGCGATGCTGCAAAGTCCAGCGACCCACCGGCCGATCGCAAGGTTAGCACATCGCTGCATTCGAGATGTGCCAAGTAGAATACTAACGCCAACGACTTTATCTTAGCCGACCAAGAATGTCGCAGCGGCGTCGTCGTCGCACGCGGTAGCGGCGCAGAGGACATCAAAGCCTCTGAAGCTTGTCCCAATAACCTCATCCGAGTCAATGACACAGGTTGTCTCCCCCAAAGAGGCCGTGTCGGATCCCAGAAGGAAATCGAAGGCCGTCCCCGTCAGATTAGCGTCGTTCCCCAACTCTAACACCGAACCAAGCTCATCGTCGATTACCCGAAAGCCACCTGTGAGGTCAGCCACCGTGGATGGATCGAAGCCAAAGGTGGCCGCTGCTAGCACGAGCAAAGCTTTCAGCTCCAAGAACGTCGTCAAGGTCAAGCCGGCAAAGCCGACGAGCGGCGGTACTGCAGTCTCGAAGTATGCAGCAGCTACGCAAGCAGTGCAGAGAGGGATCATGCCGAAAGACAGAAAAGTCGCCAAGAAGTGGACGGCGGATGAGTACATCGACGATTTATTTCAAAAGAAAGACGCGGGAAAGTTGCCGATGCCCAATCCCCCATTTTTCCTCGGTATGGAGGTTTTCTACTTGCCAATCGGTCAAGACGTTCTGCGCGATATCGATATGAAGCGCTATGAAAGGGTCAGTACCACCATTTCCATCGTATTATATACGTCCTCTGAGATACGCACTTCTAGCTTGTTAGTCGCGGCGCAGTTCTCCAGCGACGTTACGACCCTACGACCGCGACCCACATCGTGTCCGAGAATGGTGCCAAAGTCACAGCGACTCGGTTGGGGATCAACTCAGTCTTGGACATCCCTGAGCACATCCGTACCGTGAACGGAGCTTTTTTGGGTCACCTCGTCTCTTGTTACGGCAGTGGAACGCATGTTCGTACCCTTCCCAACGGCAGGAAAGACTATGAGAACGCGCATTGGCCAGGTCGAGAGGATTTCGACGATCCGAAACTCGCGGCCTTCACGGAGCGAATCAAGAAAATTGAAGAAATCCCCGTTGCTCCACCACCGCAAGTCAGGCGCCGCCATGGCGAGCGGCGCCTCAGCTCACCTCAACCTCCTGCTCGCTCTGATACGGAGGATGAGGACGAAGATCCAAGGTTTAAGAGAAATCCTACCAAGTAAGCTCTACATACACATGCATATGATCAGTGCCGTAAACTGATTGCACCTTTACGTTAACGCAGGTCACGCCAATTGCCAACTCCATCTCAGAGCTCGGACATCATCTCGAGGAGCTCATCTCCTGGGCTACCCCCTACGTCTTCGCCTACACCCTACGACGATGAAAAGGCAGACTCCGATCCGTTGGCTGAGTTCTACTCCAAGGCACGCGAAGAAGCTGAGCTAGGGCTAAACGACGAGTCGGAGTTTGTGGACTACACCAACCATGGCCACAAGAGAGGCGTGCGGACTATTACACACACTCCTCCCTCTGTGAGCTTTCTGGGACACAGCTTGTCGCATTCGCAGACGTACTCATAAAGCTGCTTGCGCATAGGTTTGGTCCGTTGATAATCCAAGGCCGACGGCTTCTTGCCTTAATCAAGATATCATCGACGAGGCACGTTTGTTTTCGCTGCAGGGTGCAAATCGAGGCTAATCATGACATTCTACAGCTTGAACGTCTTCATCTTATCCACTCGAGCCGGCCCTTTGAAGAGGACGCTTGGCGCGCTTTCTCATACAAAAAATGTGTGAACTCTTCCTTACAAGTCTCGTTCATGCTTGGATCTCACCTCTCTGTGTCGCGCAGGTATTCGAAACATCAAGAACCATCCTATACGAATCAAGAATGGCAACGAGGCGCGACAGATCTATGGTGTGGGCGAGAAGACGGCCTCGAAGGTGCGTCCTTAGACCGATTTAGAATTTCCATAGAACTCACACGTCTCCCAGATCAACGAGTTCTTGACCACTGGGAAGATCTCGAGAATCACTCATGAGCTCTCGAAAGGCGACGTTGCAGCGGTGAAACTGTTCACGGGGATATACGGCGTCGGTCAGTGTGCCGCCTTGCTGCTGCTACTTTCGTCTCGATCTCCAGTTTCTAACGCACTTATCCCACAGGTTCGCACACGGCGTATAACTGGTATACGCTAGGCCTTCGCACACTCGAGGACGTACGCCGAGGAAAGGGTGGCGTGAAGTTGAGTCCATGCCAGGAAACCGGCTTGAAGTTCTATGATGGTGAGAGAACGCCATTGAACCGCGACGAAATCGACATGCGCTGACTTTTGACCTAGACATCAACCTAAGGATGCCACGAGCTGAAGCGGAGGAGATATTTTTGATGATCAAGCCTATTGGTGAGCAGTGCTATCCTCGCCTCAGCAAATCATACTTAGATCCACGATAGCACTGGCGATCGACCCAAAGCTGAGTGTTGATATCATGGGAAGCTTCCGAAGGTACGTTCTGCTGCTCGTCGTCCAGCAATATTGTATCTCACTGTACCTACCAGAGGGAAGGCGGACTGTGGCGACATCGACATCCTGATCACTCGGCCAATTCACGATGGTAAAACTCATGCAGGTGAGCAGCTCACTGAAGGTCGTTATACGGGCCAGATTCTTACAACATCTTGCAGGCGTGATGGCCCGTTTATGGGCAGGCTTGCATAAGGCACGGATTCTCACAGAAGACCTCGCCCTACCCTCGAACATGGAAGACAGCCTAGAGTGCACCTACCGTGGGCTTTGCTCCCTACCCGTGCCAGATTCCAGGAGAAGAAGGATCGATATCCTAATGTTGCCCTGGCAATACCGAGGAGCAGCTCTTTTGTATTACACGGTGAGCTCAGCCCCTCCGTCATCTCGGTTTTGCAGACTTCTAACATGTGGAGTTGTTTGCTTTAGGGTGATGATATTGTGCGTCTTCGTCTGCCCATCTCTCACTGACAATGTATGACTCATTCAATCGGTTAATCCCTTTAGTTCAACCGCGCGATGCGTTTCAAGGCCGGGAAGATGGGTTACTCCTTGAACCAGAGGGGTCTGTATGCTGGGGTTGTCCGCAATCCGAATAAACGGACAGAGAAAACCAACCAGGGTGCGTGCAGAAAATCTTGAAGCCGAGACGTCTGCGTCTAACACAATCCTACAGGGAACATTGTAGCGTCGGAAACCGAAGAAGAGATCTTCAAGATCCTGGGTGTTCCATGGCAAGAACCATGGCAGCGCGTTAGGGGAGCTTGATATAGTCAAGCTGTGTGGAATATACGTTTGAGTTGTCGACTATCTTCTGTTTATCTTTGTGTAGATCTATGACAGGTGCATACAGCACCTTCAGTTATACCATACGTACCCAGCTAGCACTGTAGCGTCTACGTACGCACTTTCTAGTGTCTCGCGGAAAACACATGTACTCAGAGAAGAAGCTGTGTGTATATCAACTCGATTCAGTGTGACCGCGCGTAGTGAAGGCAGAACAGAACAAAAACATGATACTCGTGGTAGTGTTCACCGTGTTCTCGTGGTTATATGGCGACGAAGCCTATCTTCAACTTGAATCTCAATCGCTGAGTTATTCGAGCTCCCTTCGCCAACTCACTCGTTCCTTCTCTCGTATTACCGCCATTTAGTGACTCGTGCAAAACACGCCGGTTTACCGCGCTCAGATAATTGCAAGCGCGATCCAGAGGTTGGGCCAGGAGCCATCACTCAGGAGACGGAAGCCTCGTTCAATAAACGTGCCCTCAGCCGCCGAAGAGATCCACTCCAATGAATCGTTCAGAACCCCAGCCACGACCCTGGTGAGAAAACTATTCGGATATATAGCTTGGGACGCAGAAGATGGCCAAGACTGACTGGCATCTATTTTGACGGTCTAGAAGCAGCCCTTAGTTTGAGGGTGTGGAGCTCATTCCGTACCAGTGCTGCATCGAGCATCTGGCTGGACTCACGCGGAGCCGTTACATGGATGCGCTGGGCATGACAATGTCCTTGAGTTCTGTCTGGAGGTTTGAGGTTTTGAGGCAGCACTGATGCGCATAAGATGGGGTGTCATGACCGAATGCGCGTACGGCCGTTGAACCAAGCATCGTACCTACTCACAACAACTAAGCCTATAGCTAGCGACGAACCACCGCTGTACAGACGTTTTCATGAAAGCCTAGCGTTCAGCGCTCATTCACTCCAACAATTGTAAGTTCGTGGCCACAAGCAAGATCAACAGAGGGCAGGTGTCTGCGCCGAGGATCTTCCACTTCGATCGAGAGTGATATTGACACGTTGTGGCGTGCAGTCCAGGTTCCGGGTCTCCGCAGGGCGTCTACCTCCTCCCTCGTCATTTATCCACATCTTGGGAGTGTTAGACGTTTACTTGCCGAATCGCTTGAAATCCTATAAAAGCTTCGAGGCAACAACGTTATTACCTTCAAATTCACCCGCTTAGTTTCCCCCCACCATTAGCTTACTCTCAAGCGCACTTGTAAGTTTCAGTACACTCTCAATTATGTACGCACAACTGAACGTCTCCTTTTAAAGATCTAGATGACCGTCATCAGCCCATATAGCTCAGAGTTGGGATCTCCGCCTCACTCTGTGGGGACACTCATCACTGTGCGCTCTGCGCTGTCTAGCCCTTCGAATCCCCTCGACTTGGAAGCGCCTGACGCTCGCCGCAGCTCGGCCGTCTGGTTCGAGGCTGGTGACCTGGTTCTCTTCGTCCGCGAGCGATCTTCGGACGATTTCTGTATCTTCAAAGTCTTTCGCGCCATCTTGTCTCTGCAATCGATCGTCCTCAAAGATTCTCTGAAGCCAACTGCTTCGGACATTGACGTTGTGTCGACCTACCAAGGATGTCCTGTCTTGCACCTCGTAGACAGTCCAGTCGACATGACCCACTTTCTACGCGCTGTGCATGACTTGAGGTACGCTATCTGCCAATCATCATGGTCGCACCTAGTAATCTCAATCTAAATATGTGATAGCTTTTCGCCGAGATGGTCCTCCCTTGAGGCCGTCGAGGCTTTACTCAAGCTCGGTTCCAAGTACCGCGTCGAGCGTCTTCGCCAGGTCGCCATCTCCACTCTAAGCCTCGAGTTCCCCGCTCGGCTCCAGGACTACGATCAGAGGATGCACAGGCGCGTCTCAGTCATTGTACAGACCGAAGACGTTTTCCGTGTCCTACACCTCGCAAGGGAATTCAATCTCGTCCAGCTGCTCCCATGCATCCTATACCGCTGCGCTGTCGACTTCAGCATCCTAGACATTTGCAACGGCTACTCATCGGACGCTGAATCTAACAGCGAATCCACAGTCAGCAGCTCCGCCACGTCGAAGATCAGCAACCCTCTGGATATCCAGCTTTGTCTCGTAGGCAGGGAGACTATCCTCACGGCGCATCATGCCATTCCCTCGTTTCTTCGTCGCCATCCCACCGACGGACGCAGTTCTCGCCATCACGAAGACCCATCAATTTATCATTGCGCCGATTCCAGGCGCTGCTCTACCGCTCGGTGGCATCAAGTCCAAAATCGACTCTCCGTAGTGCAGGATCCCCTGCGGTTCGGCTTCGATTGGGAAGGATACGCGACAGTGGTGTGTGACGGATGCTTCCGCTATGCTCAGGAAAGCCATCGAGCTGAAAGGCAGGCGTTTTGGGTCGCTTTACCTGGGCTTTTCGGCTTACCCAAGTGGGACGAGATCCTGGATTCTGCTGCGAAGTCTTTCCCCGGGTAGACCTCTTCCCCGAGTAGCATAAACCAGCGTCGTTATATTTCATGGACTGCATACCCATAGGATCCTTTCCTTCCCTGTTATACCTTCTAGATGTGCCCGGCGTTTGCGGCTCGACGAACGTGATGATGTATAGGCGTGTTACTAGCGTCAGTCCTGTATATCTGCTGCATTGAGGCTCCTATAGTACTGTTTTGTGATACCAGATAATCCCACCTTTCGATATACCTCATATCTGTGCAAGCCTGCTCATACTCGTACTCCAATGTCAGCGTCGATTGCTTTATGTCATCTCAGAACGGAACTTGTGTGCTGAGAGCAGTGTCTACACGTCGCCGACGGTACCGCACAACCGCCGCCTTAAAGGGATGTGCGTTTGCAGACATGAGGTTGACATGTACAAAGAACGCGCTGAGGCAGCGCTCGGGTTCATATCTCAGGCTCCGCATCCAATCCACGGACTTGGGACCACAGAGGTCGACCTCGATCAAGCAGTGAGATAAGGATGGATGCCAATGATGATGATTTGAATCAGAGCCCAGCCTAAATGAGATACAGAGGAACGGGCTTGCTAAATCTAGAACCAACAGCCGCTGTGACGATATTCCTTTTCCGTGGCCCATAAGGAACGATGACCTGCAGAACTTGCGACTAATGAGTTGTTTCGATCGTAGCGGAGAGCGGTGGTGTTAAAAAAGACCTCCTGATGTTTGATAGAGGACGGCCTGAAGGTAAAGAGAGGCTCATGTATCCCGTGAAGATACATGCGAGCGCTCAGTTGAACGGTGATACTGCTCGGCGAGTCTGCGGATTGGGAACGTGCCTGCGGCGTGGATGGTGTCTAGCAAACCATATTTAGGTATTGGCCCAACCTCTTCTCTCAGACGCTCTTGCCGTGATCTCAGTGCGGAGAGCGCTGTGCCTCGCCGTTCATGCCCGCCCATGAAGCACATCTTCAGCGAAATATTGATTCCCAGCAATCTTCACTAGCACTTCAAAGAATAGGAATATCTCGCTTTGCTGTCGCGGCGTGGAAGGAGGAGGTGAAGAACGTCGAGCTGAACACATGACCGTTCTCGCCTTCACCCCTTCGCCCACGCCACCACCAAGCTAACAGCCGACTCCTTCTCGCTTCAGCGTTCACCTCGCTCGCACACTCGCACGATCTAGCACAATCTTCAGCTCACACTCTTCCTGAATACCCTCTGAAGACGTTCTAGTCACCATGTCAACCCCAAAAACTCTGAGCACCGGGACGCTCAGTCTCAAGTTCATGCAGAATGCACAGCGTGCCAAACAGCAGCAGCAGGTTGAACTGGAACGTGCCGCAGTGAAAGACGAAGCAGAATGGGAGGTCCCTCTGGCAGTACGTCAGGCGTGGGGCTTGTCCGAACGCAATAGTGCTAGTAGTGCAGGCGACGCGTGCGTAGTGATTTCGCGCTCTGACTTGACCATCGCTCACTTTATCATCACCTCTCAGGCAGGCGGCTATATGTGACTCGTCTTACATGACATTTGCGTATGGAACCTCGTCTGTGAGCGACGGAGAGCCTGGCCCGTCACGTCCTCGAGGAAGACGGACATTCAACAAGAAAGGCGAGGAGGTGTCATCTTCTCAGCAGCCAGAGGAAGAGGTAAGCCAATTCAATACGTTTCAAACACGTTCTCAACCTCTGGAAATAGTCGTCCAAACCACCAGTAGATTCGAACACATTTCCACCGAAGGGCAAGATGTACGCTCGTCCTTCAAGTATCTCTCTCTCCTCCTCAAACAAGGCCCCGGCGATCGGGAAAAGCTCGAAGAAGGGAGAGAAGTCTGTGTTCTCATCTTCCAGGGACGCGATATTTGGGTTCGACCCAACTTCCGTACCTTCAAGCATCACAAACAGCAAAATAACAACGCCCACAAGATCATCAGGGCCTGGCGATTCGGTCAAGCCTGAGATGGCTCCGAAGAACCCTCCTGCGTTCCTTAAGCCTGCTGGTGTCGATGCTCCAAGCGGTTCCACAATTCCACATACTTCACCAGATGACTCCGGAGCTCGCAAAGAGAAGAAGGTCAAAAGAGCTAGGAAGGACGCCGATTTGGATGGCAGCAAAAGCGAAACACCGAAAAAGAAGAAGAAGAAACAGCAGCCAGCGTGAGCAGTTAACGCCGATTTCGACTGGTGGCTGATTGCTAGTCACTGTCCTATTTTACCTGTTCCTCTATCCATCTGTATCAGTTGTGTCAATACCACCTTCTGGCTGTTGTACGAACATAAAAAAAAACTCAGTCGTTTACGTTTGCATCTCATAGCTTGCACATCTCGAGGAGAAATTTCGGCTGCTGCTGAGGGTCACGACTTTATCTCGAGCACGTGGTTATCTTTCCATTCGCCAGTCTGATCGCGGATCGACAGCGACCGTCAACAAAACTTATCCGGACAGAGTCAACTTGCAGTCTCTCTCCTCTATCTTTCCTTCCGTCATGTCCGAGCCTGCACCTACTACCGTTCCCCCAGTCACTGTCGAAGCAGACACTCTGATGGCCGACGCTGGCGCACCTGCTGCCCCGGTAGACGAGTTTGCGTTAAAAAGCAAAGCGATGCGACAAGGTACGAAGTTCAAGCTCTTATATTCGTACGTTGAGGTAGTTGCTGACATGCAGGTGTCCAGTGGAGTTTTACCTTTCCAACGCCAACTTGCCCTACGATAAGTACGTGTCTGAGAGCTTTGATCAAATCTCCAGCGCGAGCTGACTCGATTTCCCGGGTAGATTTCTATGGACTGTGTATTCCAGTTCACCGGAACACTGGATCTCTATTGCGACGGTTTCCTCGTTCAAGCGTATGAGGCCATTCAGGGAGAGGGGCATCCCGTGGGTTGCTGAGGCGCTCGAGGCGAGCTCTGAGCTTGAGCTAGACGAAAGCAAGAACAATGTGCGCAGAAAGACAGAGCCCACCGAGGCACTAGGCACGTTCGAGCGCAGTGTGTACGCAGTGAGTCTTGTCTCTCGGTTGATGACTCTGATATCGATCCTAATACGCTTCTCCTCAGAAAGGCTTCGGAGAGGAGACCCCGACGCTGCAGGCTGAGCTAGAGGCCTACTTCGAAGACTTCGGCCCCGTTCTGTCTGTAAGGATGCGAAGGGACGATCAAAAAAAGTTCAAGGTTGTTCTGCTCCGCCGCATCCCATTGATTGGAACTTAACCCGATATTTCTAGGGCTCAGTGTTTATCGAATTCTCCGACGAGAAATACATCAACAGCTTCCTCAAGGCCGAGCCAAAGCCGTCATGGAAAGGCGAGGAGCTCATCACCATGTCGAAGTGCGTGTCCGACCTCTTTCGGCTAGATAAGCAGGTTTTAATCACTCCCAATAGAGACGCGTACTGCGAAATGAAGATCAAGGAGAAGGGCCTCACCGGCAAAGCCGCCAACCACCGCCGCAAGCTCATGCGCGACCCCGGAACTGGGTTCAACGCGTTTGCTCCTGATGCTTCCACCAACAACAGGGCGCAGGGGGCTGCGCGATCGAAGGAAGAGGTCTACCTCCAGTTCATGGGCAAGAAAATTCGGGTGTATGACAACGGCGACATCAAGGAAGAGGATATCCCGGAACATGTAGAAGGTGCTACGATCAAGTGGACTTTCAACGGCGGGGATGCGTCGGATGTGGGCACTGTCAGCTTCAGGGATATCAAGGTATGTATGGTCTTCGTTCTTCGGGAAGTTTCGAGGTGCTGAATGACGTCTCTACCTACTACCAGGCTCCGTTCAAGGAGAGGTTCTCGCGAGCGCCCTTCATCAAGTACGAGACGGGAACGCCAACAGGGCACTTGGCCTTCGACCAGAAGCTTTCTGATGAAGACCTGACATTCATTCGAGGAGCCATCCCCAATATCAACGGCAAGGACATCACCTGGGAGGTTGCTCCTAGTACGTCGTTCACTGGCTTTCCTTACGTTTTCAGGTCTTTAACCCCAACTCTCTTTTGTAGCCGAGGAAGCCAAGTCCGTGCACATCGAGCGCGTCCGCACAGCCGGTCGATCCATCGCCGCCAGCTCAGAAAAAGAAGACGGCGCCCAACGCTCAGCCCCCTACGTCGACGGCTCAGTTCTTAAATTCGCCCTCGAGACCAAAGAAGGCGACGAGGAGGGCAACGTGCGATTCGCCGAGCTCAAGGCGCCGCTGCGAGAGCACTTCAAGCACGCTCCGTTCATCCAGTTCGAGAGGGGCACGCATCATGGATACATGGAGTTCGACAAGAAGATGGACGAGAATGATCTCAAGTTTGTTATGGATACGTTGAAAGATATTGGGGGAAGGAAAGCAACTTGGAGTCGGGTTGATGGTGAGTGATACTTGTTCTTTCCCTGATCTACTGGCGCTGTGGCTGATTCCACTTTTCAGGCGACGAGGCACAGAATGTCCACGCAGAACGCATCAAGTCCATCGCCAACTTCGCTGCCAAGTCCGCGACCAACAACGATCGAGGGGGCAGAGGCGGTCGTGGGGGTCGCGGGGGAGGTCGTGGAGGAGGTCGCGGTGGAGACAGGGATTCTCGTGGTGGAGGCCGCGGAGCCCGGGGTGGTCGAGGTGGGCGGGGAGGACGCGGTGGAAACCGGGACCGTGGAGATCGCACTGAAAGTAACGGCGCCGGAGCGGGTGCTGGTGGCGAGGAACAGTCTGGCGAGAAGCGGAAGAGGGCTGTTGAGCCCGATGGTGGTCCAGATATGGGTACTCGAGGGACGGGAGGTCCTCCTGCAATCAAGAGGACCAAGTCTGAGGCTACCGCTGACGCCTCTTAGATGGGGAAAGGATCCTTGTCTTGTCTTGTCCGCAGCGTAAGTTAGGCTGCGCACGGCGGTGGGTGGCCGCCAGCACCAAAAAGTAACAGCAGTAAGTTACGTGTACTGGTCTACCTATTTTGTACTTGTCGCATGAATGTATCATCGTATGTTGTCCAACTGTTTTGTTGCACGGCCGCAGTCATTTTACTACTCAGATGTTTATTACTGAGAGTACTGAATCTAAACGAAATCATCGCACGCAGAAGACTATACATGGTTATGGAAATGTTCTTCGTAGGGGTCAGCAAATACTCGTACACATCCTACGATAGCACCCTCTCTAAGTTATGATGATACCCTAGTAAGCTGGAGACAAAAGTAGCAGACACATAAAAGGCTGGGCGAGGCAATACACAGCAATCTGAGAGATTTGTGAGGCCGAAGTGAGAAGTGGGTATAGGGAGCTCGAGCTCAGCGACGAGATCAAGCCCGACATCATTCGCAAAGGTGGTGAGGATGTATACATGTATAAAAGCGATCAGGTAAACGACCAAAAAAGCGACAAGTAAGGGGGAACGAGAGTAACGGAAAACAAGAGCGAGCGGCAAGCGGGAACGAGAGCAAGTAGAGGTAAGCGGTAGTAGTACAAAAATCATGGTAGCAATTGAATGCACAAGTAGCCTCCATCTGGACCTCTTCAGGGAATAGATAGACTCACCAGCAGTCACCACTCCGACCTGATCCTAGGCCGTTAGCTTTGGCAGGACCTTCACCATCTGGTCGATATTGATGAACTGCACCCAAGCCTCAAGCTCCTTCGCCGTATTATGCCAGATAAACGTCGACTCCTTTGTGCCCCTGAAGAAAGCGGTAACACACTGGTACTGCTCTTCGACGAGCACATCTCCTCGGACGACGCCCAGCGTCGCCTTGAAGATCCGGAACTCCCACCCCTGCAATGGGTGTCCGTCACCTTGCGCTTTCTCCCCGGGTACGTCGAACTCCAGCCGCGACCAGTCGAAGCCGACGGGCTGGCCGATGGCTTTTATGTACGCCTGCTTGAGAGCGAGGACGATGCAAAGCCGGCGGAGGGAAACTTCGTCGCCGAGGTCAGGGCTCATCATGGTGATTTCGCGTTTGGTTAACTGTTTCCCCTCACTTCAATGCACGGTAATAAGGCCGGAAAGTGAGATACTAACTTTGTGAGACAAGGAATCGAGATACGCAGCGACCGTGGCTCCTCTTGGTTCCGTGACCAACTGCTTGATCCCCAGACCAATATTGATTACACGTCTCTGCGTGCCCTGTGTCATGGCCATTCCACACAGTGAATTCTCGAAATTGAGGTGGTAGCCGATCATCGAGTGCAGAAATTTGTCGGGGGGCATATCATCAGGCGACTATGAAGAATGTCAATAACCGGGTCGCAGTCGCTCGAGCCTGGTACAGAATTGCAGCAACACAAGAATGAATCCGAGCAGGTGACGATTACGACCACGGTGATCTGGGCTCTGTTCGCGGCGCGCTGGGCTGTGACGGGACAGGCCCCAGATCACCGTGGTCGTAATCGACACGCGCTTACCGGTTGTGGCAGTCGAGTAGAAGACATAGATGTACCTGCTGGATCCAATGCTTGCCGTTTGGTGAGACATGATCCTCCCATTTCGCTCGGGGTATTCGTCGGTGGCGCATCATGAGGAGTGGAAGAAGCTGGGTCATTATCTGGCCTAGAAAAACGGAAAGACGAGTCAGTAACAAGTGCTAATAGGTTTTGCAAGCCTGAGCACGAAAGGAGAGTTCTTTCAGCAGGGGATGAGCGCCAACAGCGCGGCGTTCTCGCCGTCAAAGACTGGCGCGCGAAAGAAGATCTTCCCCTCTGCACGGACGTCGGCCGACACTGGCCAAGCGACGCGTAACCTTCGACTGCTAGCGCTGCCAAAGAAACGCAGCCGGTAGCTCGTCGTGGCAATGGCTGTGAAACATCTGTCCAGCCATCCTGTATCGCCTGAGAGCTCCCGATTTGGCCGGCCACATCAACGTGTGGAGAACGTGGCCAAATAGGTACGACTCCGCCGCGCGCTCGCCTAACAGTAGCCTGAGAGCTGAGAGATGGCGAAGAAGACTCACGTAGTGTATCTGGATCTTGCGGATTGTACTTTATTGCGGCGTGGCGATCACATTCTTGTACTACTTTGTAACATGCGTCGTATTCCTGATGATCGTCATTTCAGCAGCTCGTCCAGAAGAATATCTGGGCTCTGGGGGCGTAATACCTCCTGAACATAGTCGCGATTCAGGGCGAGCATCCAAACAAGGATGGGACAGTCTCCTGGCATTACAGTTGAAGACGTCGTTGGGTGTTGCTGATTCCGGTGAGAGGGTTTCGCGGATCCAAGGGGCTGAGGTTTCGAAGCGAGGTGGCATGCGGTGGGCGTCGGAGGCAAGGAGTAGAGTGCTCCCGAGTTCGTAAAGAGTCAAACTACAAGAGGGTTTGTGGAAGAGAAGGTACAAGGTTCAGAATGAACAATGAGTGGGAGTTACTGCCATAGCGGATTGATCACAGAGATTCTCACGCACTGCCTCGTTTTTACTAGACCCACGTGGACTGCCGCCCTTTTGTGCTCGTCCACAACACACCGAATCGACCTCAAACAATCCAAATCTTGCCCATCTAACAACCTGCGTTCTTCCCCAGAAAGATCCAACTTCACATGCACAAATTCTCTTTGCTATATGGGCTCCCATACGATCTCCAAGCCAGAAATCATCACAAGTCACCCACACGGCTGATCACCGGTATAACATCCGGCTCCTAGCAGTACAATCTAGCGCCAATTGTTCCTTCCACAAAGACCATTCATACGGGGTTGCTCTTAAGCACAATCGTTACGCTGTTTTCGGAGACCTCGGCAGGACACCGTCTTCATGTAGACAATCTAGTGGAAGTCAGAACAGGATCTTCCTTCCACCCGAGGACATCATTTTTCCACTTCCGCCCTAATGCGCCTCGAATGGTGACTTCAATCATAACGATGCGTGAAATGATGTGGAAGGGTGTCTGTGGGTGTTCTCGCCAATCGACGGTAGCTTCTCTGGTCCAATGTCACCCTCTGGAGCGATCGTCTAGGATTTGTAGCACCAATCTGCGCGCCATTATTCCGCTGACTAGCTTCTACATGTTCTATACGTGTGCTATGTGTATCATCAGGTGAGCCACCATTCGTCTGGAAGTCCGTTGCAATGCAAGTATACCTTGGATTCCACCTAACAGGGATCCTACATCTTGGAAATGGCCGTACATAAAGCCCGCTTCCCTGCACAGGCAGACGGTTCAAGACTCCCGCCCGTAAGCAATGTCAACCGCGTCTGATAATACACGGGTCGAGGAAACCTTCATCCCTTCCGTTACCGCCGGTACGCGCTCGTGGCAACCTCATTGATATCGGTCTTCATGCTGAACCGAGCTTTTAGCTGCCTCCATCACGGTATTGCTCTACAGCCATTGTCAGTCCTCATGTAAATACTGTCGGTGTCGTGCTGTGGCTTAATGGCGGTTGTGATCCCGGTATAGCTCTCAGTATTAGCGACGAGGTGAGTCTGTTTGGTGATCATGTCGACCCGCTGTTCTGATGCACCGGTCACCGAAGGTCGAGCACATCTGGGTGCGTGTTATTTGCCAAGCTGAGGTTATCGCAACCAACAGCTTGTCGTTTCTATGTAATGCAGCAGCGAACCCCGCTCAGAATGGGCAAAATACTGTACCTCTGGGTAAGATTTTTCGGTTCAAGTCACGATCAATCTTTGCTCACATTAGAGCGCCTCTAGATCAGGTACTATACGATTGTGCTGGTCATTTTCGATGTAGTCGAAGCCCACTACATCGTAAGACAGACATCAATGTCACGGAAGACGTACGTGGGCCGTTACGTTCCCAGTCCAGCCTCGCATCTCCTCGTGCCTAGTCCCTGATACCAGAACTACACTAGGTGCTTGATCACAACTTGTGTTGCTCGGATCGGAGGAGCTATCAACCTATGGTCAGTCCAGCTGCTGATGCAGTTACGGATTTTTGCGCTCCATGGGAACTCGAAGCCGGTTAGCTTCCACTCTCTCCATCGCTCCCGCGCCTTCGGTCTTGTGCATAGTGTTCCTCCATACCTCAGAGTTTCTAGACAACGCTGGACTAACACGGAGGTCTTATTCTAGATTGGCGCTCTGAATATGGGCTTATATCTGTTATCCATCGTCGGCTTCTGCCTACTGCTCGTCAATCACGTTCAACATCGTGAGATGCATCCACCTGTGATTATACAGGAAGGGTACAAATGGACGGAGTCATCTGTCGCATGTTCACTGTCCAGAAGTGAATACGAATGGGCACAGTGGCTTCCAGGTGCGTGTGTTTCAAATGATTTCGATAGTGCCGATGCAGCGCTTTAACCTGGAACTCACACCCAGCGACGGCATACGAAGTCTGGCTGTTTGGCTGGGCTATCGTGAAGAGCTATCTTCTGAGAACTCAGTTTGGAGTACAAGATCGTCCGTCATTGATGAACATCGTTCTCAAGGGCAATATGCTGTGGTTCGTAGGGTACGCGTCACACCAACTTTATCAGCTCAACGGAGAGGCGAACCTGACAGGAATTTTCATTACAGTGTCACCGGCCTACTCCTTATCAACACTCTAATGTGCAGCGTACGCTACCATGCTGCAATCTTCTGTGAACACGCGTTCTGACCATACCTTACAGCGTTACAACGACCTTCCATGGATTGGATACGGGTCCGTACCTTGCCTCCGCCTTCACACATACAGATGTCACATCTGACACTCAACCTGGCTGTATCTCGTGTACTTGACAGTCCTTTCCACGCAGGCACCAGTATTCTCACATCTTACGCTATGCTCTCAATGCTCAAATCAATCAGAGCTCAAAGCTCGCTGTCGCACGATGGAGGTCCGCATTGTTTGCCCTTCCATCAGCAGTCTATGATCGAGTTTTCCACCACCGAGGATGTCGAGTTGATATTGTCCAGGCCAGTTGCGGAGCCGGGTGGACTCTGCGGAATTAGTGCAGATAGATTCGAGAACAGCCCCTTTTAACTCGAGCCCCAGCAGGCGCATGCGCGCTGCAGGAGACGTTGCGTATACGAGTCTTTCATAGAGCACACCGACGTGCCTAGGAAAGCGCTAAGCAACAAAAGAGCCTGGCAGGTGCTTTGGATGATGTTCGCCTCCTGGAAGAAGCAAGAGACTGTTCACGCTTGGGCAACAGCGCGTTACTTTCACTAGGCTGACAGGAAGTATGTCATACGGCCGGTGTCGCCCAGGGTGTCTGCGCTGGGTCTGGCTGAGAGTGCAGGTGTTGCAGAGATGGAAGATACACAATAGTCGAGTACGGAGTAGTAGGATGGAGTAAGGAGTAGCAGGGCGTACGAAGGTCGCATGACTGGAATCCAATTGGCATCCAATTGCTACTCGAGATTCAGCGAGTTTGGAGAATATTGATTGAAACTGCGCCACATCTTGAACTTGATCCCAAACGTTCATCAAGACGAGTCTCCGCGTATCGTAATCAGCTCCTTACTGCCCGTCGTCGCCAATTCTATCTCGAGGATCTTTATTACCCGCGAACTCACTTCACAACCTCGTACACTGCTAGCTTCGGATCCTCCAACCAGGGTTTCACCAACGACACAGCTATACCTCCCTCTCTCTCCGATATCCCACCTCTCCTTTGACTCCCAAACCTCCTCCCAACGCGAAAATGGTCAAGCAGCTGCAGCGTCTACCAACGCAACCCTTCTCCATCCAAGCCCAACGCCCTAGCACACGCCCTAAGTCCGATCCGCTGCTTGCGCGGTCGTCACGTACAATGACCGCACCGACCCGCTCGCCTTCTTGTTTGACACTGGATGCCGCGTCGATCGATCTCTCAAGCGGCCTCAAACCTCTTCACCTCGTAGAACGCCTTCACTCAAGGCCCACTAGCCCCAGAGACATACCTAAATCTATAGAACTGAAGGATACTAGGGGACCCGTGGTTAGAGATAACACCTTCTTCGAGAACCTTAGACCGCTTGCGCTAGTGGAGAAGTTGGCCTGGGAGTCTAGGACGACGGGCAGAAAAGCAAGATAAAGCCGATATCGAGCTCAACCGCATTCGACAGCCTCTCACGCTATTGCTGATGTCCGACTCTTGGAAGCGATAATCTGAATGGCGACAGTCCTAATGCCACAGTCTACCAACCGTTCGAATTTCACGAATACGGAGTAAAGCTTGAAGGGTTGAACTGTGGATCTGCCAGTGAAGGAGTACGTCCACCTGCTTTACCTCTCGGGGTTCCTGTGTCATGCTAACGTGTACGTCTTTCCTAGGTACAGCCAGCCCCGCACTCTGCTCTGAGTGAGACCGCGTCCGCATCCTAGTTTGTAGTGCCCGATTAACATGCTAGACAGCCATAGCCCACACCCACCTCTCAGTTGGAATCGCAATGTAATCCGTTCGCTTCGCACAAGGATGTGCTATACCTATATGATCGATGCAGCGAGCGCAACAGCCTCTGAGTCTAGTACTGGAGTACGACTTTGGCTTGCACCTGTTCATTCGATTGCACGAGAGAATGTTGATCGAAAGAATCTAATTAACTTTCCGTCCGGTTTCCGTCCCGCGTCGTCGCGCAATGATCGCTATGCGAGTGCGGGGCGTCGGACTGGCGTCGGAACCTATCCTGTGATTTGACATGAGCGTCCACTCAACGTCCACTTTGATACAATTGCAAGTAATACACGTCCACTGTCTGCTCAGCATCGGTTTCATCATGGCGCGTTGTCAATACAGACTCAAACCAACGCTGAAGTTTGAGGGCCTGTTGAACAGCAGGAGGGGATCGGAAGGAGAAGCAGCTGGCCCGGGTGTCAATCATCGTGATCAGAACGTCGGGTTTGATTCTGCTTGATTGTAGCTCTCCCCTCCCCATCGTCATGATCATGGCATTCGTCGCCGCGATGTGCTAGCACTCGTCATTTCCCGCCAAGTACCACGCTAGATCGCAAAAGCGAGCTTATGGCTCGCAGATCAGCTGTACAATGCCACGATCAAGCCCAGGTCAAGCGACGATTGCTGAGAGACAGCCGAGGGGCGAGCTCTACAGTATCTGGGCCTCTGGCAGCCTGCAGCAGACCTCACCAAAGCGTTTTCCAAGTACCCCCTCTTCTCACTGGTCTTCATAGACCTTTCCTGATCATCGCGCACATGGATGCCCGCCGAATTATGGCGGTTGGCACTTGGTGCTGATCACGGCGAAAAAAGCATGTGCCATGTGCGATTTTCCAATTCAGCATCGCAGCAGCGATTGAACAGAACTTATTTCTTCGGGATCTAAACAGCACTCCGCCGCATTTAGCGGTCAAGTAAATTGAGTGATTGGGTTCCGGGTCCGAGCTCAGCTTGGTGTTCCTTACCCTTCCCTTCTCCTCACCCCATCCCTTCCCCTCCTCCCTTTCTCCTCAACCCTTTCTGTCCATTCAACACCGGGACTCTTCTTGGCCCTCGCAACTCGAAATTACGGGTTTGCTCCATTCGCCGTCGAACTCTCGTCGCGCACCGATTTCAGGCGGGACAGCGAACGTTCGTGACAGTGTTGTTATCCTTAGCCAGGCCTAGCTGACCCTTGTTCTCTTAGTGAAAGGAAGACTTTGAGTTCCCCCTCTCCTACTTCCACTCGTTCCTTCTCGGACTCTCGGACTCAACGTTCTCATTTTGGAGCCTCATTGGACATCACTATTGTGTTTTCATTACATTCGGATTCTGTTTGACCTGGAATACCCTTTCTTCCCACTGATACGGACTCGCAGTACGTGCCCAACCTGGAAGCAATTGTCACCAGCTAACCTACCCCAAAGACCAGGATTCTCTACTTGTCGATTCTACTTATTGCCACGGGCACCCAAGGACCAGGCTACCCACACGTCCTCAACACTCTTTTATACAGTCACATTCGCTACACAAGATATCCCTTTCATAATTCGTGGATTTTAAAATGGATACCCCCATAAATCACCCCCATTCCTCTTCCCTCGACACCTATAACCACGCGCGCAACCAACGCACCGACTCAGCAGATCATTCATCGGACGCACATTCAGACTTTGACGAGGATGAACCCCACCAGCAAATATCCTTCGACTCATTTGCGGCCTTTGGTATCGACATTGACCTTGATGCAAGTCTCGACCTGGATCTTTCGCCCCACGCGAACGCAACTTCACTAGAAGTGTCGAGCCAAAGCGCGTCGCCGAATCATGTGCGCTTTGACCTTGACGAAGATGATTCCGAGGATGATTCCGAGTATGGTGGACTAGCCTACGACCGAGCCTCCGAGGAAGAAGAAGACATGGACGATGATGCCACACCAACGACGGCTTCCCTTGTTACTAGTCCACGCCGCTTGACCCCGATACACACCATCCTTCCCCCTTCCCCAGTCCACAAACCTTTGTTACTTTCGCCGTCAGACGGTCTGCCCTCCGCGTACTTCCCGCCCTCACCCACAGCAAGCGCGTACTCTCAATCGCCAGCGTCGGAAACAGACGGGGAGAGCGAGACGTCAAGCGCGCCTCCTTTGACACCGGACGTTACGCCGGATTGGTTCAATACAGCCATCGCGTCTGTGCACCTAGAGACGGACCTTCCTTCGGTGCATGATGTAGATTCTGCTGGTGAGAGGAATGTCGGGTACGACACGTACGGCGAAGTCCCTCGGGTCGTCGTGTTCTCTGCCGACCCTAGCGACGGCGACTACAAGACATCCGCGAAGAGCAGAACACTGGCCCCTCCCCGTATCTTGCTTCCCCCACCATCACTCAGTCTACATTCCTCACCACGGTTATCACCACGCTCGCTCTCGTCGCCTCTCTCGCCCCGGGCACTACACTCGCCGCTTTCTCCGTCCTTCCCATCCTCGCCGATTTCCCCCACGTTCAACCCCTTACCCAAGCCTGGACATCGTCCCCTCCGTCTGCTGCAGCGCGCAGACCTCTTCGCACCCCCGCAGCCTCCCTCGCCTTACGGCTCACAGATGTTCTTCCTTCCGACGGGATGGCGGGAGCGCCGGGCCCCACAGACTACGAAGCCTCGGCCGGTGATACAGTCAAGCGAAGTAGGCAGAAGAAGAACGGCGGTGGACGAAGCGCTGCTTCGTGGGCTGAGACCGCTGATTCTGGTGGATGAGAGGGTGGTTGAGGAGATCGGTCTTGAGAAGCCAGTTTATCAGAAGCGGGGACCGGAACGGGGCTCAAAGTGCAATGAAGAAGTGAAGGAGGAGGGACAGGAGAGTACTCAGGAGGTGGAATGGAGGCAGTGGAGCACGGAGGGGCTGTCTGGTCGGCCGGGCAAGCCTAAGCTGAGGGAAGAGGTGCGGATGAGGTGGGAGATTGATGCGAGGAGATGGATTAGTGTACATGTGGCGGATTCGTACGAGCGGATGGCGAGGCGCACGATGTTTGCGTAGCGCGAGTTCTCTTTACTTACTAGCTCAATGCATTTGCGTTTTCTGTCGCCATTCACCCCAATGGCTGAATCAACACTGCTCTGATTTTCGTGATATTGGGAACGCAAAATGAGCCTCTGGGTTTTGAAGGGTACCGTATTCGTCGTTACAAGGTACTCAACACCTTGAGCCGGCAGTACTCGAGCCAGCCTCGTCAAACTCCCACTCTAGCATGTGCAGGTTCTTAGCTACCCCGTTGACAACCAGTCCCCTCTCGTTCTCGAGCAACTCCCTGTACTTGAACCCGTTCTTCTGCATCACCCTCACGCTCGCTTCGTTTCCCTGAATGGCACCGGCAGACATCTTGCGCACACCCATTCTCGGGACCGCCCATTCGTGCAGCAGCGTTCGCAGGAGGACCGTCGTGATACCGCGTCCGTGGTGAGAGGTGGCAAGATGATCTAGCCAAATACGTGAGTATTCTCATCAGCTTTTCCCCGATCCGTCGAAGTTGCAGAAGAGAGGAGGCACTTACTCCCGTACATCCAAACAATCTCTGGGTCGCCATTTGGCCGGGCCAGGTTCTCTTTGGACAGCCGTTCCGCCTCTTCTGCGGTAACGTCTGCACCGACGCACACTCGCATCTCCCCGCTCCTACGAAACCAGAGGGTCCCGGCCATCACCTCACTGCCGTCCTCAAGAACCTCTCGTACAGTGTTCGTCACTAGACCGCCTACAGCACCAGATCGCCCGCTCTGATCATCAGCTGCGGCCTCTAGTTCTGCGAGATGCTGCGCTGTGTATTTTTTGGTGAAGGTATCGAGACGCTCCCGAGCGTGCTCTAGGAGGTAGGGAGATGGTAGGGAACTGAGCCAGGTGGTTACATTGGGGTCATTCATCTGAAGAGTGAAAGCTTCGACATCGCTATCGCGTGGGGGTGTGACGATGAAGTTGGAAAGGGGGTGAGGGAGGCGTATGTAGGGTTCATGTGTGGTGGCATTGATGAACATGGGATGGTAAATTTCGGGGCGTGTTGGGTGGGATACGGTCAGGATGCCGTTGATGAAGGACATGTTTAGGCCGGGGGGTTCTGGTAGGGTGAAGGGGGAAGCTGGTTTCCTTGGGTTGATATCGCAGTGGGGCAAAGATGAGATGGGCTCCGCATTCGACAGCGAGCCAACGCTGTACTTGTACTTGGATCTCGGTGGCAGTCGAGTCATGTTCTGGATGGATGCTTAGGTACGCAAGCTTACGCGGGAAATCGTGCGCTGTATTCTTTCTTGAGGAGTCCGTGCTGAGGCGGATCACAGTAATTAGTAGTCCCAGATCGTTTGGCTCAACGACCAGATAGGTGGAAACGTTGGATTGTCTATCTGCCGCGATTCCTTGGCTTGGATCCGTCCGTGCTGTAGCGCATCGCAAGCATGCCGCGCCCGGTTTATTGAGTTATTACTGTTAGATCGCGAGAAGTAAAAGCCGTCAACGTCGAACTACTGTTTGGTGCAGAAGTGCAAACACGGTCGTGGAAGGAAAACAGAGGCACAGGTGCTCGCGGGAGTCAGTCTTGTTTGTTCCAGTGCTGAGGCCAAACTATGAGCACAGCATCTCTAGCTACCTTTCCTGACATCACAACTCGTCCACGGAGGGCTACATGCCCGATAACTCTCGACGGAACAAAGCTTCTGCAGGCTACACTCGTCTTGGTGACGACAACGAACACGACAGCAATAACGAAGGAACCGAATCCGAGGAAATTCCGATGCACCACGTCGTCGCAGCCGCAGCTGCGCGCAGGAGAGCTTCGCGGCAGTCTCGATATGTTGACGACCCAGAGGAGGAGGCTGCGTTGCTTGGCCAGAACGAAGAAGAATACGACGTTGACGAGCCGAGCTCAGAGAGGCAGGGCTCAGCTCAGCGGCAGGCACGTCGTGCGGGTCTATTGCAATGCATCTATGATAACATGACAATGTACTTACAGGCAGCTAAGACGACCTTGTTGAAGCAGCGGTCCTCGGTGAAGGACAAGTCGAGAACGATACCATTCCGCCCTCCAGGTACGTCAGGATACAGGCTGTTGATTGGGAGCTCAGACTAACCTACGCTCGCCTGCAGAGAAGCTACGAAGTGCATTCCCCGCGAACATGGTTCGGAATCAAAAGTACAACGTACTCACTTTCCTACCTCTCGTGCTCTTCGAGCAATTCCGCTTCTTTTTCAATCTCTACTTTCTTCTCGTCGCGCTCTCCCAGTTCATCCCTGCACTCAAGATCGGTGAGCACCGCCCAACCTTATCAAGTCCGAGCTACCAACTAAGTTTCTAATCCAGGCTTTATATTGACCTACATTGCACCCCTCGCATTTGTCCTCTTCGTCACCATGGGCAAGGAGGCATACGACGACTACAAGCGCCACCAGCGCGATCGCGAAGCAAACTCTCAGAAATACCTCATCCTTGACCCTACGCCGTTCTCCAATCCGACACACTCGACTCAGCCATCCGCAGGCTCCATCTACACGCGTTCAGTCCCATCCTCTGCCCTCAAAGTCGGAGACTTGGTGCATCTGGAGAAGAACCAACGCGTCCCAGCGGATATGGTTCTGCTGAGGACATCGGACGCGTCAGGGTCGTGTTTCATCAGGACAGACCAGCTGGATGGAGAGACTGACTGGAAACTGCGGATTGCGGTGACTGCGACGCAACAATTGGACGAGGAGCGAAGTCTGCTCGGGCTGGATGCTGAGATATACGGTGTGTTGCTCTTCGCTCGGGTGAGGTGCTTAGCTGACTGTTGTTGCTTCCAGCGGATGCGCCGATCAAGGATATTTACTCCTTCATTGGGACGTTTACTATGAACGCCCCACCCCCCAATGGCTCCAACGACGTGCCAATGATGCCGTTCCCGACCATCTCACCCTTGACAGTCGATAACATGCTCCTCTCCAACACCGTCCTCGCTGCTGGCTCGGCCGTGGGCTTCGTTGTGTACACAGGTTCAGAGACAAGGGCTGTGATGAACACCAGTCACCCCGAGTCCAAGATTGGACTTCTGGATGTCGAAATCAATAACCTTGCCAAGGTAGATAATCTACGTTCAAGACGCAAAACGAGTACAGGTCACTGACATTGATGTTCGATGTAGATCCTCTGTGCTGTGACTTTTGCACTCTCCCTGATTCTCGTCGCTCTGAACGGCTTCCGAGGGCCGTGGTATACCTATGTCTTTCGGTTCCTCATTCTCTTCTCTTCCATTATACCCATCAGGTACGTTCCCTTTTCACCAGATGAGGTCTGCCACTCGTCGCTGACACCCGTTACACAGCTTGCGTGTGAACCTCGACATGGGCAAGACCGTCTACGCGCACCAGATCATGAATGACGCTGAGATACCCGGGACCATCGTCCGCACGAGCACGCTTCCTGAGGAACTAGGGAGAATAGAATACCTTCTTTCTGACAAAACTGGGACACTTACGCAGAACGGTGAGTAGCTTCACTGGCACGTTTTACTCGTGATGCGTTGTACTGAGTCTCCGGCAGAGATGGAGATGAAGAAGCTGCATCTGGGAACGATGTCGTTTGGGTTCGATACCATGGATGAGGTGGCACATCAACTTGCGGTTGCGTATGGTCAGGCGGGCAGTGAGTGACTTCCCCTAGCGTCGAACGTCGAACTTATCGACGCGATCCACGAATTAGGCCATGTACGCCAAGGTAGTGTTACTGGTGCCCAACTCGCAACGCGAGGGCGGCGAGATATCTCCTCTCGCGTCAGAGACGTGATACTGAGTCTAGCGCTATGTCATAACGTAGGCCCCGTTCCTTTCGACTGCTTTGCATTATATTCATGCTGAATCGCATCGTTCCATAAGGTAACGCCAGTGCAGAACGAAGATGGTACCGTGACATACCAGGCCTCCTCTCCCGACGAAGTAGCGATCGTGCAGTTCACTGCCTCCGTTGGACTTACCCTTACCTCGAGAACGCGAACCCATATCACTCTCACGCCTCCTTCATCACCGCCATCACCCAGCGTCTCGCCCTCCGACAACCCAACCTCCTCATCACTACCGCCGGACCTGCTCACCTTTGAAATTCTCGAAATCTTCCCCTTCACGTCCGAGTCCAAGCGGATGGGCATCGTTGTGCAAGACACTGCCTCCAAAGAAATCTTCTTTATGCAAAAAGGAGCGGATGTCGTCATGGCTAAGATCGTCCTACGGAATGACTGGCTCGAGGAAGAAACAGGTAACATGGCTCGCGAGGGTCTGCGAACGCTCGTCGTCGGTCGCAAGAAACTATCCGCCTCTGCATACTCCACCTTCAAGTCTGCGTATCATGCAGCGAGCATTCGGACAGAGAATCGCAGTGAGGGGATGGCTGCTGTCGTCGCTGAGCATCTGGAGCGGGACCTAGAGTTGCTTGGTTTGACAGGTGTAGAGGACAAGCTACAGGACGATGTGAAGGGTACGCTTGAGGTGCTGAGAGATGCGGGGATTAAGGTCTGGATGTTGACTGGGGACAAGATCGAGACGGCACGGTGTATCGCGGTGTCGACGAAACTGGTCGCAAGGGGACAGTATATTCACGAGATGGCGAAAAGTTCGTCTTCTCTTCTCAGTGCTGAATAGGGAGCTAACAGGCTTATGCAACAGTTCGGACAGCAGATCAAGTCAGAGAAGAGCTGGAGTTCTTGCAGAATAAGCTGGACTGTTGTTTGGTCATTGACGGAGACTCGCTTGCTGTGTGATTCTTCCCTCCTCGTGTCTGTCTCATTGTTGACTCTATTTTTGCAGATCTGTTTGGAACTGTTCAAAACCGAGTTTATCGAGATTGCAACAAAGCTGTCGGCAGTGGTGGCATGTCGATGTTCACCAACGCAGAAAGCTGACGTAGCGAGGCTGATTCGGCACCATACGAGGAAGCGCGTATGTTGCATTGGGGATGGAGGTAACGACGTTAGTATGATTCAGGCTGCCGACGTCGGTGCGTATGCTCTCATACAACCTTTACGTCATTTTCAGTCTCACTCATTCTTGTTTTCTCGGCTCAGGTGTCGGTATCGTCGGCAAGGAAGGTGCTCAAGCTTCTCTTGCCGCAGACTTCTCTGTCCTTCAATTTGCCTATCTCTCCCCTCTCCTTCTATGGCACGGTCGTAACTCCTACCGCCGCTCTGCAAAACTCGCTCAGTTCGTCATCCATCGAGGTTTGATTATCTCGATCATGCAGGCCGTGTTCAGTGCTATCTTCTACTTCGCTCCGATTGCCCTATACCAGGGTTGGTTGATGGTGGGATATGCGACGGCGTATACGATGGCACCTGTGTTTTCGCTTGTGCTGGATAGAGATGTCCGACGTGATACGGCTATGGAGTATCCTCAGTTGTATGGGGATTTGGTGAAGGTCAGCAACGGGATTCTCTTCTGTAAATAGGATGCTAATAGGTGCCTCATCTTGCAGGGCCGTTCTCTGTCATATCGCACGTTCTTCCAGTGGAATATGATTAGCTTGTATCAGGGTAAGTGACCTTGCCACACCTTGTCTGCTTCTCTGCACGGTGCTGACGCCCATCGTAGGTGGTGCGATCATGATCATGTCTCTCGTCCTCTTCGAAAACGAGTTCCTGCACATCGTATCCATTTCGTTCACAGCACTGGTGCTGAACGAGCTTATCATGGTCGCTTTGGAGATTACCACTTGGTATGTGGTAATCCTGTCTTCTTCTATGGCCAGGCATGATTGAGAATGTTTATTGATTACAACCCCCGGTCAGGCATGTGTACATGATGGTCTCGGAGATCGTTACGCTCCTTATATACGTCGCGAGTATCGCTTTCCTCCCAGAGTATTTCGGTGCGTAGTACCTTGCAATTCCTTGATTCTTTCTCAAAGTTGACTCCTGTTCATCTCCTAGATCTTGAATTTGTCGTGACACTCGACTTTGCATGGAAGGTCGCGGTCATCGTCGCGATTAGCACTCTGCCTCTGTACATCATCAAATTGATCAGGAGCAGAGTTGCACCCGCTGCATCGAGTAAACTGCTGTGAGCGCTTTAGTGGGGGGGGATATGGGTTTGGGGGTGGATCTGTTGTATTACACTAGTTAGATATACATGGGTGTTTACTTTCTCTTCGACTAATCAAGCAGTATGGACTGCTTAGCTTCGGGGTTTGCCAGAGGTCGACCGGTCAACAATGATTGAACAATGAATGCATGAAAATCTAACGGACGCGCCCCCGTGACAGAGCGCGCCTTGATACCTCCTTCCTACGTCTGTATAGCATATCATCCTGCCCTTCAAACGTTTAGAGCCACTTCGTCAAGCACTCGAAATGTCCGTCCAACTCACTGGGGAAGAGTGTGATCATTTAAATTGGCGTTTTGTAGGACCTCCCGCGTTCTGTTGAGTGTACCACTAGATTTCGACAAGTGGTCCGTCTCAGCGCTCTCAGTCCGCTGGGGCCGCCCCTCCCAGGCCGCCAATTCCCCCTCAAATGGGAGATTCCTTGTCCCCTTACCAGATTCAACTTAGAACAATCCACGATGATATTTTCTGGGCCTGCTTCGAGTTGAACCCCGAGCTCTTCAATCCTAACACCGACGAGCTCATGGCCGATGCCGTATTAGGGGTGCGTACTGCGCCATAATACTGTTCTGCTCTTCTGACTCATATATATCGCGCCACAGGGTCATGCTAATCGCTTCGCTTCGAAAAGGAAGCTCGTGTCGTCAAGATCACCGACAAGTACGAGCTGGTGTACTGGGGTGGAGAAACAGCGGAACGCATCTGCCTTTGGAACTTTCACGTTAGCAAGGCTTCGTCCGGCGAGACGCGCGTTACAGGGGAAACTCGTCCCTTTGACGAAGGTGTTCACAAACCCGTGAACTTGACGCGAGAGAAAATACGCGTCGTCGTGCAGCTGTATTGGAAGAAGTACGAGGCATTGCGGGACGGAAATATGACTGCTCAGGAGGGGTCTATGGTCTATCTGGAGGAGATCGGGCTCAGGAATAGGAAAGTCTTGACCCCCATCCTCCTTCCACGTAGGGAGAGAATAAATCTACTCCCTGGAACAGTTATTGTGCCTGCTTAGATCATAACACACAGTCACTCGTTCTCTTCGAAAGAGTTTCTGCATATCGTATCCATCTCGTTCACGGCGCTGGAGCTGAACTGGCTCTGAAGATCACCACTTCGTACGTTCTATATCCTGTCTGCTTGAATCCTCTTTCTTGAACTGATAGAGCGGTGTTAGGACTTCTTTACTATGGTCTTGTCTCTGGAGTCGAACCCCTAAGGACTGGACGACCTGGCCAAGCTCTTCTAACACGAGATGCTCTGTTGGGGCGAAGCGAGCTCAAGATAGGCGACGAGTGATCGATAGAGTAAATCGCATACTTTGGGAAGGTCGAAGTACATTGGTGATGGATGTAAGTTAGAATACGGGGTAGGTTGTGGCAAGTAGTCATGTAAAGCAAATGAGAGTATAACAAAACACTGTAGGGTATGGTCGATACTACGCGAGAGCGCATTGCCGCAGCTAAACAACTTCCGGTTCAACGGCGGGAGTCGGTGGGGACTTTTGCCCATCATCCTCTCGCGCGGTCGGCGTAACGGCCTGTGCAGAAGCATCCAATTTCTTGGGGGCATGGCCATTCGCACCCTCCCCTGCCTGTCCGAGGGGCATCATTGTGTTCGCTGATCCCAGGACGACGTTCGGGCAAGGGGTCCTTTTGAGTTTCTCGATATCGGTCCGCATGATGCTGTGGCAGAACAGGTCGAGATCGAGATCGTTCTAGTGAGTTGTATGAGTAAGGTGAATCAGAGGCAGATGGAAGGGATGCGAGACCGTACCTCGTCATATCCTAGTGGCGAGAAATGAAGTATCAATCAACACATTCGTCAGTGCTAAAGAAGCGAAAAACGCACCGAAGGGCTGCTCAATCTCCTCTCCTGCAGCGACGAAGCCTAGGTAGATGAAGGAAGCGATACCGGTGCCCAAGATAGTGGACCATCCAAATTGGCTGACAAGCTGGAAAGGCATGAAGAACAGATAGAGCCAAACAGTGCTATACGAGGTAAATCTATCAGCGAGGTGGAAGGATGCAGGGAAGGGGGAATACCGACTGCCTATTGTGACGATGACGGGTCGAAAGAGGTGACTTGGAGTTAGCATTTGGATCTAAGTTGGATGGCATAAAAGCAGAGCCATATACCTGATATGCGCAGAATACACGCTAAGCAGATCCGACGACAGGTGTGAGTACTGGACCACCCATAGAGCGAAATGGCATGAACGTACAATGGCAACGGTGTTGTCAATATCTTCTCCAAAGCTACAGAAATCCACAGTCAATATACCAGAAAGCCAAAGGAGCGATGGTAGTGCTTACAGCACAATGAATCTTCGAGCGCCGTCACGCAGCCAAACATACCACCCATAGTCGTCCCCGGTACGCTTCCCCTACCCTCCAACGTACTCAGCCAGATCGACAACGCCCTCAGCACATCGAGAGGCAAATTCTCGCCTCTCGTCCCACCAACAACTCGTGGGTGATGCTTCCCTCCTACACGCAGCGCGTCATGAGTTCCTCTTCCACCTGCATGGTGCGATCGCCATATCCGCTGTACGCCGCCCTCGCCCTCTGATCCTGACGAGGCGGTGCTGGCGGTAGAATCTGCGCGGCGTGGATGTGCTGGTCGTCCGAGTCCATTCTCCACGTCGCGTGCAGAGTTGCCTGGGGTTCCTCTGCGTTGGAGCCACTGACGCGTAGCAGAAACGGTGTATGAGAAAGGGAGGAGGTCGAATGCGACTTTGGAGAGGAAGCCGGATTGGCCGGGGGTGTAGCTTGAGGAGGGAAGGAGGGCGGTGGCTTCGTGGCATCGTTCTGAGTCGGATGAGTCGGAGTCGGAGTCGTAGCCCCATCTGACGCGCTTGCCTGAGCGGTGGGATGTGGAGGTGCTTCCGGAGCGGAATGTTCCATAAGCGTTGATGGGAGGGATGTATGGGTCTGGAGGGAGGGTGTTGGATGTTGAGGCGGTGCGACTGCGAGGATGTCGTTGTGATTGGGGTTGGGAGGTGGGTGACTGTTGGAGTGGTTCTGGGTAACTGGAGCCAGACTGGGGTGGGATGATAGGCTCCAATTGTGCATTGACATGCTATGGGACAGTTTATGAGATTCGACCAGATACTTGCGCTGAGGCGAAAGTACCTCGTGCATGTTTGGTACAAGGTGGTACATATCTTGATAGTAAATGCCCAATTCACCTAGAGATCGAGCGGGTCAGCGACAACTCCAATAAACAAGAAGATTAGAATACGAACCTCGCAAATGATGTTTCAGGGCAACTGCGTAGGCTAGCACCAGATCCAATGCCTCGCGCTTCTCCTTCATCACTTTCTTGAGATCGCTCCTGCTGAGATTCGGCGGCGCCGAGCCCGCCGTCATTGGGGTAACTTGCAAAGGAACGTGGAACCATATGAGACGCGTCAGCGTTCGTGAGTTGCGGATAATGTCGGACCAGCAGCCACGACCCAGCCAGTAGCGTTCGTATCTAGCAATACAGAATCAGGACCCGAGCTCGGGACGCATGGCTGGAGGGTGAGTGCACTCACCCGGACATCGCTCGATAGGATATGACAAAACCAATAACAACACCTAGTGAAACGCTCAGGTTCCGACTTGACCACATGAAAAACTGTAGTGTCACCGACCGAGTACAGTCATCAGGACATTGGGAATATCGAGGTGATATTCAGTCTTGATGGACACTGTCGTAACGGCTGGCAAGAGACATCAGCTTACGCGTTTTTTCGAAAGAAGACACTGAAATAAGATAGACTCACCAGCTGCGAACACCGTATGGAGTAGAACCGCTGGCCAAATCCGCCATATCTAAATTTCGGCAGTTAGCTGCCGTATATCGGAGGCGCGCTTGCTTACCACTGATCCTCTTCCAAGAGTCCAAATGACCATACGTCTAGTAGGTATTACTGGAAGCAGTGCAGTGGCGCCATGCCCCAGGTTTGGATGTGACGCAGGTAGAAGCGCATGGTTGCCTGTGGACGAGCGGCCTGGCAGCATTGAATTATGGACGAGAAGTGGTGTTTAGGACACCGGACGTCGCGACACGTTTGATATTTATCTATTCTTTTGATGTCCTGCAGCGTAGGGTTTGGTATTTTGAAAAGAGCGTGGGCCCGACGGCGTGGGTGGTACGTCGATGTGGTGGTGGTCGGAGGGCAGGTTGATAGACGCTCACTGCTCCGGAAGTTGATGACCTTGCCTCTTACACTCGCCATCGAAACCACAGTCGACCCTAGTCGACCTAGCTCTACTCGAAGCCTGCGTCAAAGCCTCAAATACAACTTTTTCTGTCGCCTAGTCTAGGTCTTCCTACAACACGCTCTGCTCACCGACTGCTTTTCTATCTTGATCTCTTCTCCCACCGCTACCTGTACTCTAGTTTCTCCGACCTGATCCTGCTGCTCCCAATCTCATGCCCATCAGGGAAGATGAACACCTCAAAGGCCTAGTCTCCAAATTCCCCGCTGCGATTACGGACTTCCATGGATGCGACACGCTCTGCGTTTACAAGACCAATCCTGCATGGCCCGTTGCACAAGGATTCCATACTTACAAGATGAAGCGCGCAGCCCGTCCCATCCATCAGCATGGTATCGTACATCCGTCTGGGTCGCTACCGCGGGGGAAGTTATCGTCATGCTCGAGTCGCTCCAGGTGGATTGGAATACGGTGGTCCCTCTGGCATACGCGAATAGAGGCGAGGCGGACCTGATTTGTCCCTTCGTCAACTTTATCGGCGTCAAGCCGCGTTCCCTTGCATACGAAGCTGCTGTAGCTGCTGTTCGTCTCATCGATGAGATTCTCGAGGTAAGCACAAACACATTTTCACGAATGAATAAACCGCTGACCTTTTGAGGGAGCGTTTCCCCTTTGTTTTGAAGACTGTCGGCTTTCCCATGATTCAAGTCGCTTTTATTGAATTGACCTACCGCCGCAGGCAAAGCTCATGGGATTAACCCGACCAACGACTTGGAAGGCATTGCTGGCCTCCGCAAACCGTTTACCACTGCTGTTATTTTCGGCAAGCGTGTCCTCACCTCCGGTGACTCGTTTTCAACTCACGATCTCAGTCTTTTCTAGTTGATGTGATGTGTAATCTCAGAGTAATCTAATTCGGAGCAGGCTACATGAAAGACCGTTGAGTGGGTACCAAAGGAGTGCTGGTACGCTGTAAGTAATTTGTATGTAGTAATAAGCGTGCCTGACTACGTGTTCTATATCTGTCAGTAGTATTCTCGAGAGCCCAAGATCAAGCAGTGGAGGAGCTATTAGAGCATGATCATGAGAACCGCGGCAGCACCGACAAATACCCCAGAAGATCCCCGCAGGCCTACAGCAGCACCATCCGCATCGGCGTCTGGTTTATCGTCGTTCGCAGCGGGCGTGCTGGGTTTCCCGGAGCTGGGCGGAGACGTCAAGTCGTCCTCAATATCTCCAGCGGGGTCATTGTCACCTCCGCCGTTGCTGCCTCCACCCACGCCGGCGCCAGTTCCACCGCCAGGTTGAGTTCCAGTGCCCGTGCCAGGTGAAGTTCCAGTTCCAGCTCCAGACTCAGCGCCAGTTCCGGTGCCGGGCTCACCACCAGTCGAGCCACCACCGGCGCCACCACCAATGGCGGGAGGGGCAGTAACAGGGTGGCCCTCCGCGGTGCATGCCTCGACAAGCTCTGTAAATAGCACCGCATCAATCATCTACACTCACGATCATATTAGAGCGCATACTCACGACCAATGGCCTCATTACCCTGTTGAGCGACAGATTCCGCCGAAGACGCAGGCACCCCGGAGAGAAGACAGTTCATGCATTCAGAGTAGGTGAGAAAGTTCTCGTTCGTGCAGATGCAAGCGGAGTCGGTGCTGCATGAAACGGACCCCTGTAGTATGAGTGATTAGTATCTTATTGTCGCGTTGGGGGTAAACGTGTGAGGGTATCTCACAAAAGAGGCATCCATAGCACCACACGTGGCCGCGCACTCCGGTGGGAAATCCTCATCGACAGTTTGTCGTGCAGCAAGAGATCGCAGACGCAAACTCGGGGTGGTGGCCAACGCCGACGCTGAGGTGGATACATGAGTTTCTCCTCGGCGCGTCATGAAGCCAAAAACGCGTACAAAGCGTGCCTTGAGAAGCGGCGAGTAGGACAAGAGGAGTCAAGCAAAGGACATAAGAAACCATGATGAGACGACAGAAGGTAGGAAATGGAATGGGGACTAGACCTTCACCTCCTCAGGGCTTTTATACGTACATTTCAGTAAAAATTTAACCACCGGGCAGAGCGGAACTTGGGTCTAAAGTTGTCTTCCGTCCAGGGGCAAGTGAATGCAAAGTGAACGAGGGTTGGTAACTCTATAGAGGATTAGCGAAGAAAGCCGTGATGGAGTTGAATGTGTTGACGCTGTCGATCTTGTACGACGTCAAATGCGGATGAAATATCGTGGTCACTCTGGCGTGTACACACCGGAAAGCGGCAGGGAAGAGCTCTACAGTCGTATGCGTCTAGGTCAAAGGAGTCGCTCTGCGTGCCTAATGTTTGCGCTGGTGCATACAGTCCTCCATCTGTGCCTCTAAACTGAACTTCGGTGATCAGCGGGTAGCTAGAATGAGCTTTGTGACGGAACGTTCTTTTACTTACTTCTTGCGGTATCAATATCTCTCAAGTATCTCCACTGTTCTCAATGTCTTCCCGGCCTATCCAACGTCCCCCTCGAGATCTGTGGCTTATGGTAGCACTCTTCGACATCAGCTGCTATAGTCCAGCTGAATGGTAACCGGTGTTTAAACTCAGGACTCTATATTCCCTGCTGACGCACGGCCAATCCCTCGAAACGGAGGTCCAACAGCTGGTACATTGCAGCCTGAAGCAGTGAAGGATCTAGTTCGCCGAGCATGGGCCGAGGAAGCACTAACAGAACATCGCCGTGTCACTGACATCTTCACCAGCGGCGAGTACATGGTCGATAGCGTAGGGGTGCGTCTTTTATCGCAAAGTATGTCCTGGAGATTATTTCTGATAGATTGCAGGGCCACGCAAATCGTTTCGCAAAGGATGCTCGCATCATCAAACTCACCGACAAGTACGATATGGTTTACTGGGGCGGAGCTACGGTAGAACGCCTTTGTCGATGGAACTTTCACATCAGCAAGGCTTCTCCCAGCGAGACGCGCGTCGCAGGACAGACTCGTCCCTTTGACGAAGACATCCACATGCCCGTGAACTTGACGCCGATCCTTCTTCGACGGAGAGAAAGACGAGATTTACTGCCTGGAACGATTATTGTGCCTGCTTGAGATGCGCTTAACCGTTTATACCCACTGTATACCTTTTCTTGGTTACTTACAGCACTCGTGGGCTCAACCTTTGATGCTGGATGGCGGGGTTTAGCAATACTGTACTAGTGATGGGGAATTCCAGGTTTTGATTCATCCTCCATGGTCATGTCTGTCCAACAGCGCTTCGCGGACCTTCCGGTTCTAAGTACTCATTTCAAAGCCATAGTTCGGCCTTGTATCTAGTTATGAAGGTTTCGAAAGACGAGAAGCGGCTGACATCTTAGCGACCTGTCGGTCAAGTAAACAATGGACCAACAAAGATCAACAACTCGGTTGAGGGGAGTCCATTTTCCTGCGCTGAAACTTATAATTAATTACGTGACTCATACGTACTCTCCCTTGAACACAACCTCCATGTCGCTACCACCGCACCATTACGGTGCCCATTCTGATTTTAGTTACATAGGCCAGCTCACGACCCAGCAGCAGCAGCAGCAGCAGCAGGAGATGCCATTGGTACGTTTCCCTCGCCACTGCCACACCTCCCTTTAGCTTTAGCTCTGACACTAAGTTCCCGGACGCTCTTTCCTCTAGACACCGTGGCAATTTGAGGAGATCGCTGCACGTCTCATGCAACAAAAGCGGGATAACAACGCGCATCTTCATGGCCAGAACCCCACTGTCACGTCTGAAGAGATGTACCTCGCAGTACAAGAGGAGATGCAAATCATGGAAGAAGCCGCTCGCGCTACAGGTGTGAGGCATCGGGGTGTGGAGAGGTTCCGCCAAGATGAACAAGCCTTTCATTCTGGGGCGTATATGGCTAACTCTGCGGGTGTAAGTACCTGTGGGTGTAAGTACAGGCTATAATTCAAAGCAGGCTTGCTGGCTGTCGACTTATGCTGACTCTTCCGTTGTCCACAGGGCTTCGTCAACCGATATTGCCAGAATGCTCTCGTCTATCCGGTAAGCGAGGAATTTGATGTCATATACTGGGCCGCAGGGCAGGCGCATTCTCTGCAGGTTGCTGGAATTTCAACATATCCCAAACGAAGCCCAGTCACAGATCAGCTCCATTTCGGACCATGGGCACGGCGCGTCGTTGGGACGAGCAGATTGACATACCAATCACCGACTTTCGTAGCGCAGGGATCCAAGTTCTTTGCAAGTTCGATTATTTTGACCCGGAGGATGAGAGTAGCTGGGACTCTGGGGGAAGCTGGACTGCCCTCGAGAACGGTAGCCTTATGGCGCAAGAGGGTTCTCAGATGTATCTTGAGGTACAGAGCTAGACTAATTGCAGTCGGACTCTGTATACGATCAACTTTCCCCGGCGGTACCCGTCTCCGTTTGGAGAAACCACTCGTTCAGTGAACCTTCCAGCTTCCTTGTGATTCCGTAGCTAGACTTTCTCTGAAGACAGGCAACAGCGCTCGCGCAATGCAGCTATCAAATCAAGTTGCCACAATAATACGGTGCTGAAAGCAAGGAAGCGTCCGCTTCCAACTGCCCGTTACGGATGGGAAGGACTGTGACTACATAGAACTCAGATTGGAATCTTGGAAAAAGAGGGTCGAAGCTTACTGTAGTAAGGGTCTGCGAAGGCTGACGCGAACTTGAAGGTACCACCATGTCGGAGAATCTCAAGCCGACGAATCCACTTCTTTCCCCCTCGGTAGCGTTTAACTGTTATTTTCAGACAAGGCACAGGTAAGATGCAACGTAGGGAGACAATGAGCCAAAATACGCAGGCTTTGGGATACTATGTAGGACGAGTATGATTCGAGAAAGAAAGAAGGATGATATTCTGATCACGAGAAAGAAAGAGAGTGAATGGCTAGAATGAGTTCAGAAACAGACGTGGGATGAATGAGAAACAGTAACGGCACTAGGCTGCACAAGATGGTTGAGAGAAGAAAGAAAGAATGTAATGAAGTGAAAGAACGGAGGAAGTAAGAAACAGGTCAAGGGAGAAGAGGCAAGAAGCTCTCCAAGTATACTCTACACAAGGATCAAACACTTCTAAGCTCAATCACCTTCAGCCGGGATGCGGACTTGGACTCGCCGCCTGTCCCAAGAAGTGCGGAGGCGGATGCGGCGGATTGCTGAAGAACTGTCCCCCAGCTCCTCCTCCTCCACCGCCCAGCCCGGGTGGGCCTCCTCCCTGCTGACCTTGCCCTTGTCCCGAGCCCAAAACGCTCCCCAATCCCCAAAGATCCGATCCGCCTCCACTCGGTGCTGCCGGATTCCCCCACAAGCCACCTAACCGCGAGAACTGGGGAGGTGGCGGCGGAAGACTCCAAGCTGGTCCATTCGCGCCAGGACTGTTCGTCGATGGACTAAGCGCTTGACCTCTAGGCGGAGTAACACCAACTCCCAACCCATGTCCGTGACCATGGTGTCCGCCTATCGGTCCTCCCCATCCAGCTCCGGTTCCTCCTACAGAGGCACCAGGGGCGATCGACATCCCGATCCCACTGACGCCTCTTCCGCGCGCAGGACTGGAAATGACGACGACTTCATCGTCATCTGCGACGAGTGCTGACGAGCCGAGTGACGATCCTCTAGGACTGGGCGAGCGACGCGTGGGCGAGCTTTTCCCTGAGCCTGTAGTCCCCACCTCGGTCCGACCAGCGACGGGGCGGGCAATAGGTCCTGGGATGAATCCAATGGGTGTACCAGAGCCAATTGGACCAGCTCCAGAGCCGACAGCACCGACGCTCGAGCCAATAGCACCAACACTCGAGCCAATAGCGCCGACACTCGACCCTATGACACCAGATCCGATCGCACTACCAGGAATAGGCGATCCGATCGTTCCACGTCCAAGCTCCAGCACCGACCCACGTCTACTAGGCCCTGCGCCAGATCCTATAGGAAGAGAACCTGACCCGATAGGCAGTGACCCCGCTCTATCCGCAACCACTCCATTCTTCGGAGGTCCGATCGGTATCGGCATTCCACTCGTCGAAGACGAAGCCTGCTGTCCAATAGGCGCAGGGAACTGCTGCGTCCCAGGCAATGTCCCGCTGAACGACCGACTCGGCTGGCCTTGATGATGTGCTTGGTGGTGCGGAAGACCGTGACCGAGATGCTGACCTTGGTGGTGAGAAAGACCGTGGTTATTGTGGGTATGGTTGTGGTTATGAATTCCGCCGTGTCCAAGGTGATTCTGGTTCTGGTGTTGATTGTGCCCATGTCCGTGAAGGTGACCGTGCATACCAGCTCCAGGAAATCCGCCGTATGGACCTGGTCCGTGGCCATGACCACCTGCGCCGCCGTGTCCATGCGCGAAGTTCATGACGCGGGGAGAAGCGTTGGACAAGCCGGGCGTACCGGGGATACCCGAGGTGTTTAGCGATCCTAGGCCTTGACCAAAGTGGGGATGCGTTTGCCCAGAGGATGAAGGAGCACTGTGCGGAGGCGGCCCGTGTGGGTGTTGCTGCTGGGGACTCAAGGCGGAAGTAGGAGACGTGGAGGTCGATGCCTGATGCTGCTGCTGGGAAGGAACAATGGGCTGCGAGGGAGGAGGTGAAGTGACGACGGAAGAGCGAGCAGGCTGCTGGCGCGAAGACGACGACGAGGCGGCAGGCTGAGCGGTTGCAGGTGGTGCGGGCGCAGACCCAGACGCAGCGTTAGCCTTGTTGAGGATCTTCTTCGGCGTCTGCGCGTTATTCCTCTGTACTGCACCAGCATTGCCGTTATTCGCACCGCGTGCAGCAGCCCGCGCGTTCTTGCCAGTGGCGGCAGAACCGGAGCCAGAGGCATTATTGTTGTTATTCCTCTGCTGCTGCTGCTGCGCGATCCGCTCCTTCTCAGCCTTCTCCTTCTCCGCCTTTTCTCTATCCGCCTTCTCCTTTTCCGCCGCCCTCTCCTTGGCCTCCTTTTCCCTAGCCTCCCTCTCCACCCTATCCTTCTCCGCCTTCTCCTTCGCCTTCCTCTCCTCAGCTTCCTTCTTTTCTCGATCCTTGCGCTCCTTCTCCCTCTTCTCGGCTTTGAGTTTATCCTCCTTCTCCTTCTCTCGCCGCCTCCGCTCAGTCTCCTCAGCAAGACGCTTTCGCCTCTCCTCGTCCTTGCGGGCCTTCTCCTCCTCAGCAAGACGCTTAGCACGAGCCCGCTCCTCCTCGCGCTTCTTCTTCGCCTCGGATTCTTGAGCGGCCTGTTTAGCCTTGAGAGCAGCCTCAAAAGCGAGTTTCTCCGCTTCCTTGGCCGTACGCTCCTCGTCGCGAGCCTGCTTCTGTTGCCTGCGAACAAACAAAAGCCAGTCAACACGACGTCCAATGATAATACCAAACGGGGGAAAACCACCGACTTCTTCTTATCCTTTTTCTTCTGGTTCTGCGTCTGCTTCCTCGCCTCCTTCTCCTTTGTGTTCTTCTCCTCGTCCTCGAGCTCGCGGAGGAGTTGGGCCTGGCGTTCCTGCGCGACTTTCTCGCGGTAGGCGTGGAGAACGCGTTGTTCGAACATGCGCGCTGCGAAGATGGAAAACATCCGCTTGCCTTCCTCCATCTTTTGCTCTTCCGTCATCACCTGCGATCGTCTTTATGAGCATGCGTTTACAGGGAGGGAGGGATGGATGGTGATTACCTCCTCCTCCTCATCGTCGTCCTCGTCATCCTCATCATCCTCATCTTCATCGTCCTCATCTCCCTCGTCGTCCCCGTCTTCGTCGTCCTCTTCATCCTCCTCGTCATCCTCGTCGCTATCATCTTCGACATCACCAGCAGCCTCCTCCTCTCGCTGCATCCGCCGCTCAGCGAGCTGCTCCATCATCTCGAGGAACTTCTGCCCGTCGTTCTTCAGCAAGTCATCTGCGACGGTAAGAATGTTCCCTGGGCCTGGAGCACAGTCAGCATCGCGTAGACGTAACGACAACGGAGGAATGTACCGGTGACAGTCAAGCTTGATCCGAGGCTGAACCCTCCGTATGCCCTCGGCGCTGGTGCCTGCCCCTTCCCTCCGTTTGGAGCGTTAGGATCGATATTCGGCGCGACACCGTTCACCCCTCGCTTCGCCTGCGCCTGCTGTACCGGCTGAGCTTGCACGACGCCCCTTCTCTTCGGGTGCTGGTGATGATGCTGGTGCTGGTGATGCTGGTGATGATGATGATCGAGCTCATCATCCGGATGCGACCCCGGTACGCTCGCCTCGTCGTCCTCCTCATCTAGGTACTCTTCCTCCTCTTCCTCCTCCTCCTCTTCTTCTTCCTCCTCTTCCTCCAGCTCTTCCTCCTCTTCAGACGGATGCTGATGGTGCCCATGCCCATCATCAACATCATCATCGTACTCCTCCCCGCCCTCGTCGTCCCCACCATCGGACAGCTCGTCCTCTAGCTCGAACTCGTTTTGCTGCCGCGGGTCATCGTGCCGAGGGTGTGCGTTGTGTACTGGCACAGGAGCTTTCCCTCGCCCGTTGACAACCCGTTTCATCGGTTGTTGCTGTGGATGTTTGGGCTGGGCAGGCTGCTTGGGCGGCTGGGGAGCGTGGTGCGGGTGGCCTATGACAGAGCCGTTCTTGTCTAGCTCCACAGAGCCAGGGAAAGGTCCAGGACCAGGAGGTGGAGGAAGGGTGCCACCAGAAGAATTATACTGCTGTTGATAATGCGCGTACTGCTCGAGCTCTTCGTAGTACGCTTCGTACAGCACCTCCAACTCCTCTTCGATCGCATGCCTATACATGATTCGCGTACAGTCAGATTCCATGCTCTTGCATGTATGAATGAAAGACGAGGTACACACCGTTTCCGACCGCACACCGCACACGAGCACGAATGTTTCTGCTGCTCCTTCATCTTCTTCAGCACCGTATCCTTCTCCACCCTCACCAGCTCCCTCCTCTCCTTCTCCGCCAGCCCGAGCCAAAACTCCTTGATTCTCTCCCTCTCCTCCACGGAACTCGTGCTCCAGATCTTCGCATTCGTATGAGGAGGCGCACCGCTGCTACCCCCGGCAACCGGCGCCTTGCCGTTCGCGGGTGGCCGAGGCTTTGGCGGGGGCGGCGAAGGGTGGGCTGCAGGCGCATTCGTCGGGTTGGGATTGGAGTATACCGGGGCCTTGGAGGCGGCGCGGCGGGACTGAGGCGGGGCGGTGGTAGGTGCGGCGTTGGAGGTGGGTGCGTACGCCATTGGCTGCTTGCCTGCTGCACGAGACGAGGGCGGTGGTAGGTGCCCAGCTGGCGGCGGACGGTTCATACTCGTCGTCGGCGGTGTTTGTCGTTAACCTCGACGTCGACGCCGGCAGTGATGAAAGTAGTTAGAGGAAACGTTGTCTCCTTGTATCAGTTTCGCTGATCTCTGTTCCGCAAAAAAGTTGACCTGTCCCAGTTCGATCTGGCGGCGATATGGCAGATATGTGGGGTGGTGGTTGTGGTCTTTGCAGATCGGGCGTTCTAAAAGTGAAGATGGAAAAAAGAGAGTGGTCGGTGGGTCTCTGGTCCTCTTTGTGCCGCTGCGTTTGTCGTCGTTCGCGGGTTTTTAGTGAAGGCCGACGTGACCAAAGCCTTTTCTTCCTCACTGACTCTGACAATGGCCGATCACAAATTTCGCCACTTTATGACTAACCAGCCGATTCCTGCCGCCACAAAGGTGGCGCGGGCCAAAGTTTGCGCAGTAGGCTGGTCTCGAGAACCACATCGGTCTGGAGTACAGTTGACCTTGGTATGCTGCAGGGATACAGTCGAGAAAGTTGGATTTGTGTTCTGAACGACGGCTGATCCATCGACCGAATTCATTCAACTCATTCTGCGCAGAACTTCCAGCGACTACCATCATGATCACGGGGAAAGTACCAACATTGCAGAGATTCGAGTTCTCAAGATCTCGTAAAGTTGCAATGGGTCGAATTCTCACTGCAGTCTCCCTAACGCTAATCACAGATGTTGCAAGGGTAATCATGACATCCGTATCTGTCATAGTAAAGTGTCTTCCCAGGTATACGTCCACTGCACCATTAGTAGTACGTCTTAGTACGTCCGCTACTGTACTCCCTACGGAAACTGCGGCGTGATACTCGGCGGGAAGATAGGCATCGGATGTCCCTCCGTGTTGAACACGTAGTCTAGCAAGCAGTTCACTCAACGAAAGTTCAGAATCACGAATCAGAAGAGGACACGCACCTTTCAAACTGACTCTCCCCTCATCCTCAAAGGTCAAAAACAAGTACTTCAGCGTCTCGCTCTGCAGTATCACCCATCAGTACTCGCTTTACTTATCCGATACAGCGTAGGAATCTCACCAAAAAGAACGTCTCCTGCTTATCATCCAACCTCACCGGCAGCTCATCCACATCTTCCACTGTCGCATACCCCCCACCAGGGATCTTACAGTATTTCTCGATGGCGGAGAAGATGTCCCATGCGTGGGTGCGGTATTTGAGGTCGTGCGTGAGGCGGTAGGCGATGAAGAGAGATTCGACGGTTTCGGGTCTGTTCACGATTAGATATCGGAGAGGTGAGAAACGAGGGGAGAAGGAGGAGAGAAGAGGGGAGGGGAGGGAAAGGACGCACCTCAGCATATACCGCGCATCATAACTCGACCCATGCAACCTCTTAATCCACCACTCCCTCTCTCCCCCCTCTCCCCCCTCATTCTCACCAAACTGCGCGATCTCAGGCGCCAAACCCCTAGAACCCAAACCAATCAGCATTACTCCTCATCTTCATCTAACGCCAGAAAGAAAGGAGAACCACGTACGTCTTCGTCTCATGCGTCCGCATACACGTATCCATCAACTCCCTCCCCGTCTCCCAATCCCTCCTCCCCTCCTCCGTCAACTCATTCGTGAGATCAGGAGGGATCGAGGCATGAGAGACGCCTGGTCGGAGTTGGGTGGTGGTGGCGCCGAGCATGAGGGAGCCGGCGAAGAAGCAGACGAGGTGGTCTTGTTTTGAGGAGAGGGTCCAGTCGCTGTTGTTGGGCGTGCGTTAGTAAGAGAGTACTTGGGGAAGGGAGGAGGGAGGGGAGGGGGGACGAACACTTTTCCCTGCCCTACGACGCGGGTGAAGAGTTCGGCGATGTAGGTCATATTGCGTTTTGGGGTTTGTTTGACGAGGTGGTCGTGTACGCTTTGCATCGCTTGTTCGTACATCTACATGTGAAGATGCTGTAAGCATGGGTATGGAAAAGGGCGATGATGGACGGACCTCTTTGTATGCTGGCTCCGTGTTATTCTACAAGCAGTAAGGTCAGCCCTCCGTCCACGGGAAAAAGAGCACGGGGAATATACCGTCTGCAAATACTGCTTCCTACAAACCCATCAGCACCAGACCACAAACGAAACGAAACCCACTCACAACAAATACTCATAATACGAATCCCCCCTACTCCCCAACCTCACCTCACCCCCGCTAAACCCCCCGCCCCCCAAATCCATATAAATCGGCACCACATACCTCCCATTTACCGGCACATGCTCCCTCGCCACCCTCATCGCTCCCTCCGCCTTCCTCCAGAACTTCTCCTTCCCGGTGATCTCAGCAAGGTATCGGAACTCCAACTGTACAGTCGTAGCCTCGGCTGTACTCGCTCTGCTAGGGGAGTAATGATCCGGCACACCCTTGCCCGTCATGAGGTTAATAGAGGGATAGGGTAACCCGCTCTTCGTCTCAAACGCTCCAAGCAGTCGGTCACCGAGATCCTCAGCTTTGATTCGGTAGATGTCATCCCCCGACAGATGATATATCGCGAGAAGACCTCCAAGAACCCGGATGGTCGTCTCGAAGGTGCTGAATTCGCCTGTCTGGTTGAAGGAGAGGGAGTCGGCTACCCAGGAGCGGGCGCGGGTGTAGTAGGGGGTGAGGGGGCCGCCCATGAGGTACATGGTGTCGAGGGAGTCGGCGATGGTGTAGCCGATTCCGTTGGATGTGTTGGGGGTGGAGGGGGAGAGGTTTTCGCCGCGGTGGGTGAGGGGGTGGTATTCGTCGGCGCCCATTGCGTCGCGTTCTGGTGTTCACGTTAGGGCATGCTTTATAGGTAGATGAGGATGGACGGACCGTAGGCTGACCAGGCGTGCTGCAGAGCGAGGAGTAGTTAGTACGACGTGCATGTGCAAAGACGTTCACACACCTTAAACGCAGCGACTACTGCATCTCTCTTCACCACATCCGCTCCCCTTCCTGGCACGCCCTTCGATCCTGGCACAATCTTCGAGCTAGATTTCTTCACAGGCACATCATCATCATCTCTCAAGAACGACGCGCTACTCAATAATTCCGGGCTAAAGATGAGCTACTACGCCCATCAGCCTCCGCGCTCACTTCAATCCACTTCATTGAAACTCACGAGATAGAAGACGGATGTTGCACCAAGAACCAGTACGAATAAGATGATCCGACTTGGCCCTATCAAAGCAGAGGGGTTAGTTGGAGTCGGTATAGCTTGGGATAGGAACAGGGACGAACGGGGTGCCCAGGATGACATGGTCAGACGATGAGCGCAAGGTGTGCTGGCTGAGCAGGGTGCATGCACAGTGGGAAATCCGGCGGATCAACTGACGGATCAGACTGTGCACTCCCACTTGGTGGCTGACCGGTAAGTATTTCATCTCCCTCTTGCGCAACGCCGTCATGTAGACCTGCGATGGGATGCTCTTCTCCTCGAGAGAGGAATGCGGCCGCCTAATGCAGCCGAATTCTCTTGAGCTGTAATTTTTGTCTTGGAATGCTCCAACGCTGCGTATCTCCACGCGTTCCGTTTTCTTCTGGAATTCTGGGTATCAAATGCCGGCGCTGGAGCAGTCGAAGAAAAGAACAGGTAGCGATGATCATATATAGGTTGAGTCCAATGCTCGCTAAATAGGGTCCGACATGGTGGTGGGCCCAGATCCATGGAAAGCAAAGATTGATTTTTGTAGTAGGGGTGGTCATCTCGAGTCCAGAATCGTGTAAACCCATGATATAGGAGATGCTCATACATAAGATGTATATCTCTTTGTTTTGTTTTGCCGTTCCAAAGCTGTTCGGCCGCTGTAGAGTCGACATAGACACTGGACAGCAGAAATGAACGCGGTCAAGTGATTTGCATTTGCATATTTGCCTCGGGAAGCGACCGCGAGGTCGTGCTTGCGCGCTGCAACTCTTATCTTCCACCGGCATACAGCTTCCAGATCACCCTCACTCAAATTCCGCACTGCTGAGAGGGATTTACGTAACTAAATGTTCTGCTGCTATCGTCTGTGCTGGGCGTTCACAGTTTCGAGCTTCACCAAAGCTTTCGATCCAGGTTCACCTGAACAATTCTCATCCGGGGATCCCGGACCGACGGACCTTTTTCTTCACCTCCACCTTCTGGCACCATGCCATTGTCAAGCAAGCATTCACCCCACAACCAAGCCCACAACGGTCGTCCCCGTGGGACGTCAATAGCAACACTTGCCTTTGCCCAGAAGCGTCCACCCATGAGGCGAACCGGAGGCATCCTCCCCAAGATAATCTACCTCCCCAAAGATGATGCACCTCCCTGAAGACTTAAACATCTCGAATGCATGCACCTCCTTGGCTGCTGGGCAAATAGGTCATCCTTTCCTGCAGGGACGCAATCTCCTGATGTTTGCTAGACTCCACTCTGACATCTCCTCGAGGTTACTCAGACGAATTTCGGGTCACTGAGACGAGTTTCGGGGAACGAAACGTTGGTGAGCACGTTGAAACGAAGATAAGGGTCTGGGCAACCAAGGTTGTCCTGAGCTCGAGTCGGTTCACATCTCGAACTTCTGCGGTTCTGTGCACTGCGAAAAATAGACTTTAAACTCATCGAGGCGACTTTCTGGCTCAGTTCGTTCCTACATTCCAGGCTTCTTCACTCACGGTCTTCTACACCAACTTCGCTTCTTTTGCCGCCTTCTCCTCGGTATCAGACATGATCTGCTTGGGTACCTCCGTTCAATCTAAAGTTGGAGCGTTCGAGCAATGACATGGACCTCTTGCAATCGCCCGGCGTCCATATGCTCTCTCCCGCCACATTCTATTCCTCTGCAGGAGGATCGATCACCTGCACTCTAGGCAGCCACGCGGGACGCCTTGGCGGGTTGGCCACTACTGCTACGACCAAGTTCACCTACAGCATTGATACCATCTGGCGCAATACGCTGCACCTGTGACTCTAGTTACAGTACGACTCTCGCATCACCTTCGTCGTATTTTATCATGGATATATAAGCACCCTCTTCCACTCTCCCAGATCTCTACGGTTCTCCCTCCGGTCCCCTCCCTCCTCCAACTGCAACGATGTTGTTCTCCTCTCTCACCACCGCCCTCATCGCTGCCACCGCCGCCCTCGCCTCCCCCATGAAGAGGGAATCCGGCTTGGTCGTCACCGTCTCCACCAACGCCGTGGAAGTCGAGTCTATCGCCGACCTCGCCGTCACCGCCAAAGTCGAGAACACCGGCGCGACGGATCTGAGGATTCTTAACTTCGCTACGATCTTTGACGCGAATAGGTTGACGAGGTCGTTCACCGTTATCAAGGAGGGCGAGGCTGAGGAACATGTCAAGTTCACTGGTGTTTCCGTGAGTTAATCATCTCGGACCAAGTTCAGGCAGATTTCTGACGTGTTGGTGGCTTGCAGTTGAACATCGACCTAAGCCTCGTCGACGACTCCGGCTTCACCGTCATCCCCGCCGGCGGCTCCGTCACCGTCGAGCACACCAACCTCGCCGAGATCTACGACTTCGAGACCGCCGGCACCGGCTCCTTCACTTTCGAGCCCGCCACCGTCTTCCAGATCGAAGAAGGCAACTCGCTCAACCCCGTCGATAACCTCGTCTCTCTCGACTCGACCTCCAACTCCGTCACCGTCGATGTTACTGCCAACGTCGCTAGGCGCGAGGTCGCTGCTGAGAAGCGCGCAGTGGTTACGTGCAACAACGCTTCGCAGAGGGCGCAGATCCAGTCCTCGTAAGTCTTTCTCTTTCCCCTAGTGGATGATATGCTTACGCTGGACTCGGTAAAGGTACACCGAAGCTAAGTCGATGGCCTCCATCACCGCCAACTGGATCTCCTCCAACAGCGGCAGCGCTCTGTACAGGTCCTACTTCGGTAACAATAGCCCCACAACCATCCGTAACCGCTTCGTCACCATCGCCAACGAGAACTCGTCCAGCCGAACGTGAGTCTCGACCTCCTCCTCCTCCGAGTCCTTTTTCCGCACGAACTCGTTTGCTGACTTCGTGTCGTTTCTCGATTAGCCTGAGCTGCACCGACCCCTACGGCGCCTGCAGCGGTGGTGTCATCGCGTACATGCTCATTGCCACCACCAACGTACGTCCTTCCCCTCTCCCTCCCTCCCCACCCACACCTTACTCACCCTTTTTTCACTGTAGATCTACTTCTGCCAGCCCTTTTGGTCCAACGTCCCCCAGACCCGTCTCTGCAGCGGCACCTCCGTCGCCCAGCGCAACATCCGTGGCGGAACGACTCTGCACGAGCTCTCCCACGCCGTCGCTAGCACCATCGACGTCACCTACGGATGCTCCGCCAACCAGGGTTTGAGTGATGCGAACAAGTTGAGGAACGCGGACAACTACAACGTGCGTCCTTGTCTCCTTTCCCTCTCCCTCAATGAGTAACTTACTAATTTTGTTTTGGGAAATGTAGTGCTTCGCCGCCCAGGTGTACCAGAACACCCAGTGCTAACCGCTGAGTCGTGGATGAGTGGTGAAGTGCTCCGCAGTTGTGTTGATAAGTATGTGTATGAGAATTAGTTGTAAAATGCTTTGTAAACGATTATATGTAAATGCATGATTTCGTGCCTACTCCATCGAGCCCGCCTTGCCTCAATAAGTGCCACTTCAACCTTCGAGCTGAATCAGGTGTCCTGCCTAAGCTCTACGAGTAGTTCACGGAGATCTGAGGGATCGAATCAGTACTTTACGCATGGGGAATGGTTAGAAAGGAAGGAGGGCCACTGACGTATCCTGCTAGAGCATCTAGTGCAGTCATCTGCCCATGGGTGTACCCTTCGTCCATGGGTCCGTGCCACTGAGCTGAGTGTCAGTACGGCGAGAAGCAAGAAAGTGGATGGGAATGCGTACCATCACACCGTATTGGTCGCCTCTTGAGGAGAGATCTATCAGCGCGTTGACTTGCACGTTGATGCTAAGGTAGAGTCATGCACAGCACACGGTATGCGAGAACGACGGGACGTACTAGGCTTTGATCAGGGGCCGGATGCCGTGGTTTTTGGGAGCTCTGTGGTAGAGAATGGCGAGGGCACGAAGGTAGATGCCTGTGAACCATAACGTCTATGTGAGAGACGGACCTCGTCGATGGTTATGCCAGTGTACGTACCCTTGAAGTTGCGCGCATCGTCGTTCTTCTTGGCCGGCTGCTTTTGGCCTTCGGTGATGATTCCATCTTCGCCTGTAGAGCAGTACGCGTTGTCGGAAACCTGCGAAAGGTATAAACAGGGAAGGGCGATGACCTTGGATCTTACTGTGTTTCATTGAGATAGCAGCGATTTGCTACAGAGAACGGTGGTTAGTGCTAGAGGATTCGCTGGGCGGCAATGATATACGCATAACAGCTTCGTCTAAGTACTCCGTCTTCTTCGTCTTGGCGTACAGCACGGCCAGGGCTTCGATATACTGGGAAACGCATGAGTAGAAGTCCATGAGACAAGGTGACGACACCAAGTACCTTGCCCTGATTATACGTGAACACCCAATCCGTCTTCTAACAATTAGTAATCGCCATCCCGTCCAACACCAGCCCATTGTCGTTGATGAAGTGGTTGCGGATATACGCCCTCGCCCTCGTCGCAGCATCGAGATACTTCTTCTCCACAGTAATATCATACAGACGCGCCGAGGAAGCCATGAGCAGACCCGTCGTGATCCCATCCACGGACTTTTCGTCAGGGGATTCCAACCAGAAGAGACCGCCGTCGGTAGACTTCCCGTTGCATTCGGCCTTCTAGGTGAAGTCCTTGTCGTTTCCGGATGTGCCGGAGACTTGCTGCTTTGAGACGAAGGCCCAGTTTTCTCGGGCTTGGATGAGGGCGGTGGGGTCGGCGTATGTACGGTTTTGGAAGATGGCGGCGAAGCCCCACCACAAGATGTCTTAGGGCAAGAGTGTCAGAACGAAGAGGAACCGGCTGAACTGGAAACTCCTTACCGTCGTTGAACTTGTTTGAGTGGGAGCTTGGATGACGCTCGAACACATCGGCCACAGCATCCTGTAAGTTAGGAATGGCAAGACGTCAGTGATTAACATTTCGAATATGGGAGAGGAGGCATGATATACGGGAGACAGCTGGCGGAAGTCCTTGGTTCCACTGTGTCGTGCAATACCACAGAGGTCCAAATGTTCGCACTGAGCACAAGAGAAACGTTAATCCGATGCTAAACGTCTTTTCTTGCTTTGAAGTGACTTACCTGGGCCAGTAGTGTACAAGTCGCCAATGTTGTCGTTGGCGAAGCCTTCGCGATATGTCAATATGTCAACATGTTCTTGACTGCGGCTTTGGAGATGGCCTTCCTCTTGCTCGAAGAGCGGGATGAGCCTGCGGACTGGAAAGCACGCGTTATGTGAGCTCGAGCGGTGTCGGATGCTAGAACAAAGTCACGCACCCTCCATGGAGATGGGATTCTGAGGTCCACATCACGACCCTGAAGCGGTGAGGCGTAGGAGGAGGCAGACAGGACGGCCAAGAGCACAGTGAGGGCGGAGAGACGAATCATGGAGGATGCCAGAAACGAAAGCGAAGGGAATGTTGGATTTACCTGCAGCTCAGCACCTTGTATTTATAGGAAGAGCTCTTGAAAACGTCCATGCTGAGCAGAACAGGCAGTGCGCTGGAAGCTCCACGCCTGTATTAATGCCTGAAAATGTCGAAACATATGGGCCATGCGTAGTTGACGTAACTTTCAATTGGCAGCAACTTCAGAATAGCGGCAGTGTCCATGGTGGTACCTCGGTCACCGTCGGACGCTCCTACTTGCAGCCCTTTGCAGTCCAGGTACCGGAAGCTTTTCCGCTGCAGGAGTGCCTGAAAGGGCCCAACCTGCGTGCACCCGAGTGGTCTTAACTCAGCATTTGGTCAGCGTTGACACGAGTCCGATGATACATCCAAATATATACCCCTCGAGTCACAGTGTCCATAGCACATCGTTGCTGAAGCTGTAGACTGAAACGACGTCTGCCGCGATGTGCTGCCCGCGCACGGAAAACATGGCTTACTGCTGAGAAACATGACTTTTCCGTCGGTCTTAACTACTGTACCAGGCACAATTGAGGTTAAGCCGCTGAGCAAGTAATTTGTAGTAGAGCTCTGGGGAACCGTGACCATCCTGGGCCGTCGCAGTATCATGCATCATGAGTGCCGTTGGTTGAAACTTGATGTCCTTAAGCTTTATGAGATCATCGCGGCGAGCGCAGGGAGACCGAAGTGTCTTCGGCTGGAAGTCCACGCGTGGAATGGCTGTTCACGAAATAGAGAACATCGAGAAGAGAGCCAGGCAATTGTTGAATAGGATGGCCATCCCACATGGTGGTCGATGCGCAAGAGGTGCATCCGCTGACCGGCGCTTCCATTCAGCTTCAAACCTCACCTTGAACCACAATGACGCGCAACACAGGCCCTACTCTATCTCCTGCATACCTCCTACACACTCCAAGCATCAGACTCATAATGCGATCCAAAAGGCTTGGCTTCAACTCGATTCACTCCGTCCCTGGCACACTCAGAAGAGAACATCGGTACCGGAGCGGGGAAGCAATATTAAACAGCTCTGAGTCCATGGCCCGCCGTTCTCGCCAACACTGGACATCGCACGATTCAAGAATATATCAAATTGGCTCCTGCTCGTCATTGGCCATGGTAGTCGCAAAATGTATGTATCACTCACTCAGCACAATGAACCGATTTCGAGATGTTGACAACTGCACGACGCTCAGGCATGAATATTCGAAAATCGTATGAGGATTCGAGTTGCTTGCAACCATCCTTGAGCACGACGACCGCCTACAAGTAGCAAGCTATCCGTATTGCAGGCGTATAACTTCCATCCACCACCGCGGAATCGCGTATTTCCAGGTAGACCTCGATACGCCATGTTCTTCATCTCACCCCTCCCAGCCACTCTATGCGCAATCAGCGCCGCTTCACTCGGCTACTACTTATCCAAGGTCAATAAACGCCTCATTGGGCCTCACTCCCTTGACGAGGTGCTCTCCGACGAAGAACTCGCCGCGAGTCGCGAAAGTTGGCGCAAGATCGACATGTTGAAAGCGATTCCTTCTCGGTGTACATGCGAGGGTTATGTCGTCATTGGCGGCTCAGGCTTCGTTGGCAGGTGCGTTTGGCATTTGTGCTCCCAATTCCAAGACTCTTACACTTTGTACAGTTACATCGTTCAGTTGCTTCTCCTCAGGAAGGAAACAAGCATTCGTATTATCGACGCCAATCCACCAGCCGCCGCTGTGCTTTCCAACCCTTCAGTTTCGTTTGTGAAAGTGGACATCACTTCGCGTCAAGCCCTGCGAGAAGCGCTCCAGGCGCCCTTTGCTCTCACAGGCAAACCGGCAAATGTGGTATATCACACAGCGGCCGTGATACGCTTTTGGGAGCGGGCGGAGTACTGCAAGGATGCAACGTGGGCCGTTAATGTTGAGGGAACGCGTAATGTCCTAGAGATTGTCAAGGAGTTGCCCGGACAGCCCATCTTGGTCTACACGTCGACTGCAGATCTCTGCCTTGCCGAACCGGACTCGTGGTTCTCCCTACGCCGTTCTGCTACGAAGGTTCCCGTCTACAGCGATAACACCTCTCCAGGTTCCTTTCACGAGAGCCGGATGTATACGCGGAGCAAATATGCGGCGGAGCAGCTGGTCATTGCCGCTGACAAGGCCTCGACGAGTGTCAAGCATGGCATAATCAGACCTGGATAGTGAGTGCCCTTCATCAGCTGTTGGGTCGTCGCTGACTAATGGCGACGCTCTTTTAGTGCCATCGTCGGCTTGAACGACCCCATGATTCATCAACTAATCAGATCCGGACCACAAGTACCCTTTTTCGACGGAGGATGGGCGAGCACCGCTGTCGCTGTGTGGGACGTCGCAGCGGCGCATCTTCTGATGGAAGACGCACTTCGAGAACGACCTCAAGAAGTGCGTGCTGACCCATTCCTCGTTACTGGGAAATGCGAACCCTGGAGTTACGCAAAGATGAGAAATACGCTCAAGGTGAGAGATTCGTTTAGTCGTCTGAAGGTCGCGTGCTCACAAATTTCTATGCAGATACTTTGCGAACCACCTCTTGAGCTTGTGGCCCTCCCACCGCTGGCCATGCTGCTCACAGCGCACGCGGTGGAGATCATGTTGTGGACTCGTTATCACTCCCTCGCTACAGTGTTCGCCATCCTTAGGATGAAGCACAAGCCTGCCCTGGTTCCGAAGTGGCTCGGTCAGACGAGAAACCTCCAGCCAGCCATGATGACTTACATGAGGGAGTTCATACTTGACGACAGCAGGGCCAGGAAGGTACTCGGGTACGTCTCTCTTTGTTTCTATGTTCTCTTCCCTAGACACTCACCACACCTTCTAGGTACCGACCTCAATGGACTGTTGCAGAGGTCATACACGAAGTTGTCACTCTCGATAGACTGCAAAGAGGAACTGCACTGTAGGGCTTAGCGTCAGGCTACTGGCGTAAGCTTGTGATTGTGCTCTAGGGGTTGCTACTCAAGTAGAATAAGCAGAGTGTGTAAGTTGCAGCAATGAAAGAATGTCGATCGCGACCATCTTTTCAGAGCTCGAGGAGTCTGCAGCATAGCGTTGGTTGCATGTCACTATTGCTCTGTGTGGTAAGAATTGAGCTTGAGAGAGTATATCGATTCGAATTGGTTGCCAACCTCCCGGACTAGAATCTAGGGACATCTTCCTAGTAGACGATGTCGAAGAGAGCCTATAGCTTTTAGTCATCAGCGTCCAGCAGCACGCCGATGAACGCGCGAGCACGCGACGCCACGATCGCCTGCTCCTTCATCTTACCTTCATCACGGCGACTTCAGAATCTTCTTTCGCACTTAGTAATGGTCATGAATATCGTTGCGCTCAAACATATGTGATGGTACAAGAGAATGTGCTGTGTATAGCGAAACTCTATCAACAGACGCGGCATAACCCTCCTCCAACCCCCGGCAACAGTGTACTTGCTCTGAAATATGCCATACGGTGCGCACTCCACATCCCTTGTTCTCAGTCGCATGTTTCTAAGTATGGCTCCAGGGATTCTAACATGTCAAGCCTTGCTGCGCCTAGCTCGTTTAGGACGAGAGCTGGATTCGGGATGAGCATTCGCGACATGTCCATGCAACATCATGGGTGTGATTGGACTGGACTCCAGTTCTTCCACCATGGGAAGCCCTGAAACTCGTCCGCCTTTCATCGACTTCCTGGGCGCCCTAGGAGTGGCGAGGGTACCGAGAATGTTCTGTAGCGGTGTGACCAACCGCCGCAGTCTCCGGTTGTCTGGAATCGTTGCTGCGAGAGCGGGGTGAGGTGGGCTGTTTTCGTCATCCGCGACCTCGGTGGGGACGAAACTGGGCGCTCGTGGGAAGGGTATCGTGACTCCATAAAAGGAGCCATTGTTCGTGAAAGGGTTGTCATGGCTGGACTCTGCTGGATAAGACGTCCCTGGGACCGCCCACATGGTCTGATCAGCCGCGAGCTCTGCATTCTCCGGCACCTCGTTACCTGGCCTGACGAAGAACGTGTGGATGCCTTGGTTGGTTGCAGATGGTGCCTGGTATATCATGGTTCCCTGAGGACCTAGGAAACGAGAGGAAGGGAAGGCTGGACCGGGTGCAGTCGCAGAGGTGGATGTAGCGGGGGTAGCAGGGTGCTGGTGCTGTTGCTGATCCTTCGCTTCTTGCTTTCGCTGAGATCGTGTTTGGACCATCTTCGCTGAGTTTCTCCTGGGATTGAGTTCGAGCACTGGGTGTGTGCGCTCTGTCACATTGCCGCTGGGTCTTTATATCGAGAAACGGCCTCTGTGGTCATATCTTCAGGTGATGTTGTTTCCGGATTGGTGCACAATTGGCCTTTGACTCTTCATTTATTCCTTCCACAGTGGCACCGTCGCCTTTCTTCTTGCAGTAGATCTCCCATTGATCGCCATCGGTTGTGGCCCCGAATCCTCGTCTGAACTGGCATGGGACTTTCTTCAACAGACTCCAACCAACACTTACCTGAAAGCTCGTACCAAGCAACTCCGACGGCCATGCAGTATCTTAGACTTCAAACACAGGATCGCATCGCACAATGATCAGGTTGCTCCTTGCAGATAAGACAGCGTCTGCACGGCGGGTGGTCCACTATGGGTTCAATCTCTTCGATGTAGTCACTCTACCTATTCCGACAGTATCTCCGTAGGCCGCACATTCTCAGCTCGCCAATGACTGGAGTGGACCCGGCGGCGCACAGCCCATTGATTGGCTACGGACTGCCATTGTTTTCCAAATCCGGACTCAGCGATCGCCTTTGTCCTCGGCTTAAAAATCGACGCCCCCCCGTTTTCTTTCCTAATTGGGCGACAGCGATCTGCATTGGCTGAGCAGGCAATGGGACGGGTGCGGTATATACCAGAGAGAATGAACGCGAGGGCCTCCCACCACCTTTTCCTTGTCCTCCTTAACTCTCTATGTAAGTCTGCTTTTCTTGTGGCATCTTTCTCGGTGCATCATCTGACGTTTATTTTAGCAGTTCTTCCCTACGTCTTCACTCGCTGGTGAGATATCCATCATCATGTTGGATACACTCCAGAAACTCCTCGGCATAGACAATCGTCCTCCCCCCGTTCGCCATGTTTTCAACCACCACGTCGTCCTCGTTTACCCTCCGGGATGGGAAACAGCTAAATCCAACGACAAGCCCAAGCCCAAGATTGTGGTGAAAGAGGATCCTCCCTTGGCTCAGCTTCCATTCCCACTCGTTCGCCCCAAGAGGCGAGTGGTCGAGTCAGGCACCGCTACTCCATTCCTGGACGCTGCACGCGCCGCCGCGGCTGCTGGAACTTCCTTCGTCATTGACCGTGCTCCTCCCAAAAAGCCTGAATCCCCACAGTCTGTCAGGCCTCCGGCTTCTCCAAAGAAGGAGGCTTCCCCCTTGGAGGATTCTGGCTTCCAGTTTTCCCCGCCCGATAGGCGTCGTCCCATCATCTATGGCGCGCCTCATAGGAGACAACCAACCTACCTTCGATCTCCTGGCAACAAGCACTTCGGAGGCCTTGGACCCTCCCCGAAGAAGAAGAGACCATTCTCTCCCGAGAGCGGTGCCGTGCAGGTGTTCCGCAAGAACCCTAATCTCCTACCCCGCTCTGTCGTCGAATCTCCTGCGCTAGCGCTCATCGACCTCCCCATGACCCCCGCTCAAAAGGCGCTCAAGGCGTTCAACATGTTGCCCCCTCAAGCTCAAGCTCCACCTGTGAACCCAGCACCTGCCCTGGGTAAACAACTATTCTGGTATGGCGACCAGATGCCCGCTCAACCCCCGAACCCGGAACCTACCCTCCAAGCTGCGGAACGCACCAAGCTCCGGCGTCCGCACGGCGTGCCTCTCAAGGACAAGGACGCAGGCCGGTATGTCGGCCCTGATCGTCACCGTCGCGGGAACGAGAAGAAGCGAGCGGTGGCGGACTACTTCTTGGCTTGGGGGAACAAACGCTTCGCGAAGCGTGTGGCCAAGGACAGGACTATGTATCCTGAGCACGTCGCTATTGACAAGGAAGTGTGGGATGCGTATATCGGTGAAGATGGGCCGGCTCCGAAGCCTGATGCCCTGGCTTGGTTCTGCCTCGCGAGGTTGGAGGATTATCATGAGACGGCGCAGAAGGTTCGTTTGGCGGCTCAGAATGTGAAAGTACCTTGATCGTAGCAAGAACTCTGTTATCGAACGCTCATCACTTTCTTTCCACCGCTCTTTTCTCTCTCTTCCTTCCTTTCACCTCGTTGGTGTAACGTCGCTTGGTAAAGCTGTTGCGAAGCCGTTCAAGCTGTATTGTGTACTAGTTGTAAACCGCTGGAATGATTCTGATGAACATGGCCCTCACTCTTCTTGAGATCTGCCTTATTCTCGCCCTTGTGGCCCTCAAGCCTGAGAGATAGAAGCTGCTCTGTTCAAGCCAAGATACTTTGGTCCTGGGAAGTAGGTGTATATAGATATAGCAACACGTCGAAATTAACGTACACAAAAGTCCAGTGCTAATACTGACGCAAGATCTTAGTATCGGTCCCCCACGCCAGCATGGCAATGGTATCATTCACAAGTAAAAGGTATCCCTCACGCTCGGCAAGGGGAACTTCTCCATACTTCCCATGCGTCTTCCTCTCCCACTCCCCGAACCGCTCGGTCATGTCGTTGGGTAAGATCCCAGCATCTGCGAGTGCAGAGAGGACCGTGGAGCACCAGTGTCGGTATCCTGTGCCTTCGGCGGTGAAGCTACATAGCAAACAAGTTTAGTGCTTCGTCGACCGCGAGGGAGGCAAAGGAGATGGTAGGATGTACTCATGCTGATGTAACTTCCGCTAGTTTATGAGCAAGTCGCATAAGTCCCCAACATTCCTAGTACTCGGTTCTTGGTCATTCAATGGCACTTCAAGATCAGCTATAGGACGTCTCGTTCGTGTTGCTCGGTAATGGTGATGATCAGGTTCCCGCGAGTCCAGTGCTAGAGATCGGTGTATGAGGGTGTCATGTCGAGGTACGTCGCGGTCGCCTTACCCGTACTCTTCTCAGCGCGGGTGATGTGGGCTATGGAGTTTGGCTACGGGTGCAAAGCTGGGTGTTGAATTGCGTTGGTGGTGGGAGAAGTCAAGTTGCAGAATTGCCGCGGAAGCGCTGGCTGGGCTCATTTATTCCACTCTCTCAGTCTCCACAACATCGACCCCCCGACCAACCTCCGCGACTTCTTCTTGGACCCGCTGAACTGTACGCAACGATTACGCATGTTATCGCTGGTTAGAAGCGTGCTGGACGATTCCTGGCTTGTAAACAGCCTTCATTCCACCACATTATGAGCACACGCATTGCTTGACCGGCGTACAGCTGCACTCCCTGGTTGTACTCCCAATGTACGCCTCAGCAAACACGTATCAACCCCAGCCCGACCTCTCCCGGCTGATAGCACCTGTCATAGCCTCCAGCAAACCACAGCGTCCTTCTCGGCCCAGAACAACACCAGAACCCACGGAGCGATATCGGAGTTATTCCACTCGGAAAAGGTCGATCGAATTCGCCGCCCGGGGATTTCGAGCGAACATTATAACCATCGCCATGATCCAGGAATGTCCACCACCACCACCCCACTCACCTACCTACAATCATGTCGTCAGACCGCTCCTTCTTGAAAGCATCCATCCCGCAGCTTATCGCCCAGCTCACGCCGGATGAGAAGTCTGCGTTGCTCGGTGCACCTAACTGGTGGAACACGAATCCTGTTCCGCGTTTGGGCATCCCGTCGATTCGGATGTCTGATGGACCGAATGTGAGTAGGCGTTGGAGGGGTGCTGTTACGACACTTGGTTAATCTTGCGGTCTTTAGGGTGTTCGAGGCTCTTCGCACTTCGTCGCGACTCCCGCGCAGTGTCTTCCTGTACGTGCATCACCACTTAGGGGGTTGAGTTTCGAGTACTGACAACTCCGACATGCAGTGCGAAACCGCTATGGCATCCAGCTTCGAGTACGCTTCCCGCTAGCTTTCGCAAGTTGCCTGTGATAACCTAACCCGCAATCTGTCCAATCAGCCCAGATATGGTCCACCGCATCGGCGAGTTCCTAGCTGATGAAGCCAAGGTCAAATCGAGTGTCGTTCTATTAGCACCGACTTGCAACATCCAGCGATCTCCGCTTGGGGGCCGAGCGTTCGAGAGTTTCTCCGAGGATCCAGTTCTCTCCGGTATGTCCAGGAGCCCCCTTCTCCTCTTCTCATAGTGACTAACCTGGAGTAATCTAGGTGCGTTGGCTGCTGCGTACGTGAGCGGCTTGCAGTCCAAGGGTGTAGATGCTACAATCAAGCATTTTGTCGCGAATGATCAAGAGAGTGAGCGGACGGGGGCGGATTCGGTGATGACGGATAGAGCACTGAGGGAGATTTACCTGTACCCGTGCGTCCTATTCGCCATCAAACTTCCTCTCACCGCTGACATACGTACTAGGTTTATGATAGCGCAGAAGTACGGCAAACCCGGCGCATTCATGACTTCGTACGTACTCAAACTCACCACATCCTCCTCTGCCATAAACCTAACATCCACCAACAGCTACGGTCGCCTGAACGGCACCCACTGCTCTGAAGACCCCTGGCTCCTCCAAACCGTTCTCCGCGGCGAATGGGGCTTCAAAGGCATTGTCATGTCCGACTGGTAAATCCCACCCCACCCCATCTTCCCCTCCCTCGCCCGCTCACCCGCGTAACACAGGTACGGCACATACAGCGTCGAAACCGCCATCAACGCCGGGCTCGACCTCGAAATGCCCGGCACACCCCGCTGGCGCACCCGCCTCCTCATCAACCAATCCATCGCCTCCCAAAAACTCCTCCATTCCACCATCGACTCCCGCGCCGCAGCCATGCTCGGGTGGATCCAGAAACAAGCGTCCCTCAACCCTGACGTCGTGTATGGCGATGGGGTAGAGAGGAGTCAGGACTCGGAGGAGAATAGGAAGTTCTGTAGGGATATCGCGGCGGAGGGGATCGTCGTTCTTAAGAACGAGGGCGGGATTTTACCGCTGAAGGGGAATGGGAAGAAGAAGGTGTTGATTGTGGGGCCGAATGCGAAGGCGAGTGTGATTTCGGGTGGGGGGTCGGCGGCGCTGAAGCCGACGTATGTGGTTACGCCCTATGAGGGGATTACAAATGGCGTGCCGGAGGGGGAGGAGGTGGAGTTTAGTTATGCGGTGGGATGTCATGGTTTGTCTACCCTCCTTTCCCTCCTCTCTTCTCGATGGAATCTGATATTCGAGTTGTTTCCTCAGCACACAAATACCTCCCCACCCTCGAAACGTGTATGACAGCCGATAACGGTGAACCAGGCTGGACGTGCACGTTCTGGAACTGCGATGAAGAAGGCAACAAAAAGGAGCGGATCGATGATCGAGTCTTGTTCGACACGCGCGTTAGGCTGAACGATCATTTGCCGACTGGACTTGTCGAGCCGTGGGCGGTGGAGTTGACGGGTAAGTTTGAGGTGAAGGAGACGGGGAGGTTTGAGTTTGGCCTGACTGTTTCTGGCAAGTTTGTCTTTTCGATCTTTGGGTTGGAGAGCTGTCGCTGACAGAGAGGGATACAGGCCGTGCCAAGCTGTATGTCAACGGGGACCTGGCGATTAATAACTGGGAGAATCAGACTCCTGGTGAATTCTTCTACGGGTGGGCCCTTTTCTTTCTCTTGTTTAGCTTGTTGCTTATGAGCTTGTGTAGGCAAGGGACGGTGGAAGAGAAGGCCGTCCTGGACGTCGTGGCAGGCACACCACTGGACATCGCCGTCTGGTTCTCCCGCGAATCGGGCTTCGTCTACACGGGTCCCAAGAGCGCGGCGAGCAGCTATCAGCCTGCGCTCATGAAGGGTGTCGTACGTACCACCTCCCTCCCCTCTTTCCCACCTTCTCCTCACTCACAGCATGTATGTCCTGCAGCGCCTAGGCGGTATCGAGAAAGTCGACAGCTCGCACTACATCGACGAAGCCGTCTCTCTCGCCAAGCAAGCCGACGTCGTCGTCTTCGTCGCAGGGCTCAACTTTGAGTGGGAGAGCGAGGGTTTCGATCGGTCGACGTTGAATATGCCCGGAGAGCAGGACGAGACGATTGCGAAGATCGCGGAGGCGAATCCGAATACGATCGTCGTCGTTCAATGCGTGCGTTCCTCTCCCCCCTGCCCTTCCTCCTTTCTTCCTTCTTGTTCTGATCGATGAGTGAACAGGGTTCCGCCGTCGCCATGCCCTGGGCGCCCTCCGTCGCCGGGATCCTACACGCCTGGTACCTCGGCAACGAAGCCGGCAACGCCATCGCCGACGTCCTCTTCGGGAAGATCAACCCCTCCGCGCGTCTCCCCCTCTCTTTCCCCAAGCGCGTCCAGGACATCGCGGCGTACCCGCACTTAGTATGCGAGCACGGCAAGATCTTTTATGGGGAAGATCTGTATGTCGGGTATAGGCATTTTGAAGCGAGGGGGGTGGAGCCGTTGTTTGCTTTTGGGTACGTTTTTCTTTGTTTTTGTGGGAGAGTCGAAGCTGATGATGAGGGTGGGGATTATAGGTTCGGACTATCATACACCACGTTCTCCCTCTGCGACCTCAAGCTCCACGAAGTCTCTTCCAATGGGGATCCCGAGTCGTTCGCCCTCGAAGTCTCCGTAACCGTAACAAACACCGGCCCCCTCGCCGGCACCGAAGTCGTCCAGCTCTACATCGACCTCCCCGACGCAGGATACTCTACTCCGCGGAAGCAGCTCAAAGCCTTCACCAAAGCGCGGGACATCAAGCCGGGAGAAAGCAAGACGGTGGTGATGCGGTTGGATAAGCATGCTGTGTCGTCGTGGAATCCGAGGGGGAATAGGTGGGTGGCGTTGGAGGGGGAGTATGTGGTTTGGGTGGGGCAGAGTAGTGTGGATTTGAGACTGAGCCAAAAGTATGAGATGGGGGTTGGGTTCAATTGGACGGGGTTGTGAGCAGAAATTTGTACAAGTGGATGGGGAAGAGAAGTATGTTGTGGATCTAATGTTGTATATTCTGTATTTATGGATATATATCTATCTATGTACGTTCCTAATAGACGGACTTAAGAGCCCGGAAAATCAACGGAAGTTGTGTGAGCAGGACCAAGGAACTACCACCTCAGCTCCCCATATAACGCAGCCATCTCCTTCATAATCCTATCCCCCTCCTCATCCATCTTCTCCACCCGCTTATCTTTCGCAGTCCACTGGTAGTAGTCGACGTACACACGTCGTCTCTTCCTCGTCGGCGCAGACTTTCTGTCCTTCACCGCCTTCTTCTTATCCTTCACCGAGTTCTTATCCTTTACTACCTCCGAGTCTACCCCGCTCGGCTTCTTAGGCGACCGAGACCGGGTCGCCGCACATCGTTGGATGGGTGTAGCCAGCTCGTCTTCCTGCTGCCGCGTCTGAGCACGAGACGCACAAGTAGGTGATGTAGTGGGCGTCTGGAGGAGTAACTTATTCATGTCCGGCATCGACACCTGCTCCTTCGTTGACGTTCTGGAGCGATGGAATGGAGCTTGTGCCTTCTTGGGTGTGCTCTGTGCCTGTGTCTGTGTCTGTGTCTTGCTCCGTGTTGAGTGGGAGGTGTCAACTGAGTGAGAGGTGTCGAGAGCTGGGGGTTTGAGCGGCGATGTACTCCGCTTAAGAGGCGACGAACTCCGCGCTGGAGTCGTTGTTGTGATACTGTGTGTTTTGGGCCGGGTGGGGGTTTGTGGCTCGGCGGGCGTGGGCTTGGGTTTGGTTGGAGATGATGGTTTGGGCTTGGTGGGAGACGATGGTCGAGCGGTGGTAGTGGACAGTTTCTGTTTTTTGCTTGGACTTCCAGGTTCGTCCACGTCCATGACAGTTGCGTCGACCTCCATGTCTGTACTGCTCGCGTCATCCTCCGAGAAGGGTGAAGGCCGCTTCGAGGGTGTCTTCGGAGGCGCCATGAGGTCTGCCATCGTGAACCCTTGCTTCCTTGGGCTGCGTCTGGGAGTCTGCGTGTTGGGACCTCCCGCAGTTTGTGGGGTCGGACGTCCGGGAGTCGGTGCAGCTTGGCGTCGGGAAGGCGTGGATGGATCCGCCGGGAGTGGATCGGTGCGTGCGCTGGATCGGGTGTTTTCTGATCTGGATGGAGAGCTTTGTGATTTGGATGGGGAGGTTGGGCGCGAGGTGGCTTCTTGGGAGGGAGTGTACTTCTTCGATTGTGAAGTGCTGCTCTCAGAGTTGACGTCGGCGAACTCGTCTTTCAGCGCGTCAACGTCGAGGTGCATGGACGATAGTGTTTCCATGACATGGTTAACCTCTGAAAGGGCGACCTGGTACTTGTTCACGACGGAAGTGATGCCGACACCGCGTTTTAGTACCTATCGTAGACTCATGAGAAAACCGCGAACGGTGCCAGTAGAGAAACAAAACATCACAGTACCTTGAGCACATTACCCCAAAGGAACAAAAGCACCCCAACACTAACCGCTCCCTCACTCAGTTCCGTTTCCTCCTCCTGCACCTCCTCCCAAAACCTATCTTCCATCTTCTCAAGCTCATCCACAAGCCACTCCTGTGCATACACAGGTGGTTGACAATGGCGCAGGAAGACACTCGCTGTGATCCTTCCCGTCGTATCCCTCTTTGACAACTTTAACTGAGAACTTGAGGAGGAGTTGACGCGCTCCCATTCTTTGAGATCGCCGATTGCGGCTTCAACGGTGCGTATCATTGCGCGCATCTCCTTGGGGCCGAGGCACGAGGAGCTCATGGCCATTTTCAGGTCGCAATGGTCTGTCTGTAGACTGCATTCCTCGTGTCAGATGGATGCCACACGACGACACTTGAACCTGACGAGATGACGTACAATTGACAAGCCAGATAAGCAGCGACTTCAGGTAAAGCTTGTCTGTTGTCTGTGACGCGATGGCCTGAGCCGTGGGAGGTCTTGTATTCGATGTGGGGGAGGAGGCGGTCGGCCATGGCGCGGCTTTCTGCGACGTCGGGGTCGTTGGTGGTGGTTCCGAAGATTCGGTTGAAGGATTCTCGGCCGGCTCTGGACATCGTGGCCAGTTAGAAGAAGAAATGAGCTCGGGGTGAGAAGGATGAGATTGCTTTGGGGTAGGGTTGGCTAGGGTTGGACTTGTGCGGAGAAGACGCGCTTGTGGCGTGGGAATATGGAGGTGAAATTGCCTGCCGCCACCGCGCTCGCTTGTCTGGCCATGGGTTACGTTGCCACCTGAGTAACGTTGGCGGACTACAGTATAGCCTGACAAGTTTCTGCTTTGTTTGGCCAGTAATTAGAGGTAAGTACACTTGTCTACGAGTGGCTAGCTCCAAACTAGCTTTACATCCCACCACACATGCCAGATGAATAGCAGTGCACCCACGGGCAAAAGACATCTTGGAACTAGCTGCCACTGTGCAGGGTCGATATCGATGTCCTCGGAGAAGGAGACGATCATGTATGGTACTACCCACACATAGCTGTCATGAAATCTCGAGACGCTCGATGAGCTGAAGTTTTCTCTACGCAGAGCCCTTTTGTCTCGGCATTGAACAACTTCGAGGTCACCCCAATTTGTCGAGCAGCGAGAGAGATTCTGGCGGCTAGTTTTGGACGCCTCCTCCGTGACATTGGCCCGGGATGGGCGTAACAGGCGAAATATGTGCGTCACTTCCAGGCACCTCACATTTACACAAACCTCCGCGCTCTCGGCAACTTTGTACAGCTTCACGTAAATTAAATGCATTCGTTCAGTAATCAGGCACGGAATCCTTCCTGACCATGGCGCTTCGCGGCCGCCGGGATTTGTGCATCTTTTGCTTAATACGTCGGACGATCGCGACTAGGACGTGGCATGCACCGACGAGAGCGTACGGTGTGAGTGTATACTTGATTGAACAATGAACGAGAGATAATGCCTCACCTAACCCGGGCCCATCGTGATAGGATATGCGCCCCCATCTTGAACGTGAGAAATCCCCAGGAGCCACTAGTAGAGGGATAAAAAGAAGCATCTCTTCGGAGAGCATCTGTTCGCCATGTGTTCTTTCTTGCCCACGCCCATCGTTGCTAAGGGATGCGGCACATGGTGTCCTCAAGGTTAAAGTTGGCGAGCGGGAATCGCCGAGAAATGACTTAGCAAATTAAGAGCGCTTTCGTGCCGAATTTATTTACCTTTGACGCTGGCTCACCTCCATGGACGTCGTAATCGGCCGACGCACAGGTATGAGCGAGTCGAGCGTCTGAAAAATTGTTTGCAAGACCTGACACTGGCACGAAAGAATGCACGAAAAACCGAACACCTAATCGCTCGGTTTTGCCGAGACAGCGCATGGGTTACCTGTTTCAGGTACCCTATGAGCAGGCCCCGGAGATGTGACTATTACGTACTAAGGTACCAAGTCGAAAACAGTTGGCAGGAGCCAGTCTGGTGGCAGAGTCGTTAAGTATAGCGGGTAGTAGCTTCAAACACGCGTTGACAGTCGACATCCAATGGGCTCAGGGTGACGGAGGGCTCGAGCAGCCAATCATCTAACCTTGAAAATAACGCAGAAATGCATCGGAGGAAGCAGTGGGCTTTGAATCAGTCCTTCCTTCGTATTCAATGAACGTTGGTATTGAGAGAAGGTTAAGGGTGACTAAGCAGAACCGGACGCAAACTTGTCACATCCACGGCGTTGATGGCTGTACGGCTTCTTCTCTGATTATCATGACCTCTGCCCTTCATATTGCTTGACACTCCGTCTTTGTATCCTTTCTTTCTTTCCCCCCGCCATTAAGACAAACCTCTCCAGCCCACTGTACCGACCACCGACGAACTATGATACGTCCAGGCGACGACGTAGACCCTTTGGCGCTGGCATGCGCACCGCCGGCGAATGAGACCCCCGTGGAGAGGCAGGCGAGAGAGCAGAGAGAGGCGGAGGCGAGGAGAATTAGCGATGAGATTGACGAGCAGATAAGGCAGGAGAAGGTCGCGCTGAAGAAGAGGAAGAAGCCGGTCAAGGTGCTTCTTCTAGGGCAATCGGAAAGTGGTGAGCTTCAACGGCTGCATAATGGAGGCGGATTTCAGCTTACGGGTACTTAAGGGAAATCTGCTACGCTGAAGAGTACGAGGTGCTTTCACACATTCCCGAATTACTTGGTGCTAAAAGGTGTTTGTAGACTTCCAGCTGATGCACGCACGGAGAGAATGGTCTGAAGAGCGGCTTGCCTGGCGTTCAGTCATCCAGCTCAATCTCGTTCGCATGGTCAACCAGATCGTGGACGCCGTATCTAACGAAATCTCCGCTCAAGCGGCTCAAACATACCCCGACAGTCCCACGAGCGACGACGAATCCGAGGGTGCGACTCCCGCTCTCCTCAACGTCACTAACAGCAAGCGCAAGCTCAAGTTCAGCGAGAAACACCGCGTTTTGCGGTTACGACTGGGACCGCTGCGTACCGTCGAAAGTGATTTGCAGCGCAAGCTCGGTACGGAAGCGACGGAGTTGTATAGCACCGATGTGGATACGGCGGCGCCATTTGAAGATGACCATCCGCCGATACGGACGAAGAAGAGCAAGGAGTTTGCGGTGAATTCTAGTAATGGGTGGAAAACTGCCCTAGGGAGGTTCCGGTCGCTCGTCCACCAGGTCGATTCACCAGAACAGAGGACCAGCAGAGACGCCGATGACGATGCGACAAATATCATTGCATCCCTGCGCGAGGACATAGTCTCTCTCTGGGAAGATCCTGTCGTCAAGGAGCTGCTCCACCGGAGGAAGACCCGGATAGAGGACTCCCCTGGATTGTTCGTCGCTTTTCCCTCAGGCTTACTCCTCGTGGCATCACGATCATTGTTGACTGACTCTTTGCTCACAGCTTCCTGAATGACATTGACCGTATAGCACGGCTTCGGTATGGACCTACAGATCACGATATCATACGCGCCCGGCTACGGACTGTTGGAGTTCAGGAGTACCGCATGACTTTTGAGCATGGTTAGTATTGCACCCATCTAACCGTGCAGATCGCATCCTCACATCATCATTCATCCACGCAGGGCCTACGGCCGGCCAGGAGTGGTGGTTCTTTGATGTTGGCGGTACAAGGAGCAGCGTAAGCCCAGAGTCCATCTACCTACATCGGAATCACCACAGCTTGATGCTGACACTTTAACTCCCTTCGCCCATAGCGAACTGCCTGGTACCCGTTCTTCGATGATGGTGGGGTTCATTTCATCATGCGGGTAGTACTATCACGTTCTGACTCCTGAGACTTATTGTTGCAGCCGACGCCATCGTCTTCCTTGCGCCGATATCATGCTTTGACGAGAAGCTAGCTGAGGATCGCCGGGTCAACCGCCTAGAAGACAGTTACCTCCTCTGGCGATCCGTCTGCTCGTGTAAACTTCTCACGCGGACCCAGTTGATCGTCTTCCTCAACAAGTGCGATTTGCTCCAGGCGAAGCTGACGAGGGGCGTTCGTATCAAGGATCACGTCCCTAGCTATGGCGATAGGCGGAACGATGTCATTACGGCTACCCGCTGTGAGTCCTGTCCCCTTTGAGGAGCCTCTCTGGGGTTGCTGCTAACAAGGCGCTGTACATTGCAGACTTCCAGCAGCACTTCAAGGAGATCTCAAAGACGTGCTCTCCCGTGCCGCGGCCGTTCTTCGTGCATCACACATCTGTCATCGTGCGTGGGCTTTTTTTGGTGGACATCTGTTTCATGCTAACGACGTTCTGACAATAATAGGACACGAAATCGACTGCTATCACTTTGGGTGCAGGTGAGTCTTGACCTGGGTGTTGGTGGTGGTGGAGGCGCCTGCTCACTGCTTTTGCTTTTCGTTAACAGTGGAAGAATCTATCCTCCGAGATCATCTGAGGCGCGCGGACTTGATGTGATCTACTCTCTACCGAACCGATTCCCGACCGAGCCGTGGACGACCCTCAACCATCAGCTTGTTGAGCCTGCTCTGGACTATCCTCCAGGCGATTCTCAAGGCTGATGAGCTTATGAACCATTTTTGTCCTGTCACCCTCTGCTTTACATCGCTTTCCTACCAAACTACGTCTCTTCTCTCTCAGACTACGTCCCTTCCCTCCCTTGTGTCTTTCTTTCTTGCTCCGTGGGTTCTGAATCTCTTCCTCTTGCTTTGTTTTGGTACTCTTATTATTATGACTTTCCATCTTGCATCTTGTATTGCATTTCTATCTATCTCTGAATCTGCGTCACGAATATCATTTCGCTTCCGTGCAGTATTGTGGCTTGCTCTGTTGACCTTGAAATCTCCCAAGCAGACAGAGTCTCTATTCATTTCGAGCTGGGACAAGTCCTGGCCAAGGCACCATCTTTTTGTAGCTCTGTGAGATCACAATCGCCTCTGACCTTGAAGACGGCTAATGGTTGGCTAATGGTACACCCATGGCGTCCACGGGCGTAGTGCACTGGCAAGGCAACAATGAGCGGTCAGAGCTACGAGAGAGACGTCTCTACATACCCATACTCCTCACTGCTCTGTCTATCCTCGCTTGACGAAGGCACCAGAGGAAGGAATGAGGAGAACAAGAAGGGCACTTTACACGGTCATGTGACCTGACGAGCGCCCTTTACACGGGCGTCGGTGGTGCCCTCGCGGCCTCGGACGATGTCCGTCGTCGGGATTTACAACTGAACTTGGTCTGATGTCTTGAGCATCTACTGAGCATCTGCCTGTCTGGAGCGGTAGCATCATGTAGCACTCCACCCATCCAACGCGACGCAACCCAAGTTTCAGCCACAGGGTTTTATTTCTAGCGACATACACCATGTCATTGTCCGATTTCTTATTGCCTGAGGCCCTTCGCGCAGGTATCTCCCATGAACTTTCGAGCTCGGCGATTCAGATTCAGTGATTATCGCTGCTCATCTGTTTGTTTGTCAGCACTGGGAACTGATAATTCCAGAAGGATTGGCTCGCTAAAGGGTTTACGGGATCACAGCCATGTGGGCCGACGAGGATCCGGATATGATGGTGCTGCTGTAGATGAGCGCACGTACTATGGATAGCACCTACTGTTTCCACAATTGCGGTGGGCAGCGAGCAATGTATATAGTTACAGCAGACATGGTTAGAATCAATAATTGGCAGAGAGACCGTTCTTGTGTACACCAATAAGAAAGGGCAAATTGTGGCGAAACGCGTGTGTATTGTTCCGGCCACGTTCTGTTTTTGATGATCATAGGGCCGACCCGAGCCCCGAGGTTCTCACTCACCTCTTGGTTCCTGCCATCATCCTTCCACATCTTCGTCTCGATTGCGTTTCCCTTCCTCCTTGTTTTCTTCCTCTTTGATCTCCTCTTCATTTCTCTTGGTTGGTTTCTGGGCATTAGCCAGAAGGACTTGAACCTTTCGATGTCGGATATGGGTGCGAGCAGTTCCAGCTCGCAAGGGTCTACGGTAGCAAGTGGGAGTGGCAAGAAGAGGGCGTCGCCTCCGTCGCCCTCTATGTCAGAGAGTGTCTCTATGTTCAAGCGACCGCGGTTGACTACATGGGACCCGATGAGTTCGATGAACACCGCATATTCCCACCCCATCGGTCCCGGCGGCAGTCTGCGGCACCTGTCAACGCCTGTATGTTCCTCGACGCTCCAAATGGCGCACTTCATCATCTCACTGACATTCACATCCCGCACAGACACGAAAACTTGCTCGCTCAGAATCCGCCGGTTCCATCTACCGATCCCCGACTCACGGTGGACAAACGCCTCGACTCCCCACTCCTACCCCGAGCCGCGCAGGCACTCCCAGCATCCACCGCCATCAACCTCGACCACTCAGTCGCGCGTCTTCCGTCACACTTTCCGTGCCTGGCAGCCCATGCTTTTCTTTGGACACCAGCGACCCCACCATGGCTCTGGTGTACCAGAGCATCAACAAACCCACCGTGCAGAGAGAACGCGTCTACCAAGAACCGTCTGCAAAACGGTGGTTCAAATCCACTAAAATCGCCGTCGACTTCTCCCTCCCTGTACCCTTTGTCATCCAGGCACCTATCCGGGACGACGCCTCCGCGGGAACGGCAGCGACAACATCGACTCACGCGGCAGGCGCCACAACGACGGCGCCTGCACAGCAAACTATCTACAAGCATAACTACATCCCACTATGCATCACCACGCAGAACGACGTATTCTTCACCCGTGGCGACCGTGTGTTCTTCAAGAACATCATGGTCGACGCCGTCGACGCTGCCCAGCTCTGCCGGCTCAACAAGGAGAAAGAAGGAAACCTCCGTTGTCTCTCCGCCCACTCCACTGACCAGCGCGTCGCGCTCGGCACAGACAAGGGCTACGTCCGGATCTATGACGTTATCAAGAACCAGCGCAAAGACTCCTCTTCGCCTGTTCTGCAGTTTAGCGTGGCGGGAAAAGAGATCACGGCGATGGCGTACCATGGCCCGAGTAACCCCTCGTTGTTGTCTGTGGCGTGCTCGAATGGGGCGATTCGGCAGTACGATACAAGAGAGAAGCCAGACAAGAACAAGGCGGCGATGCAGAAGGGGACGCGACACCAGAGCAGCGTGCTTAGTCTTGCGATCAACTATGAGGAGCCGAGGCTGATTGCGAGTGGGGATACGAATGGGACAGTGCATTGTTGGGATATGCGGTATCTGCGCGTTCCGCTCGATGTGGGCGAGTTTGTGCAGAGGAGGAAGAAGATGCTGCACCGGGGTCCGATCACTGTGCGTGCCCCTGTATCCTCTTCCTCTTGTCCAAGGACTAATCGATCCGGTTTCGTTTTGCTGTTGTGCAGGCTCTAGAATGGTGCCGCTGGTCCCCCAAACACCTCGTCTCCGGCTCCTCCAACCTCGACTGCACAGGCACCCTCAAAGCATGGGACGTCACCGGCTCCCTCCCCCTCCGCACCGCGCCCCCTGAAACGCGCCCCACCAACTCCTGGACCGACCTCCGCGAGAACGGCACCGTCGAATTCGGCACCCAACTCACATCCGTACACTTCTCCTCTATCTGCAAGGAGATTCTCTTCACGCACGGTGCCGGGCCTCCTCGTCCCTCCACCTCTGAAGAAGATCAAGAAGACACTGACCCGTTCGGGCCTGGGGGACTCGGGTGGGTCGACTCGGACGATGATGGGGAGTTGAGTAGGAGTGTGGCGAGGAAACCGGCGTCGATGATGTGGCAGCCTGACGAGACTGCGAGCAGTTTGAGTATTCATGCGACGACGCAGGGGTTTAGCCATAATATTATCAGGCAGAGGGTTACGGAGACGGAGGACAATGGGCTGGTGGTTGGGGGGGTTGGGGGGAGCGTGATGAATGGGAGTGGGACGAGGGCGGTTGTTGCGGTGCCGGGTGAGGGGAAGCTGAAGGTGTTTGAGTGTTGGGGGAAGTTGGGGGGAAAGGGGAGGTAGACGGGAGAATGGGAGGTAGCTGGGTGTGCATGTGGACTTGGGCTTGGGATCTATGCGGGAAGAGTGTTTTGGTTGGTTTTGGCTTACTACCCGTACATAGTACTATTCTCGGAGATGGGTGTCGTCGGTGCGCGTGGACCTCACTCAGGCTAATGTGTTGATGAGCGAAGTGTATATAATGTGCATGTTTGTAAATCTGGGATACGTATGTAGCGTCTTTGGAAGTAATGGAGGTGATGATATACAGCGATGAGATGAGACGGGAATAAAATGAGAATGTAGGACTTCATTATGTCTAAAGGGGCACACGGACTCGGAGATCCGGTCATCATATAACATCAACCACCGCCTCTCTCTCGCTATGAGAAACCTGTTCCAGCCTCCGCACGATCTCATCCTGCGCAGCCCCTTCTTCCAGCTCATACTTCAACAGCTCACGAACGTAAGCTAACAATTTCTTCTCTACGTCTCCCACGAGCTCGTACGCTTCCTCCAACGGCAGCAGGTGCGTCTTGAACCCTTTCTCGTCCTTCATCCCTGTGTTCATCGTGTGCGGCTGAGAGAAGCGGGGAAGATCTTATAAATGGGGTAACATGGGCGTATGTGGGATGATGTATACGTACCGCGTTCTCCGGGATTAACCCGACGTACCAATGGGTGAAGTACTCCACCGGCCCTCTACGTGCGAGCCACGCGTAGGTCGATATGTATATCGCCTCTGTGTTGCGTTTCGTTCGGGAGAGCTGGCCCTCCGGAGCTGAGGGCTGGCGCGTGCGGGTGTATAGTGGGAAGAAGGACGCGCGGTATCCGGACTGAGCGGAGATAGTCAATACATAGAGTTCAATGTGGAAGGCGGATTACTGGGATGGAAAACTGGACTCACCTCCTCATACGCCTCCCTCAACGCAGCCTCCTCCAACGACTCGCCCACGTCTTTCCTCCCTTTCGGAAAGAACCAGTAGTTGTGCTCTTGGATCACCACGACCTTCCAGGTGTTGTGTTCGAGGATGATCATGCCTGCACCGAGGAGGAAGTCTGGTTGGGCGAAGACGCTGTTGGGGATAGCGTCTGATGATAGCTCGGACAATGTTAGACGCGAGAGCTCGTTTCCTTGGTCTCGCCTTTCCTGAACCTTCTGAGGATGTTGTTGTCGCTTCCCGACTCTGAAGAATGAGCGTCGGGTACTCGGAGTTGATTGCCTCGACGAGGATGGAAGTACAGGCTGGGTTTGAATAGAGCTGGAAGCAGTAGACGAGTCTATCCGTTCGGCAAAGTCGCCGCTCACTGCCTGATTTTCATGACTAGGAGAGAACAACCGATTCATGAATTGTTGACCCCAGCTCATGGGTCCCGCTGACTTGGGCCTAGAGGAAGAGGGGCGCTGGTGTTTTGGTGGTGTGGTTTCCTGTCTGACAGTTTCCGAATCGCCTAACATATCTAGGGAAGTCGAAACCACGAGGTGGGCAGTGGAGTGAAGAGGATGATGGTGATGGTGGTTTGAAGTCAAGCCAGTTAGTTCACCGGCCGTCCAACGGCAGTCGCCAACTTTCCGTCCACCCGCGAGTCAGCTGACCGCGTTCAGCTTCTGTTTGTCGCGTCGACATTTGCCGGACAGTCGACGAGTCCTACTCACCTTCAAGTAGATTGCGGATGCTGCTTCCTCAAGCCATATGGACTTTTAGCTTCCATGCTGCTTTCAATGGTGTCTTTACGTACACTGCAGTGGCCAAAAAACTGCAGTAAGATCTGCAGTTACAGTACGGTAGAATATACTACTTCTACAAGGGCTGCATGAACTAGGCAAGTATACATAGTTTGGAAAGAAGTGCTAGTACATGTATGCATAGGTTCAAGAATGTGACGATGAGCGGAGCCTCGGAAAAATGGCTTACAGCGGACGAAGATGGGTAGAGCTAGCAACGGCCCAGAAACCCCGTTCAAACCATGCTCGGAGAAACCCTCGTCCTGCCAGATCCCTCTGGGCTATTGGACAGCGCCTTGTTCAAACTCTCTTTCGCCTTTTCAACTGGGTCCGGTGGAGATTGCTTATAGTCCGACGTGTCCTGGCCAGGATTGATGCGCCAGTATTTGTAGCTGATTGATTGCGTTAGACGAGGTGAGATCTAGAACCCGGGGAGAAGTGAAAAGACACGTACTGTTTGAGCACCGCGTAAAACCCGGCTCCAAGTAGAGAGCCAAGGAATTCTCCGACCCAGTACTATGCAAGGAGAAAAGATCTATCAGTAAGAGTTGGCACGGACAATGGATAGGATCAGACGTACCACCCAATGACCAGAGTCCGGAAACCCAGTCACGACAGCAGGGCCGAACGAGCGGGCAACGTTCATAGCTGCTCCAGTGTAAGGTACGGCCCATCTATAATATATAAGAATGGGATTCAGCGCTCATCCTGATTAGACTGAGCTCCACTTGAAACTTAGGAGGAGGCGCACAGATGAGCAGCGAACAGCGTGAGGCCTATTCCAATCTTGGTTGATGTGGTCGTTCAGTAGACGGTCGGAGATGATATTGTACGACTCACAGGTGCAAAAGGCGTCGCCTCGTGTTTCTCCGCAGCTAGCATGAGCACTGTAAAAAGGCACTTGACGTGAGTAAGGGCTCAGGTTCGAAATTATCAGAGACGGACCTGCCAAGACGAGTGCAGCAGTGATGAACATCTCAATGAACACACCCTTCGCGTACGTGGTATCTGTCAGCACCGTGCTACACAAGCTGGAAGTCAGCCTCGAGCACGACAGGGACAGAAATGAATGCAACGTCACGTACTTCACAGCCAACGGCGCGTTACTCAAGCCCACGACGATCCCACTAGCAGCGATAGCTCCAAGCAGTTGCGCGATACAATACATGATGAACCTAGCCGGGTCGATGACTCCCACTATCAATAACGCGAGGCTGATATTTGGATTGAACAACGCCCCCGTAACGCGGTAGAACATCCATGCCGAGACGAGGAGAGAGAAACCCATGCAGGTAGCGATGTATATTGTTTGCTCGATGTTTAACGCTGGTGGCTCTTCTCGCAGGCATGCGGCTGCTTGGATCCCTCCGAGGCCGAGAGTAAGGAAGAAAGCGGTGCCGACGAACTCGAGGAGAGCCGCTTGAAGGAGGTCCGGGAATGGGGTGGTGGTGAGACGGCACTTCATCTTTATGGAGGGAGGAGGATATGCTCAAAGTGAGATGGGGCATATATACCTCTGGATTCTGGAATGACATGGCCGAAAGAGCGATATACGGTGGGAGGAGATTACGTCGTGCAGTATTGCATTGGTTCAGCGGGGAGGTGCGGTCAGAATTAATTGGTGGGGGTATGCACATCCGCAGGCTTTTTGCTCTTGGCTTCGATTATTCGCACCTCACACTCCATGGAATATTTTCACAATGGATTGGATACACGGTGGAAAGGCGGTCAATAGGGCCTGTCAACACGTATTCGGTGCTCGCTGTAGCCCCCAGAGCTGTCATCGGGCCATGTCTTTTACGTCAAGTTCCAGGGTAGCGAACCTGACTGGTAGCCACATGTGTTCTGATTTGGCACTTGCCGAGTCGCGTAAGATACTTGTGGAGTTCGGCGTGCAGTGGATGATGGTGATGGTGGTTTCAAGTGAAGCCAGTTGAACGGCCGTCTCGGTTGCCTCCGTCCGTCATGGCAGTCCTTCAACTTGAGCAGCCCTTGCAGGACCATCTATCCTCATAGACGCTGCTTCCTTGATCCAAAGTCGATCCGCTGAACCCTGGTTGCGTGCACCAGAGGCCACGATAGCGTCATCTCATCTCACAAACTCTGATTTGCCTTAGCAATCTCCCCGAAGCCCTTTGTAATCCTCTAGAAAAGGCGCCTTATAGGTGCGCCTATGCAGTCTCCTGCAACTTTCTACAAGCCTGCTCTCCTACACTATGTCCAACAAAGTCAGCATACTCTTCACCGGAGCCACAGGTCGGCGTTGATGCCCTCGCCACAGGAGACGCTTTGCTCATCCTACTATTCATACTTCCAGGCTACATCGGTGGTGCAGTTCTCGAGCGTTTGCTGAACCACCCCGATTTCGCTCGCTTCCAAATCACAGCAGTCGTCCGCTCTGCAGAGAAGGCCGAAAAGCTCAACAAGCTTGGAGTTGACGTGGTAGTGGGATCTCATTCTGATGCGGACATCGTAACGGACCTCGCTGCGAAAGCAGACGTAGTCTTCAGTATCGTTAGTACTCTCTTCTCGCCCTCTTTCTTTCACGCTTCGGAAGTTTCAAGTTCTCTCCTCCTTGGTCTTAGGCTGACTGCGACGACTTGACTGCGGCGCAAGCGATCCTAGATGGGCTCAAGAAACGCTTTGAGAAGACGGCGAAGAAGTCTATCTTGATTCATACGGTGAGTCCCGCCAAACTCGGCTTCCTTACTGTAACCTGACTGCCTTTCTTTAGTCTGGAGCAGGTAAACTCCACCGTTCCCTGCCGCTATGAGCACACTGACCAACGCGACTACACAGGAACGCTAATCGACAACGCCGACGGTGCTTATACATATAACACGATATACGACGACAACGACATCGACCTCATCGAGACTCTTCCGGATTCTGCGCTTCATCGCCATGTGGACCTGCCCATCGTGGCTGCGGACAAGGAGGGTAAGGCGTTCGATCCCCCATGCGTTGTAAGTAATCTAACCGTGCTGCGTCAGGCTATGTGAAGACGTACATCATCCTCCCCTCCATGGTCTGGGGACCCGCCACCGGGAAACTTGTCGACCTCGGTATCCGAAAACTCCACTCCATGCTGATCCCTGCCCTAGTCAAGCTCGGCGAAGCACGCGGCCAGGCCGGTGTAGCAGGGAAAGGCCTGAACACCTGGCCGCAGATCCATGTCGACGAAAGTGCGTGACATCTTCTTTACTTTCCTGAGGCTTGTCTCGTGAACCTTTCTGACCTCCTGTGGCAAACGCAGTGGCCGACTTGTACATCATCCTCTACGACGCTATCGTCGCAGGCGGCAGCTCCGCCCCAGCTCACGGAAGAGAAGGCTACTACTTTGGCGAGAACGGCCATTACCTCACTTATGATCTGTGTAAAGCTGTTGCTGTTGAGTTGGCCGCGCGTGGGATTGGACATGATACACCAACGGCGTTTACTGAGGAGGAGTACAAGAAGGTGAGTGCATCGCATGATGAAACTGGCGGCGGAAGAGTAGTGAATCCTTACTGATCTGGAAATATCATACTTAGGACTTCATCATTTCCGTCGTGGGGACCAACGCTCGATGCAAGGCTTCTAGAGCAAAAGCGCTAGGGTGGAACCCGAAGTATGGGAACGAAGACCTTTTTGCGAGCGTCAAGGGGGTAGCGGATGTTACTCTGAAGAACTGAGCATTCGGGGCTGGTTTAGTACAGCAGGTACACTGGCGTGTACATAGTATATTTGTAAGAATTGTATAACTCGGAGAAACCTGCATGAATTCGCATCGTGGTACGGTTGACGAGGCGTTCGAATTCTTATCAGGTTGAAGGCTGGGTTCCGACTTCCAACCTGCGGTAATATTGTTATGACCCAAGTTTGAGATAGCGTGCTTCCTCGCTGGAACCCGATGAGCTATGTAACGTCCAGACAGGTTTTCTATCTCAGTTTCCCAACGGAATTTCGGAGTTCCCTGTAAGCCAGCTCACTGATAGGCAAGCATTCAGCAAGACATCGAAACTGCACTCCGGCGGTGGACTCACTATTTCTCTTCACACCAGATATCTTCCAAGGATTCTGCCCCCTTGAAACTCGAAGCGTCCCGAATGAGCTCTAAGTCGTACCACCACTGTTCGAGAAGCTCCTTTAGTGAAATAGAATCTGGGGAAGAGGAAAGGAAAGGGGTTTACGCACCCCGGCGTTGAGCACAGCGCCTCGAGGGTCACTAACGAGCGCTTCTTCGAACGCGCCTAGAACGCTGTTCCAATGCGCTTTTATCAGGGAGTGTGGCCGACATGGCCGTCTTGCGTGCCGACCCAGCGCCCTTGCGACGGACGGAACTGTTCCTGGGAAATGTGTTGGAAAGGACACCATCATCCGCACAACTCCTCATCGCACCGGTTAGCTTCCCCGCTCATCCTCCCACATCGTCCTTGAACGAAGGCTTGCTCCCTTTTAGCCGACAAGCCCACCCAGAATGACAAATGTCGCTTCATCAAGCATAATCACAATTGGCTCAGATGGCTCTGGTTACGAGACCACTGACTAACGAGTACTCAGGACATCGCGATAATTGCGTGCACTAGCTCTGAGGATGACGAAAGATCGTTAGCAAGCTGACACGTTTCGACGTTCAAACCTTTCTCAGACCTTGGTGATGCTCCTCCTGGGAAAAAGCCTTTATATTTGGCGAAGCGTTCGCGTAATTTCCTGAACTATCTTGCTTTCGATTCATACAACACCATGTCCAACAATAACGTCAACATTCTCATCACTGGAGCCACAGGTTCTTGTTCATCCGCTCATTCGTCTAGGAAGACGTCTAACTAAGAGTTCATCTTCACCGCCAGGCTACCTCGGCGGTTCGATTCTCGAGCGGTTGCTCAACCACCCAGATTTCGCACGCTTTAAGATCACAGCTATCGTCCGTTCTGCAAAGAAGGCCGAGAAACTCAAGAAGCTGGGCATTGACGTCGCGGTGGGATCTCACTCGGATGCGGACCTTGTGACGGACCTTGCTGCGAAGGCGGATGTGGTTTTTACTGCTGTGAGTGCACCCTTTCTTGTTGCACGCTGTGGAGATTTGACCTGTCTCTTACTTTCAGGCTGATGCCGATGACTTGGGTGCGGCGCAAGCGTTACTGGCTGGTCTTAAGCAGCGTTTTGAGAAGACGGGGAAGAAGTCTGTCTTGATTCATACAGTAAATCTTGCTAACCGTTCCTTATTTCCTGTCATGTTCTGATTGTCCTTTTTTAGTCTGGAGCAGGTACACTTCCCTCCTCGTTTATTACCGTCGTGAACATATTGACTGAAGCATACCCAAAGCCACACTCATTGACCTGAACGCCAACGGTACTACTCCTCACCAGGTCTACGACGACACCGACGCCACCCAAATCGAGACCCTCCCCGGATCATCGTACCACCGCCACGTCGACCTCCCCCTCGTCAACGCGGATATCGAGGGTAAGCAGCCCTGTTCATTCCCATTCCCCAAGACAGCTAACCGAGTCGCTTCCACAGGCTTCGTAAAGACATACATCATCCTCCCCTCCCTAGTCTACGGAATCGCCACTGGCACCCTCGTCGACCTAGGCATTCGGAACCCACACACCCTCCTTTTCCCTCACCTCATCCGACTCTGCCAAAAACGTGGGCAAGGGGGTGTCCCAGGCAAAGGCCTCAACAAATGGCCTCACGTCCACATCAATGACAGTACGTGTTCTCTTCTCACTGTTCTCAGTCCAGGCTGCTTCCATGATCATTAGGGCTAGGTTGACTTTTCTTTTCGTGTAGTGGCGGATCTGTACATACGGCTCTTCGACGCTGTGATTGCCAACGCGCCCGGACTGGGACATGGGAGGGAGGGATACTACTTTGCTGAGAATGGGCATACGTTGTCTTATGACCTTTGTAAAGCCGTGGCTGTTGCGTTGGCTGCAAGGGGTGTGGGGACGGAGGAGCCGACGGTGTTTACGGAGGAGGAGCATAAGACGGTTAGTCACGTACATTCATCCATGAGGAACCTGTTTCTGAACTCAGGGATTGGCATTGGCCGCCACTTGCAGGAATTTCTTTTGGCAATCCTTTCGTCTAGTGTAGAGTGTAAGGCGTCGAGGGCGAGAGCGTTGGGATGGGAACCGAGGTACGGGGATGAGGAGTTTTTTGGGAGTTTCGATGCGGAGGTGGGGGCTGCGCTGAGGGGGTGAGCGTTTTGTGGTCTGGTGGGATGGTTGGTGGTGTGTGTACCGAGCTATATTTATTCGAATTATGGGTCTGTAAGAATGAAACCTCTGGCGAACCAAGCGTTATTGCCAGTGCTCAAGATCACTCAATTACTCCCGGCGCTCACTTCAACTTCTCAAGCTGATGCAAGAATTCGAAGGGTCGAGGTGAACCAATCCATCGCTTTTCGAGGGTCATGCATGCGGTATCACTGCAACGGATCCGTTCCAGCACTTCATCCACCAAGCACGGGGCTCCCACGATTGCAGGCTACACCAAATCCTGTCCTAGCTAGGTCCGATTCAACGCCCTAGAGCCAAAATCCGACCCGACATCTGGTCACCAAGTCCACTCCGCGTATGTATGTTCTTGGTCCTGTTGGAATGTTCTAAAAGATATGTTTAGCAAAGTCACACATACTACGCGTACAATGTTATTTGTCTTCTTCTTCAGACATAAACATAACCAAGCATTCTCCTTAGAGTTCGAACGAAACCGAAACATTCCTCGCAGATAGTCCCAGAAGTAAGTCACGGAATGGATCCAGATCCAGAAAAAGGTGAAATCCGAAAAAAAAACCAAAAAAATTCGAATTGAGTGAGTGAGGGTGTACGGTTAAAGTGAAATATGCATATGCCTACGCTAGGTAGGGGGTCGTGATGATGGCATGAAGAGATATTCGACAGCGAGACGGACTCAAGCAGGAGAGACGAGGCGCGGAGAGCGAGAAAGGACTGAGAGATAGATAAGATGAGAGCGGAGATGGAATGCGAACGGAGACAGAGAACGAGCAATGACAGACAGAACACGAGCAATACGACAACACGACAGGCCCTGTTGAACTCTGCCTATTCTGCCTATTCACGCAAAGGCAAAGGCGGAGGCGGTACCCCCGGAACCTGCGGCAGCGCCATCCTGCCCCCTCCGCATCCTGGGCCACCTCCATATTCTGCGCTACCTTCCACCGGCGTTCGTGGCGAGCCAAGGCCCTGTAAGGTGTAAGGAGATCTTGGGGATGCGAGGTAACGTCGTCGTCGAGAGTGGGAGTGGAGGTGGGGGTGCGATGGCTGAGATCCGACCGCGGGGTCTGGGAGGTACGCTTGTAGAGGGACGGGGAGGAGAGGGCGGGGGATGAGCAGGTCGTGTTGACCGTCCAGGACTGGTCCTCGTCGACTGAGCAGGGCTAGACTGCGTTGACTGAGCAGAACCTGGCTGCGTGGGTTGAGCAGGACCCATCTGCGCCGTCTGCATTTCGGCGGGCCTCGTCGTCTGACTCGGATCCGCACCAGAGTCCGTCTGAATAGGAATCGGGAGGGGCGGTAACGTCGGCATGGGCGGGATATCAGGGATCGCAGAGCCTGGTCGAAGGCGGGAGAAGCTGAAGGAGCGGGATCGGCTGTGGGGGCGGGGGGAGGAAGATGAGGGGGTGGTGGGACGTGGAGAGGACGAGGGTGTGGTCGGGCGCGATGGAGTTGGCATGGGCGAGGAGGCGGTCGAGTGGGAGGCAAGGGGCCGGAGGGATGACGACAAACCAGGGCGTAATGGGGCGGGACTGGGTGTAGCAGGTGAGAACGCGCTGGATGTGTGGGTCGTTGGGATTGTCAGTAGCGAGGTGGAAAGGGCGTGGGGTGTGCTCTGCGTTGCGCGATGTTTCAGAGTTGTGGATGGGGAGGCTGTTTGGGCACGGTTGAGATGGAGAGGTAAGGTGGGGGGTGGAGAGATCCGAGAAGGGCTCGGGATGGTGGAAGAGAGGGAGCGTGAGCGGGGGTATCCTCCCCCTCCTGAGTTGGATTCGGGGGGTCCTTGGGGTGGAAGGGAATGGGAGAATGACCCCTGCGAACCTAGTGATGTATTCGCTGAACTTTGCTCAACGAGCAACGAGCCACTCCAACTCGGACTACCAGGCTTAGCCTTTAAGATCCCCTTGAGCGCAGATGTCGAATCGGGGGTGCGTGGGCTGGAGCTCGATGTGTACCGGGACTGGTACGAGTCGTGTGAACCAGAGCTGCTGGCACTGAATTTCCTAGGGGCTGAGCCTGGACTGGTGTTGGCTGACGTGCTGGCGGAATTAGAGAAGCCTGGGGTGTGATACGGCGGTTGAGGCCAATCCCCATACATATACGCCGCGTATACGCCTTCCAAGTCCTGTTCCTCCTCCACGACTTCCCCACCACTCGGACTAAGGGTATCCGCGCTGTCAGATAAAACCAGCGCCTCGCACTCGAGTAACCACCTCCCCTCCTTCCACTGCTCGTCCTTATGTCGTGTGCTGATGATCTTGTAGCCTAGGTATGCTTCGCAGGTGGCGCATGAGACGAGCTGGGTGACGTGGGCACCTGATAGCATGAGTTGGGCTTTTGGTCGAGCTAAGATTGTGTTCGAGCTGTGAAATTGATAGCATTGTGTGAGTGGTGGAACGAGCTCGAAGCAAGCGAGGCAGCTCTGACGCTTCGACGTAAAGCTTTGCTTGCCCGAGGAAGCCGCGGAAGAATTGGCTGTGCTTCCGGGTCTGTAATCGACGGCGTGGAAGCACATGGAGGAGAGATGAGATGGCGGTTTAGGTTATGTGTTGAGCAGGTGTAGGAGGAGTCAAGAGAGATAAATCGTGAGCTTGGGTGCTGCTGGAGATAAGGAAGCCAAGAGGTAATACTCACGCAGATGAGGGAGTGGTTGGTTATCGCTGCGTTACATAATTTACATAATAATCTGTTTGGCACGGAAGGAAGAGGCCGAGGTGCTGCTGGAGAACAGTTGAAAGCTGGCTCTGTCATCCTGGGAGATGCTGGGAGAGATGGTATGGGGGCGAACAAGTGATTCGAGGCATCTTAGAGCAGGGCTTTATAAGTACTGTATGGCTCGACCTGGAACCTTGCTTGAAGGCAGTTAAGTGTGGGAGGAGATCAGTAATTCAGGATCATCACATCACAGAGTCAGACATCATTCATTCCAATCAAAGGTAAAATTCGAGATTACATGATTACAGTATGTAAAAATAAATAACTTCTTGGTCGCCGAGCTCCGACGGTGTGCCCTTCTCCTCCTCCTCCTCTTATCTCCCCTTCCCTCCTTCTTCCCTCCTTCTCACCACCACCCCCGTCATGGCCTCCCCAAGCTCCCCTTCGTTCATCGTCCTCAAGAGCGAAAACGTCGTCCTTTCCGGCAACGACTACCCACAACCGGCCACCCTCATCATTGATGCGCACACCGGCAAGATCACAGACGTGCATCTTGCTCTTACCTCTCCAGATTTAGGTTCACACGACTACACAGTCTTGGACTATGGCGACAAGTATATTCTCCCAGGGATCGTAGAGTTAGTACTATTGATATCTCATCGATGTTGATCCTCGAGTCAAAAGCTGACTGCTCTTCTATAAACTTTGCTTGCATCTCATCTCAATTCACCACCTACACCCCGTGCACCTGCGCTTTCATCATGGCATGGCATCTCACCCTGATGGCCTCACTGAAACTTCCGCCCTCTGATCTCATCCTATCCTAACACTTCCTTCCACTAACAGTGCCCACGTCCACCTCAACGAACCCGGTCGCACAGAATGGGAAGGCTTCTACACCGGTACACGCGCCGCCGCATCGGGCGGAGTAACCACCCTCATCGACATGCCTTTGAATTCGATACCGCCGACGACGACGGTGGAGAATCTGAGCGTTAAGAGGGAGGCGGCGGGGGGACAGTGTTGGACGGATGTGGGGTTTTGGGGGGGTGTTGTTCCGGGGAATGAGGTGCGCTACTTCCAAGTTTTGGGGAGAGATGGAATGAGGCTGATGAGGACTGGGTTTAGGATCATCTGAGGCCGCTTGTCGAGGCTGGGGTGAAGGGTTTCAAGTGCTTCCTTATTGATAGTGGTGTCGAGGTGGGTAACCTGTCGCCGTCTTACTGTGATCCATACTTATCTTATCTTTCCCAGGAATTTCCCCATGTCACAGAGGATGACCTCGTTGCTGCTGTCGAGAAACTGAAGGTCCGCTGTCCAGCCTTCTGTCATGGTCATAGCACGTTCTAACACGGCGATTATAATACCCTGCAGGACATCGGCACGAAAGACACCGTCCTCATGTTCCACGCCGAACTCGACGACGCCCAACTCTCCTGCGCCACCTGCGCCCAACTCCCCACCTCCATCCCCTCCACCATAATCCACACCGAACCCGCCCACCCCTCCCTCTCCTCCTCCTCCTCCCCTCCCTCTCTCTCGTCCTCCCCAGCAGCCCCCGCACGAAAGAAGTGCATCTGCGCCACGGTCGGCGATCCAACCCTCTACACCACCTTCCTCGCCTCCCGCCCCCCCACCCTCGAACTATCCGCCATATCCCTCATAATCTCACTCGCTACACAAAACCCACAAATGAGGTTCCACATAGTCCACCTCTCCACCGCCTCTGCACTCCCTCTCATCCGTACCGCGAAAGCCGCGGGTCTCACCAATTTAACCGTCGAGACGTGCTTCCACTACCTATGCTTAGCCTCCGACCATATCCCCAGGGGAAGACCAGAGTTCAAGTGTTGTCCACCTATAAGGGATGAGAGGAACAGGGAGGGACTGTGGGAGGGGTTGAGGGAGGGGTTGATTGATTTTGTGGTTAGTGATCATAGTCCGTGTGTGGTTGAGATGAAGAGGGTGGAGAGCGGGGATGTTATGGGTGCGTGGGGGGGGATTGGGACGTTGGGGTTGGGGGGGAGTTTGTTGTGGACGGAGGGGAGGAAGAGGTATGGCGCCGGGACTGGTCCCGGTGCGGATGTCGGTGCGGGGGTTAACGGGGATAATGGGGGTGGGGGTGAGGGTGGGAATGTGGATGGTAAAGAGAGGGACAGGGAGTTGGTGAAGGACTTGGTGAGGTGGTGTTGTGGGGCGACGGCGAGGCATGCGGGGTTGGAGGGGGTTAAGGGAAGTTTAGAGGTGGGGTGTGATGCGGATTGGGTGGTGTGGGATGGGGAGGCGGAAATCAAGGTCGGTGTTTTTCCCCTTCATTCCCTCTACTTTCATGAGCTTTGGGCTAATGCATTTTTTACTTGCAGGTATCGAAGGAAAGCCTGCTGTTCAAGAACAAGCTGAGCCCGTACGAGGGGATGACGCTGCAGGGGAGGGTGGAGAAGACGTTTGTGAGGGGACGGCAGGTGTATGATTGGAGGGAGGGGCATTGTGTGGGGGCGCCGGGGATGTTGCTTTGAGCGGGGGAGCTGTCCTTTCGGTCAAGCCCATCTCCTGTCGTTCCAGCTCTCTGGGAAATCTCTTCGCTCTCGCCCATGCTTGGGTATAGCGATCTAGTGCTCTTCATCTATGTCTCTCCGTCTTTAGGGTTATCTTGCTTCGTCTTCTGGTCTTCGTGTTGACCTTTTTTCTTCCTCTTTCGCCATTGGTTGTGTGTGTTCTATTTCTCGGATGATTAGGAATGGATGGCTTTTGGTTTTCTTTCCACCTCTAGATCTCGGTCTTAATCTCCCTGTTCCGATCAACACTCGTTTTACAGTACCTTTCCTCGGTTTCTCACTCCCTTTCCACGGTTGACTTGTCTTACCTGCTGTGCATGGTGTATGCACATATGGATTTTTCCTTCCACTCCAGTATGAGTGCTCCATTCACTCCAGTATGAGTCCTCCTCTCATTCGATTACGGACACGGTAAGGTTACGAGCTGCGAAGCACCCGAATCAAGCTCGTCCCAGGCTGTAGATCGTCATCATCCTGAGTGCACTGTGGCCATGGCTGACCTCCCTTCCACCTGCCATGACGCCGACGCCGGCAGCTTTCCTTTTTTATTTCATCTTCTCCTTCACGAACACACCGCCCGTGCGTAGATGTCCAGACCGTCCGTGCGTAGATGTCTAGATCATCACTACGTTTACATGCGCCGAGATAGAGGTCATCGCCGAGATGTCGACTCTCATCATCGGATCTCCCTGCTCTGAGTCTGACTGACAGAACCAGCGCTCGGTGCTGTTCGCGCAGCTCGCCTCGTGTCGTCCTTGGCTTCGAGCTAGTATTTATAAGTACCCTCGTCCCGCATACGCAAACGAATAACAAGAACCACGGACTTTCAAGATGAGCCTCAGCAGATCGAGGAGCAAATCGCCGAACCCGGGATTGGAGATGATTACGACATCGAAGAGCGCACCGGTCGTTCCGCAGGTGCAGGCGACTGTGGTTGGAGCGCATTTGCAGCCCGGGGGGCGGGAGAATATGGTTGGGAAGGAGGCGAGGGCGAAGGGGGCGAGTACTGGGGATGGGAAGGGGTTGAGCGGTGTGGATACGAAGAAGGCGAGCGCTGCGGATATGAAGAAGACCGCCGCGGGATCGCATGCCTCCCACGCACATAACCATACCCATGCCATTAGCGATGAAGATGAAGTTTACACTACGCCGACGATATCGAAGGGGACTTCCGTAACGGAGCCTCAGCCGACAACGACGACGACGACCACCGCGAATAACCGGTTACCTCACCAGCGTGTCCTATCAGACGGGACTGGTACCGCCGCGCGCTCTTCTCTCCGACAGCGGTTCAACTCTACGTATGGGGGACACGACCCACAGCAGACCCTGGATCGCGTTGCGGACTCGATGGAGAGGAGAGAGGCGAGTGCGGGGGCAAGGATTCGTACGTGTTGTTCTTCGCTGGGGTTGTTGTGTTGCTGATCGGCTGAAATTTAGAGAAGCATTTCGCTGCTGCGTCGGAGCAGATTGCAGGAGCGCAGGAGGCGTTGGAGACGACGATGAACGGTGCGTTCGCTTCATCTGCTTCCGTTCCGTTTTGCTTCCTTCCGGATGTTGATCTTCAATACACAGACCCTGCCGCTGAGGCCGGTAGGATGATCATTCGGCAGCTCCTGGCACCGGCGAAGGAAGTAGCGGCGTTGTTGGACGTGGTGTCGGAGATACATCCTGCTGTAGCGGTGAGCCTCTCATTATATGAGGTTGACTCGCCCGCTGATGAAGAGGCGCATTTTCAGGCTGTAGCTGGGATCTTCAAGGTTGTCATTCAGATGGAGCTCGACCATAATGAGAATCATGCGAAGGTTGCCGTGTTGCATTTCTCCCTGGTGAGGCTTCTCTGCCTCTGGTCTTGTCGTGAGGCTCCGCCTAACGACATATGTTTGATCAGACGGACATGCTTTTCTCTCTCGGTTATCTGAAGCCGGCTTTCAGTAAGGAGGACGAGCTGAGCCAGAAGCTGGATCACTTCTTGCGTGGGGTTGAGAAGGTGTGGGCTCCTGCTCTACTGTTTTCGTGGGACCTGTGTTAATCTCGTGCTGCACTTCAGACCATTAACGAGTTTGGTGAGAAAGTTATTCCTCGCTTGTTGTCACAATACTCACGCCACCCCTTCTTAAAGGCAATTTTTGCGAGTACGTCTTTCCCTTGGCGCAATGAACGCCGTGCTGATCTTTTTCCCTTCTAGCGTGTACTACAAGCAGCGTTCTTTTGGTTCGAGACTCTCATCCCTACTAGTCTTGGATTCAATCTCATGCCCTGCTCCCAGTCCGATTCCTCAAATCCGGCTCGTACAAAGAGAAACTGTCCGAATTTGCGACAAAGTTTGAAGACCAGAAGCGTAAGCTCAAACAGCTTCTCGCCCTTAAGACCGCCAGCACTATTTCACAGGTGGACGAGTCTATGGGGCAGATGCACGCCAAGGTCGACGATATCATGAAATTCATCGCTACGCAGAAGTCGGCACAAGAGGCGGACGTGGAGAAGAGCGTGCTAGTCCTCGGCGGGGAAGAAGAAGTTCTGAAGGTAAGTTGCTCTCCGATCTCTTGAAACCTCGTTTCGCCGATCTTGACGATGCTTTAGGATGCGACGAAGATCGAGAAGCTTGCGCAGAAATATGGAGAACAACTGGCCGCCAACGTCATGTTCACTCTCTACGCCAGCATAGAACATCTGATGGAGGGAAACGTGTAAGGGGATACAAACTTCATGACGCTCTCCTATGCTGACAACTTTCTACAGGAACCTGTTCACTTTAAAGGTAGAGACAGCGTCTGCTGAGATCAAGGACGCCATCGAACGTTCGACGAACGCTATACTGCTCAGAGTACGTGGCTCACTCAGTGGTCGGACTTGATCTGTAGGCTCATACTTTTCTGTCAGATCGACTCGGGTCCGCACGAGCTGATCGAGAATAATGAGATCCGAAGCGTTTGGAAAGGTACGTTGCTCAGGTCCCTTGTAATTGTACGTCGTGCTGACATATTTGTGTAGAGATGGTATGTACAGCCCCATGTCCAGCTCAGGGCATCACTGACACGGCGTGGTGCAGCAATGGCGGATCAGCTGCAAGTGCAGACACTTCGTCGACGGTGAGCAAGCACTTTCTCGTCGGCGAAAGCTCTAGTGCTGACGGCTACAATCCTTCAGCGATTCATCACCATTACTTCCGGCTTTTCTCTCGACACAAGGCGCTTACTGGGGAGAACCATCCTTGCCAATGGACGCTATTTTTCCTCTCCAACGTTCTCTGTATGACGATCATCCTCTCATCCTAGACATGTCGCCTTACATCTGTTTTGCAGTCTATCCGGCGATTGGTGAAGCCATCGACGACGACGGAAGCGGGTTTGTTTCTGTTTACGAAGTTAACAAGTTTCTTCGTGCGATTCCGGAAGGATGGTCTACCCCACAGTGGCTTGCATTGTTCGTTCGATTCCCTTCTTTCTATAATTTGCCGCTTTTGACAAAGACGTCTCCAGTTGGGCAGCTGGATGGTACCAGAACGCTATCGTGTCAGTGCTCGAAGGCTGTTGATAATTGACGTCTGTGTTCACGTTTGTTCTGAGCAGCTACTCCACCCGATGCGATGAGTTGGCGAAGGACATACGGCGGCTTGCCAAGACCGCCCTGCCTGAGAACAGGCGCGCTCTAAAGCCCTTCCTCACGCGACGAGACCAAGGGCTCAGCGATCTTCGACTCATCTACGATGTAAGTCATGCTTGTGGCAATCGGGAGTCTGGCTTACCATCATGCGTGCTGAACTCCATTTGTCGTCCTTGTAGTCTGTGATGGTAGATACCCTGGATTATCACGGAGTCTCTTCAAGAACTGAGTTCGATGAGCTGCTCAAGCTTCGCAAAGAGTACATGGAGATCGAGACGCGAGCGATGATGGAACAGCTCGAAAGGACAAAGTACCAGCTTGACTGTATCGCTTCTGTCCACGCCGTCATGGGCACACGTCGAGACGAACGCGTATGTCTTCCTTTCATTGACGTTAACAGGGGTCGTGAACTGACGATTTCGCTCAAACAGTCTGTGCTCTGCCTGATGCATCTTCTACTCCGCCACTACAAGCAGATCGCACAGGTTGCTCAAACGAAGGTCCTAGACCCGCAGGAGTTTCAAGCAATGTCCCAAAGCAGCTTCAATCTGACGGAAGCCTTTGAACGGCGATTCAACAATCTGAAGGAATCTTGGAGGCAGCAAAGGTAGCGCGTTGCCACGCAAAGCTCATCGTCACCTCTAATCAGCGTTCTAGGCTGGACACGAAGCTGCAGGTGACATACTCTGCAGGAGGCTTGTTCAACTTCTGGTACTTGGAGTTTTACATAGAAGTGAGCAGCAACGATCCGCTGCTGGAAAGCCCTGACTAATGCTATCTACAGGACTACGCCAGTGATACTGAGAGCGAGTGGGATGGTGATACCAGCATCATGCCAGATCTACATGACGATGCAGAAGTAGACCCCGATGATATTCTGGTTTTCGGTGTTCCCTTGCAGCCAGGGCTCAAACACCGCGCCTCAATGGGGACGATTCTCACTTCTCCGACCACCCAGTCGCTAACCAGCAGCGAGGACGAAGAGGAAGAGGAAGAGGAAGAGGAAGAAGACGACGGGGCCTACCACGATCACGTAAGTGAACAGCTTGAGCCCACGTTCAATACACACACAGACACTGCGACTGACATTTGCCTGCATCTATAGCCCCGTTTGAAGGAAACGACCACGAAGAGGCTGGATCGACTGGAAGGTCGACTGATGAATATCGAGAAGCTTCTGACCAGCATTGCCGCCGCAGGGACTGCAAGTCCCAAAGGAGGCAGGTTCCGAGCTTTACCCAAAGTTTGAGGAACGACGCCGTCTGAACTTTGAGTACCCGTGAAGGACTACATATTATATAACTGTTGTACAATGTACCTAGCGTCCACAATAAACCGTTTAAGACCAAAACACCTGGGTACGAACTTAATAATGATAACAAGAAACAGGGCGTATCCATCGACTTCTTCTAGCTGTACTATGCACTCTCGTGCACCACAGACTAACCAGAACTATGCTCCTTCACTGTGGCCTTGTGGTGTGCCTCGTGTCCTTCCGACGACTTCACGTTTCCTGCTTGCGTGGCACTAATCCAGTTCCCGAGACCGACAGCGACCGCCCCAATGGCATGAGCTGTGCCCGAAGCGAGGAAGGCACCGCCTGCGCCTGCTGCAACGGCCGGGATAGCGGGTATACTGCCTGCAGTGATGAGGATAGCCGATACGAAGCTGATGATCTTCGGATGTTCGTTGCCCAAGAAGTCTAGGGCAGAGCAGGCGTCGACCATCCATTTGGGAGCTTGTGCAATGGTCACTGTTTGCGGATCGTAAGCAAGGCGTACACGATGCGTCGACCTGCAGGAGGACTCACCGTTGGCCTGTGGAGCTGCCACTAGTTCTTCTGATAGCGCAGGACTGATGACCTCCTTCACACTGGCACTCGATGCCCTCTTGGAATTGGGTGGCTTGTTAACGACCACCTCCGGTACTTCCTCGTGCTGCTTGTCCTTCTTCGTCATTTTCAGACTAGCCCAGAAGGAGGGGTCGGAAACGGTGGGAGATCGAGCTAGCGATGGGGTCTCGTCGCGCTGTTCCGCAGCTTTCTTTTCGGAGGTGAAGGTCGATCTATTGATCCATAACGAGGGATCAAGAGTCTTGGACTTCACAGGCGTAGGCCGCGTCGCGGGTTGACTGGACCGTTTCGATGATGATGATGAGGCTGGCAAGGGAGTTGATTTCGGCGAGCCCCGAAGACGAGGACGAACAACACCCTCGTTCACGGTCTTGTCGGGCACAGAACTCGAGGCAGTGAACATCCTCCTGCCGACCTTCCAGACGAGGCCAGATGGCCTCGATTCAACTTGGATCGTTTCCGTCTCCGCAGCGCTGTCCGACGTCCCTGTGCGTCAGATGTCAGTGAGAGCTGGGCTCAACGATGGCGGTGCTTACAGCCCATGTTCGTCATGGCCGTCTTGAACCGCTTCCACGTCCAACGGTACTTGCCTCCGTTCATAGTCGTAATCACCGTCTTCAGCTCGTTGAATCGCCCCGCTGCTTTTGGCCCAAGGTACTTCTTCCCCACCTTGTACCAGTACTCCTCCGGAACCTGACGCTCGACGCAGCCTGCTCTGATTGCCTCTAGCCAAGTCTCCACAGGTAAATCTTTCTTCGAATCGCCGTGGAACATCGGGGGTTTGTGCCATGCGGCGAAGATGGGCTCGAGGTCGAAGGGCTTCTGCTTGAATGCGCTGAGCATCGTGGGCAGTGAGTGTAGTCGGCTGGCGAGTGGAAAAAGTGTGGAGGATATGTTGCAGCGAACCCATGGTCAGAGGGGGGTATATATCCCAGTCCCGCCTTGACCTCGTTGCAAACATGTGTAGGACGAGGGTCTATTGTTCATTAGCGTGATCGTATGTAAAGTTGGCGGATGTTCCCCTTCTGCCTCGAGGAAGGAACGGCCACTGACACAGACCAGTGTACACTGCCTCGGACCTGTCTGCTTCCTTTTCGGGTTCATCCCGACCGAACTCCTGACAAGGAACAATGGCTGGGGAGAAGATGGGATGCAAACGTTTCGCATCAGATTCACTGGTCACTATCAGTACAACAAACATCCAGAAATAAGTAGAAAAGACAAGAGACCATTGTCCAGAGAAAGCATACGGCCGCGTGCTCAGGCCTGGTAAGCAGGAGGCGCCGACGCCTGTCCCCCCACGTCCTCTTGCGCTTGAGCATGAGCCCGTTGGTTCTTCATCGCATTGACTTCTTTGCGCAGGTCGCTTATCTGCTGGACCAAGGCGGTGTTCTCTTCCTCGGAGCGAGGCGCATTCTGCTTTCGGAGAAGCTCGGCCTCGCGCAGTTTCGCAGCCGCAGCACTAAACCTCCTCGAATCTTTTCCGGGGGAGCTGGTACTGGCGAGGCTGGAGTCGATTTCTGTCGGCGAGCTGCTGGTGGGGTTGCTGTCTGCTTGCATCGACAAATCGATGGGTCCCGACCGTGGGGTGACCCTAACGGCGTTATCGATAGGCGAAGACGCCAGCCCGGGAGAGTCGTTGTCACTGTCGTAGTCCAGATCGTGAGGGTAGGATACGATAAAGCTTTTCTCAGGTTCCAGCTCCTGGTGCTGTCGCTTCTTGCGCTTGTAGAGGAAAAGGAGAGCGATGACGACGGCAGCGATGAGTGCAAGACCACCAATGACACCGCCGACGATGGCTCCGACGTTGTTTGAATTGCTTTGGTTTGGAAGGGCGCAGGGGCTGATAACGGTGGGTGAATGATGTAGCTTGCAGGGAGTGGATTGCTGGCAACGTACTGATCAGGACCGTCGATACGCATCCCCGGGGTGGTTATCGAGTTGTCCGCTGAGTCTTGTAGCATGAAGATACTAAGCGAGACAAAGCTAGTTAGTGACCATAGCAGTTCTAGCACTGCTCAGTGCGTACATGATGCTTCCACCGGGAACACCGACGTTGTAGGTATAAGAGCTCCCAGTCAAGCCATCGAAGCTGCCGAGCTGCGTAAGGTATGAGATGATTGCCAAACGGTGCGTACTACACAGAGGCAAACTTACTGGTTCAGATCCGCGAGTGGCATTATTCCCGGTGCTGGATGCTAGGGTATGCTGAGCAGAGTGAGAGACACGAGACGAGCATGAACTTACCATTATAGAAGCTGATTGTGTACGGCGCTTGCCCGCCTGTCCAAGTACATGTAATCGGTTCTGCAGAAGCAAATAAGATGAGCGTCTCGCCTTCCCTCAAAGCAGTAATCTACCCACCACATGCGTTAATCGTGTCACTATAAAACAGTCAAAAAACGAAACAAGTTGATTCAAGCCCAAGGTAAAGACCGTCGAACTCACGGCACAGTAAGCGTCAACGCATCCACCGTCGCGAAGACCGTGGCGCAAAACGGAGCGAAGAAGGTCAACGTCAACATGATGGAAGGAGCCTACAACGGTCTCTGGCACAAGTTGTGTCAGCTGCACGGGGCTCAGTGAGACAGGGTGCATTGCCTTTCTGAACCAAAGCACGTTGCCAGTGATGTCTGGCACACCCGGCCAGGCACTGGTCTGACGGAGGCAAAGCAGACATCGGAAGGCTCACGTCCATCTACGAAAGGACGAAAATGGTCAATCTTCCAGAGGGTGAGTGCTTAATCTTGGAGAGGGAGGAACGGTTCGAGGAGGGGTAGGATCCGCCGACACTGTACAGTGACAGCATGGTGTAGTCTGACTCTGACTGTGAAGTTCGTGGAGAGTGGGCACTTCAGCTTTCTCGTACAGGTTGGGATCCTGCGGGAACAGTGGATATCTGGTTGAGCACATTCGAGAAGAAGACTCTGGAGACGAAACAAGTTGCAAGCAAAGTTGCCGCGGTCTCGTGATACACGCGGCCAGCGTTCAACGGTTCAGCGAATTGCGATCCATGCACCTGCAGCTGTTCATGCCAGACGCTACTACTTTCCTCTTACAAAACAGAATCAGTAGAGCCAACTAGAAATAACAACGTCCAAGTCCACGCTCGGACAGCAATGACAAGCGGCCGCCTTCTGGCTTTGTGATTCAAAACGCAGTTTTACAAACAGTTACATATGTGGTATGTACACGGCATTAACTTCCCTTCGAATCGTACTTAACTCCAGTCCCGAAGACTTACTTCAACAAAGCATTCACCTCCGGCTTAATACTCGCGTAAAAGTCCTTATCCGTGTACTTCGGCTTCCACCCCAGCGCTCTCGCCCTCGACCCCTTCGCCCGCGAGTTCGTCCCAAAGTATCCCACCATCGGGTCCTGCAACGCCCCATCAGCGCCTGCCACCCAAATAAACTTGGAATACAGGTAGGTGTAACTCACTTTGTTGAACTCCTCCTCAGTAAAAGTCGTAGGCTCGTCCTTCCCCACCCCATGCGCCGCGAGCTCGACAGCGATGGCTTTCGCCAGCTCACCCGCGCGGTAATGCCCGTTCTCGCCAAAGTAGTAGCCTTCCCTACCGTGGCCTGGAGCAGGACTATTGGCGACGATGGCGTCGTAGAGGTTGATGTACAGATCCGCGACTGTATCAAGCTCAAGTCAGTCACACAGTTCGCGAGGCAAGAAGAGAGGCAAGGGAGAGAGGACGCACTATCGTTAATGTGAACATGCGGCCACGTATTCTGCCCTTTCCCACACATGCCTGCTTGGCCGCGTTCTTTCCCAAGCTTGATCAACTTCGGGATCTGCACGGAGTGGGGGTTCTGGATCCCGAGGTCGACCAGCTTGCCGGAGTAGATTCCGTAGATCGTGGAGGGGAGGACGATGTGCGTTTTTACGTAGCCTGGTAGAAGGGGAAGAACGACGTGTTAGACCATACTTCCGGAAGGGGAGGGTGAGGGTCTTACCGTCTTTATCCGCCTTCAAGACGAGGAGGTCCACATGGCGGTGGTCCGCGTCGTCAGAGAGGGTCTCGATCTGGTCAGCGTCGTTGTCATCGTAGACCTTGTCGTAGGTGAATGCGCCGTTGGCTTTGTCGGTGAGAGTACCTGTTCCAGACTAAAAGCAGTTTGTCAATGACCAGCGCGGAAAGATATGGACGTTATTGTAACGTACTGTGTGGATCAAAACAGACTTTTTCCCCGTCTTCTCGAACCTCTGCTTCAGGCCTTGCATCATCGCGCTCGCAGCGTCCAAGTTATCCGCATCAGCCTACAAACAAGATCATCAGTCTGCAGAAGCAGAACAGCGCATAGTAGTAGATGCACTGACAACGGCGAAAACCACGTCCGCCTTCGAGGCGGCGTCCCTCACTGTATGCGCATCAGAGTGCGATCCCACGACTACGTCGATTCCAAGTTTCTTGAGTTTCTCTGCCTTCTCCTGAGAGCGCACGATGGCGATGATGTGGAAGCGCGAGGCGTCGGGGTGTTTCAACAGACGTTCAAGGACTGCGCCGCCGATGTAGCCTGTGAAAGAGGTATGTTTCTGTTGACTGGTACTTGGCGAGTATGGTAGGGATCAAACTCGACGAACCGGTGGCTCCAGTGAAAAGGATGTTGATTTTGTCGGACATGGTTCGTATGTATGTGGAAGAAGGGGGGAAAGGTTGGGAATAACAGTCGTGAGACACGACAGGGCTTTATAGAAAGCCAGAACGGGAGGTGCTTTCTCAGGACATTAGTAAGAAGTGTTTCTTCGGGAGATCGCCGGGTGGGAGCTGGTACGTGCAATCAGGCCTAAGCGGAGGCCGGACGGTGTTAGCGAAAGGATTTGGAGGGAAATATGAAGTAGCAGTGGGTGTCATTATTGCCGTCAGAGCCGCGGGGTGTGCGCGAGCATGACCGATAAGTTGAACAACGGCGAGGAGTGAGTTGGAAATTGGGAAAACTAAACTCGGAAAAAACTGGGAAGAGAATGCATCAGGAAAAACAAAATCTATTTGAGTGTCAATCGTGGCTTAATTCTGCTGTTTAACGACGTGAAATCGTGGTTCTTCGAAGCGCATTTCTCCCTAGAAACCTCGCTGCTAAGTGCTATTAAGCACAGACCCGTGCTTGAATGTTCCTGATAGCTCTGTTCAGCCCATCAGGAGCAATCAAATAGATTTTTGTTTTTCCTGATGTGGTGACACGGTCCCGTGATATTTGTTCACATGGGAATTTAGAAGAATTGACGCGAGGCCGATGAAAAACCGCTTTTCAATGCACTGCATGCTCGTCCACAGGCAAACATTTGGGCGTCCTAGCGATGAGCATATTCTATCAGAGTTAAGGATTTGTGTTAATATCCCATCTCCAGCTCGGGTATGAGTGCTTGTAGTCTTGTACCGCTGTTCATAAGATCCGCTCGTAAACTGGTTGCCCTCAACACTTAACGTTCAAGATAGGAAACGAATTGTATGTACACGCCGAGCTATTCTCAGTTTTGAGAACGACTCAATACTCACAATCGCTCGGTTCTTCCCCAAGCCAACCGCACATCCTGTTTGACGCTCACTAAAAGGAGTCTTAACGTTGTCACTGTATGCATCAAGACGAGGTTGCCAACATGAATTGCGGTACACCGCGCTTGCGCATGGACGCGACACACATTACATTCTATCATAGCAGTACTTTGAGATGGATAAAAAACTAACTCGATGTACGGAAGGGCATCTTGTGCACTGGAATTGGCGGCGTGGTTTTGCAAGAATCTCTCCCGAGTCTCGGTACCATATTTGCTAAGCTAGGAGGGATCGGCCTCACCAGGTGACTCCACGTATGGTAGGGCAGATAAAGGCAGCCTTGGATACGTTGCATCTCATAGAGGCTAGTAGCTACCCCGGACCTGGACTTCTTTTTGGTCAAAGAAGCAGTTGTCGTGATACTGTACAGCCCTGAAGCGCGCGAATGATCCTAATGCTCAGTTCTTTTTCCAGAATAACAGACACCCCCTGCTTGACGCTCTCAAAGAGCTCCTTATCGCCGTACTTTGGTTTCCATCCCAACGCTCTTGCCTTGAAGGCCTTGCATCGAGAGTTGCACCCCAAAACCGGCACGATGAAATTCTACGACATTCGATCCCCGTTCAGGACTTGAGGCCCGAGGTCACAATTCTGAAGTACTCACCTCCTTGTGCTCTTTCTCGGTAAAAGCCGTTGGTTCACCGTTCCCAATGCCGTGGTCGGCCAACTCAACAGCAACGGTTGTGCACAGGTTTCGAGAGAGGAATTGACCATTTTCGCCAAAGTAGTAAGTAGCCTTTCCTGCCGTGACCTGGGGCGGGGCTGTCGGCGACGATAGCGTTATAAATGACGATGTAGAAGTCGGCCACTGAAGTCATCTTAAGTCGGAAAGACCACGAGATAAGCCGAAAGGTGAAGGTGGTGGCGACGCACTGTCGTTAACATGGACGTGTGCCCAGGTGTTTAAGCCTCTCCCGGTAACACCTGCCTGGCCGCGTTTTTCGCCAATCTTGACTAGCGCAGGAATCAGCATCGAGTGAGATTTCTGGATTCCCTGCTAAAGGACCTTTCCGGAGGCGACTTCCCAGACCACGGAGGGAAGGACGACGTATGTGTTGACGTAGCCTAACAATGAAGACTCAAAGCTCGCATCAGGCTAACACGTATGATGGGAAAAGCTTACCCTCTGCATCTGCGTTGGTAATGGGGACGTCCCAGGACGGTGAACCGCAGAGTCAGGGAGAGACTCGATTTGGGCGACGTCGTTGTCGTCGTATAGCTTGTCATATGTGTAGGCACCATTGGCGTTGTCGATAAGCGTGCCTGTACAGATGCGTTGGTCAAGAGTTCACGACGGTGCATAAGAAAAGTACCTGTTCTGGACTAGACAGGGCCTGTCAGAAGACGGTTCGCATAACGATGCAGCGAAACTTACAGTGTGAATCAGAATCGACTTCTTACCCGTCGCTTCAAAGCGTTTCTTAAGCCCTTGCAATATCGCTCAGGCTCCTGCGGCACCCCAATCATCAGAATCGGCCTAAGGGTAGACTCTGTAGAGAGGAGGTTGAGCTCCAGTGGCGACGATTGAGAGTGAGCGTGGAGAATACTCACAACGGTGAACACTACATCTGCCTTCGCAGCAGCGTCTCTCACATTATCCGCATCTGAGTGAGACCCTACTACAACGTCGACTCCGAGCTTCTTGAGTTTCTCGGCCTTCTCAGCGGAACGAACGATCGCTGTGATCTGGAAACGCGCGGAATCGGGGTGGTCAAGCAAACGCTCAAGAACAGAGCCGCCGATGTAGCCTAGTAGTAAGGATGATTGGATGAGTGTAACGTTTCCTGCGGTGAGAGAATCGACAAACACCTGTGGCTCCAGTGAAGAGGATGTTGACTTTGTCAGACATGACAGGTGATAAGAGCAGGTAGGCAAAGATGAGAGATCTAGAGACGAGGCAGCGAACGCAATGCCGTATATAAAGATACCTTCCCAAGACGTTACTAATGTGCCTCGGGTAGATTACCAATTCGAATCAAAATCTGTTACTGCTTCTGGGAGTTTAGTGACGTTGTGGTTTCCGCTGTTGCACGCAACCAGGCAGAGTGAGATATTCAGGGTGTATGTGAAAGGAGAAAAGCAGTGTTCGTCTTTATCGTGGTCGGCCGGACAGTAGGTGTCGAAGAAGAACAGCAAGTCGGATCGCGACGAGGAGAGATTGGGAAAAGCCAGTCTCGCAATACGGGCGGAGAACAAGAGTTGACGCGTTGGGATGGCGAATCGCTTCTTGAATATCATTGTGAAGGTTTACTGGCCCATGCACGATGGTTTTACCAGCCTTGCGGAAAGAGCAGAACGATTGCAATATGGCGGAATGGGTGACATGGACGAGCGAAGCAAGGGGTGGAAGAGCGGCCCTGATCCGTTCCGAAATTCCATCGAGTACTGGCCGGTTGGGCGACCACAAAGTTGCCCCATGTTCCCCCGCCATCTTCATTGCCACCATCTCGTTTTCCCTCGCGCACAAGAAACACCCAGGAACAAATATTCCCAACGCTATACAGAGAGTAGATCTACTTACGTGGAATAGTCTGCTATTCCGATATGCCCATATTGCCTCAAATCAGCGATGGGACACTTGAAGCTCAGCTTTCTTGAAAACCTTCTCGACCACACTGATGTTACCGATATCATGAACATACGAGTTCACAGTGCTTCGATGCTTCTCAGCACCGGAAGGAAATGTTCTGGCTCTTCTGTAGTGGAGAACAGCTAAACGCTTTCATGTCCTTCAGATTTCGTTCTTGCAGATATCAACCAGCAATCCCACTATACCATCCCCAAACCCTCAGTTCTTCTTCAAGATAGCGTCCACCTCCGCCTTAACACTCCCAAACAAATCCTCCTCCGAATACCTCGGTTTCCACCCCAACGCTCTCCCCCTCGAAGCTTTACACTGCGCGTTAGAGCCAAGCACAGGCACCAAGAATTCCTGCGACGCCCATCAGAACTTGCTGCAGAGCCCCATCCCAGCCTCAGAATCACTCACAGTCTTATGCTCCTCCTCCGTAAACGTCGTCGGTTCGTCCGTCCCCACGCCATGAGCGGCCAGAGCGACAGCAACGGATTTACATAGATCATAAACGAGGTAATGTCCATTTTCGCCAAAGTAGTACCCCTCCCTCCCATGTCCCGGGGCTGGGTTGGCGGCGAGGATGGCGTCGAAGAGGATGATGTAGAAGTCCGCCACTGAGTCCGCGTTATTATCAGTCAAAGATTCAGCAGGCATCAAGAGGATTCCGTACTGTCGTCGATATGGACATGGGGCCATGTATTCTGGCCCTTGCCGCATACGCCTGCCTGTCCGCGTTTCACGCCAAGTTCGATGAGGTGGGGAAGGAGGATAGAGTGCGGGTTTTGGATGCCTTGGTCGATGAGTTTTCCTGTAGCGAGTCCGTAGACTACAGAGGGTAGGACGATGTATGTGTTCACGTAGCCTAGAAGAAGGGGCGACGCTTCAGTCTAATGCATCAGAGAACGACCCGCGCTAGATACCCTCTCTATCCGCCTGTACGACGGGGAGGTCTACATGACGGTGAATCGCAGAATCGGGAAGGGTCTCGATCTGGTCAGGGTCGATGTCGTCGTAGATTAGGTCGCTGGTGAAAGCACCGTTGGCGTCGTCGATGAGCGCGCCTTGTACACGCATTAGTCAAGGTGTTCATGACGGGAAGGCACAAGGAAAAGTACCTGTTCCAGACTACAAACGGCTACTCAGAACTTGACAGAAAGAAGCGTCGAGCGACACTTACCGTGTGTATCAAAGTAGACTTCTTTCCCGTCTTCTCATGCCGTCTCTTCAGCCCTTCCAATATCGCTCGTGCTGCACCAAGGTCGTCGCAATCAGCCTAGAGAGAGGTCAACCTTCCGCAGTGCCGCGTGAGAGGGTGGTAATACTCACAACAGTGAACACTACATCCGCCTTCGCCGCGATATCTGTTACTAGATCCACATCGTTATGAGATCCCATTGCGACGTCGATCCCAAACGTCCTGAGCTTCTCGGCCTTCTCTGGAGATCGAACGATGGCTGTGATCTGGAAGCGAGCAAAGTCAGGGTGTGACAGTAACCGCTCAAGGATTGAGCCCCCAAGGTAGCCTGATGGTGATTAGTGAACAGCACGGCACGGGGGGTGGGAGATAATCGACGCTGGCGAACCTGTGGCTCCGGTAAAGAGAATGTTGATTTTGTTGGACATTGTTGGGGGGAATTTAGTGATAGTGCCTAGGCATGGGACGTCGTATATAAAGGCCCTTTCCCAGGGTGTTACGGGCTGGCTTCGGGGAGATTGCTAACCTGATGACGTTATCCGTGCACGCACTCGAATAGGTAGAGTATACATTCTGGAAGAAGGCAGCGTCCGTGAGTGTTCTCTTTGTCCGAGCCCGAACAGAGGGATAGTGATCAGGAAGTAGGATAACGGTGAGGAGAGTACGCTGACGCGTCGAGTTTGAATGCGCGTTCGTTTGCGGATTGGTAAACATACTCTCGATTCCCAGCAAGATGGTAGAGTTCAGCGACATGGACGAGCGGAGCAAGGGCTGGAGAGCCGTGACGAAGGGGCCTAAGGCACAGCTCGCAGGGCAGGGCTTTTTGGAAGTGCGGTTGATTAATTCGCAGTCCTCGATAATGATTACAAGACTAATATACACGGAAAGCATCCTGTAACGAAAGTCGAATTAGACGAGGAGGGCGAGAACGTGAGCAACTGAGTGAACTCACTACACAGCATACAGCAGACGTCCTCATGTCCCAGCCTAGTACTGTTCCACCTTGAGCTTGAACCTCCTCCCTGGCGAGCGGGAATCGAGCTTCTCAAATTCTAGATCCCTTGGCTGCACGCAAGTGTCGATGTCATTCTCGTCGGTTTCGTCGCTTGCATCATCCTCCTCCTCAGGTTCTTCTTCGCCCCACGTCGTTTCTGACGCGCTAGCTGCAAACGTCGCAAGCACCGACGCGACGCCCCTCGCACCTAGCCCCACCATCGCACCCACAATACAACACACACCCACGAAGACGTAGAGTGGGTATATGATCTCCAAGAACGCGCTGCCTATCTTGTAAGGTCCCACCACTAGCACATCGGCGCCTAGCTGCAAAGTCGCCGTGATTGGTGCGAGGATGTACAGGAGTGCATTCAGAGGTGAGATGAGCAAAGATAGTGGCGAGAGAAGCGAGGCTGCGAGGCGCAGGAAGAGGGAGAAGAGAAGAGAGATGAATGTGTAGAGAGGGCGCAGCAGCGAGAGAAGTGTTTTGAGGATGGTGAGGAGGGGGATTTCAGGAGAATCCAGGAGGTTAGAGGCGACGGTTGACGTCGGCGATGGGGAGACGAGAACGGTTGACATTGGAATGGATGAGGAGATGGTAGAGGTCAGAACGGACGACGGTCACGCTTGCAACTTGCACTGGTCTCTCATCTCTCTGGACATTACAAGGCCTTGTTTTGTTCAACCTTGCGGCGGATGAGCCCTAAAGTCGGCTCTGCTACTTCGGCAACGAAGTATCCGTGCTACCTTCGGTCCCAACGAGTAGCTCGGACCAAGCTCGAATATAACGAGTGTCCAGCGCTTACCGTCCAACAAAGACCCCGTCAAAGTCGAGGTCGAAGGCATGAATCACCTTTTCATAGGATTGAAAAATCGCATCGTCCAGGATCCCCCTTCATATAGATCTCGAAACATCCCATCAGGATTATCAAACATGCCAACGATGAGGGACGTTTGGTACTTCCACTGAGTAGCGCTTCTCACGGGTCTTTCTTGAGCGTCGACATGATCCTCCTTCTTGATCCTCATCTTGATTGCACGGCTTTCCCGAGCAATTAGCGTTGTACCAGCTGAGTATGTATCTCCCACCCGTGTTTTTCTTCTCCCACGTCCTTGTCGTCTCTCCTCCTTGAGCTGGACTGGCCCATGAGCTTCGATGGGCGCCGTTTGGACTCCAGAAATCACGAAATATCTCGCTGCCGCCTCCCTATCCATTCTCCTCTACGAGTACCTGACAACTCTTCACGCTGAAGTGAGTCTACTTGCGTATGTCCGAAGTTTTCCGAAACTGACTAGGGTTCTCCTGTTAGGTTGCCCACTTCTGGGATCGCAGCTGGTTGGGAAAGATCTCGAGCACAACCGTTCTGTTTCTACTCATCCGATACTGCTCACTGGCCACCGTCAGGTGAGACCAGCTTTGCCCACTAAGAAGATACCCTCACCGCCGTCCCCGCAGCGTAATTGCATATTGTACGCTCTCCACGCAGCCTGTGTGAGCGCCAGCTAACCGTCTTCAGATCTGAGAACGTGTGATCTCTCCGCCTTCGTGAGTACGTCCGCGCGTGTACCACCCTCCTACTTACTCAACGCGGAATCCTCAGGCGTAGGCACCATCTCTCTCCATCACTCTGGGAAACGCGGTTGAGGTCGTCGGTTTGGGATGAATAGGTGCCGACGATTGTACACGGCTATTTTGTTCATGTGGTTTGTCTGCATATTCGTTGTTCAAGGTAAGACCGTCTCGCTCATTGTTTAGCACGTCCTAAACTCCTACACGCGACACGCGATTCGGACAGCTCTCCAAACCCTCAAACTCCGGTATTGCTTAACAGTTCGCCTCGTACGACAACTTCTCCTCACATTCCTCGCTATCACAACACTATCCACCGCCGTCCTCATCAGTTTTCACCTGGCGAGCCCCGGTGCCTTCTCGCAGCCATCGACCAGATCCACCTGCACATCTCCATATGTTTCGTGGATGCTCTTCGCCCCCTCTTATGCGTTCTCTCTGATTTTGCTGCTTTGGATGATGATCGTTGCGTCCACGTCGGAGACGACTATTAGTACGCCATTGCTCAGGGAGTTCATATCACAGTAAGTGGTACCTCTTCACTACACACAGTGTTAGAAAAGTAACACAACTCAAACTTTCCACAGGGGGAGCTTGGTCTACTCCATAACCTTCGCGATTGTGTCCAGTGAGTGCGCTCCAAACTCCTGAATTATGAGTGCCTGACGATTTACTTGCCACGCGCAGCCTCCGTGGGCGTTCTTCTAGCATACGCGTCTGGAGACACAGATTCTGCATCTGTCAGTCCATACACGCGGTTTACATCTTCATCTAGAGTAGAACATGATGCTCATATCGCTCCACCGACAGATCGGTCTTCCAGCGGTGATTTCTATGTAACGTCCTTCCTCTGAGCTTGCGCAATATTCAGATGGATATCTCTAAGACACGCCCATTCTCTCACGCCAGCTCCCTCACAATCACGTCGCTCGCGATCTCGCGCTGTCTCGTCGAGATTTCAACATTACTGGATTCATGTGCGAGTGATCGTGCTCAGCGCGAAGAATGGATCAGAGAGCTAGTACAATTCAAGCAAGCAAATCGGAATACTCGTGCGTCTTAACTTCAGTTTTCTTGGGCTCCATGCCGGCCCCTGTGCGCAGTGTTGTTCTCACGAGTTGATCTTTAGAACAAACGAAATTAGATGGATTTCCCGTATCCGAGGATATCGCGGTGGCTACCGTGGGAGGTGGCACTGGGTCACCCACCCTTTATTCCCTCGTGGGGACCGACGACCACGACCACGAGGATGCTGTGCTAACTTACTCTGGACATCCCAAGTCCAGCTCGGACGCTACCCCGGGCACCTCGACAAAGTCTACCCCGGGCAACTCGATCAAGGAGTCCACCAAAGACTCTGATTTCTCACGCGCGAGCGAGCTCACAGGCCTGTCGTATCTGCGAGGCGTATCCCTTCAGGTGTCTGCGCGAGTGTACTCTTTTCTTCTGGGGTATGAACCGGTGAAGTATCAGGGAAATTAATCTGGATGGGTCTTGGAGGGCACGTTTTCCGTCATAGTGTGCGTCATGTTTTCTCGAGTTGCTCGCGGTTTCTAGGGTCCAGACGCTGATGGTATGGTTTGCAAGGTCGATCTCCGGTGTAGCCTTGCGGTAGCTTGAATTTATCACCGTCCGACTTTCGGGGTTGTTCATGGGGAATTCTAAAAATCCGATTTACCTCTGTTTATTGTTGCTGCGTATGTGACTCCAAACATTCCAGGCGGCCTGTGTAAGGCAGTAACTTCAATAAGGCACGCCACGAGAAGAACAACGCACAACGGTTGCAGTCTGGTTGACCGTGATATTCAAACCTTTTGTCGTCAACGCCTAAACTTGGAAACGAGCGCGATATCAATCAAACCTGAGGTGAATAGTTGAAGGCCGCCTGATGCCCCACAACTCTTCACAGCGGCCCCGGCCTGCACGATGCCCCACAACTCATTGGAACCGCATTCTCAAGCGTTACTCGTCACCTCAGGCCAACGAAAGCATGGTTCTCGTGTAGTAAGTTCGTTGTTACGCCACGCTATCTCGCTCATGCAGATATTAGCAGTGGTTGGTGTACGTATACTTTCGTTCGCTCAAGTTTGGCTTCAGCAGTCTAGACGTCTCGGTGGTCCGGCGTTCCAGAATTTGGGGCTCAGATGAACGCTGCGCTTTTCGATGTGGGTGGGGCTCGTGGGATGATCGATGATCACTCATGTTCCTGACATTGGGTAACAAACAACCTTTGCAGATCAAAACCAACATACAGTTTGTATTCTATGTTACTCCAAGGGCCGCGACGGGTTGCTTCCCTGTGCGATCAACTCCACTCATCACTGGCTCTTTTTAGACGTTGCCTTCTGTGCTTGACCGGACTTTGGTTCTGCCAGCCATTCAGCGACGACTCCAACGGCCCCAACCTTTCACAGTTGCTTTCAGTTCTGCGCTCTGCATTGCTAGGCGCCATGACGTTGTCGTGTCATCTCTCGCCTCGTGAACGCGATGAGCGCCTTGTAGACGAAGGTATAAAGAGTCTTCTGAAACTTCCAGATAAATCAACAGTCGCTCTACAACCAGCCTTCCTCACCCCTCTCAACCAACCCTCTCAAACAAACAGCCATGCTCTTCTCCCAGATCGCCTCCTTCTTCCTCCTCGGCCTGGCCACCACCACCTACGCCAGCCCCGTCGCTGAGCCCGCCCCCGTCGCTGACATCGCCATCCGTCAGTCCAACGAGGAAGCGGTTACCGCTGTTTTCGAGAGCCTGAAGGAGACTCTTGATCCTCTAATCGTTCAAATCAGTGCGCAGCATTTCCCGCCGTCCTTGCCCAGCGAAGCTTGCTAACACGATTCTGAACAGACGAGCTCAAGGCCGCAGGCCCTGTCAACCAGGCCGAGATCGTACCCGTCCTGACCCAGGTCACCGCTGCTCTTGACGAGGCGGACACTGCTCTCCAGGCCATTTCCCCTGATGGTCTAGCCCTTGCGAAGAGGCAGTCCGGCGACCCCCTCGCTGACCTTGTCGGTGGCATTGTCAACGTGAGGACCTCCATTTGTGTCGCTCGACTGCCGCAAGCCAACTAACCTACCTATTTTCAGGGCCTTTTGGACGCTCTGGACGGACTTGTCGCCGATCTCGCTACCATCCCCATCCTCGCTGGTCTCCTCCTCGGCATTGATAGGGCTCTCTCAAGCGTTCTCAACAGCCTTGGACGTCTCCTCGCCGATGTTCTCCGTCTGGTCGCTCAGCTGTGAGTTCGACTCGGCCTCTACTCATTGAGCATGATCTGACAGGGTTTTCACAGCCTGAGGAATGTTGCCACCCTTCTCAGCAGACTCGCCTTCGACCTCACCCTGGGCAGCCTCGGCCTCTAAGCCGACTTCGCTAACTGATCGAAGCGATTAGAGCTATAGAATGTGCTTGCTCCTACATAATTACACCTTCCTAATTCTTCTTGCCTATGGACAGACCATTCACATACATCTCGAACTTAGTTTCGCAGCGGACTCTGGTACCTAACCTAGTACAGTACCACTGAAACAAATTGTATATTTTGTAATTTGCAACCCCCAAATTCGAGGTGAACACACTTGTTCGACGTTTCGCATTGCAGATCAAAAGGCCACGCTCTTCTCCCAGGTTCCTGATCTTACTCTATGTACCTCCTTGTTTACACGCTGACCCCAAACGTTGGTCAGAAAGGACACAGGGATTACTTGGTCAAGCGAGCTCAGCAGCGCTTCACTCTCGAGCTGAGGCTAGAGGGATGCATATGCATTCTCATGGCTTGTCTACCTACTGCTATCTCATATCTTTTTGGCAAGTCTATAATACCAGATTACAGCTGGACAAACCTATCCAACTCGGTGTCGTATCTATAAACAACGCACAAAGTCAGGCACCCACAATTATTTTCTCGTCTAATCGCAGATATTTTTGCCTGAAATCCGTACTTCTCTACGTGGCCAGCAGCAATGTCATTCGCCTGAGAAGTTGTCTGCAAGACGTAAGTAACCGAGCCTCCAATGCATACATATCGTGAACACATCAAATAAATACGTGCGTCTATGTGCGATCATAAGAGAAATGGCCCGAAGGAGATGGAAATGGAAAACGGTGAGTAGAGGTCCTCATCCGATCCGGTCGTGAATGGGTCCTATCCTCAATGAAGATGGGGTAGAAGGGGAGAAGCGCGAAGCGCAGAACAATGAACACAACATCGATATGAAGGTTGCAACCAGAATCATCGATTCTGTGCGGATCCAGGAAATGGGAGGTAGAAGAGTGAAGAACAAACGTCGGGGGACTGAGGAAATATAACAAGCAACATCCGCAGAGAAATCCATACACAAGCGAGACAACAGTTGAGAACATGAGGAATACAGAGACAAGGATTGCGAAATAACAGAGAACATACAACCACGAAGAGAAAGACTATAGAAACCGTATCAGTCGGAATGCCTGCTCAAGGCTGCTTCCAAGCGCTTGTGATCGAGTGCCTTCAGCTTCAGACACTTCTGAAAGAGCTTTTTGTCCATCGGATGCTGCACTTTGCTTGCTAGGTGCTGTCCGGTGACGAGCGACTTGATAACACCTGCGATCATTCGTTGTTTGTGTACGTTGATCAGTGGCTCCAGCTGTATAGAAGAGGGCAAAGGCGCGAGGCCCGCGAAGGCTTCGGGATGGGCGAGACTTGCAAAGTTGGAGGTTTCCGGATCAATGCCAACATCCTGCTCTGGCGCTGTAGGGTCGATAAAATCGGGAAGTTGGTTAAGTTCAGCCAACCGAGAAAGATAAACGCCTGCGGACCAATCAGTTGGATTGGGTAGAACATAGAAAGGATCGGCCTTACCGATGAAGGGTACACAGCTCAGTGCTGGGGCTTCCGCGGGTATCTTCGAGGATTTAGAGGGTACCTCACCAGCCCCACCGACTGAAGCACGAGCCCCTACGCCCACAGGTTTTCCATCCGCGATTGTGTTCACTGTCTGCTTGATAAAATGAAAGCTTCCAACACTGGACGTATACTGCTTGAGGTAGCTTAGCATCCTGGTGTCTTTGAGGGACAGCTTTCCCCAGCTGCGCTTCATTGCTCGGTTGACGATATCACTCTTCAACCCGTAGACGATGGCGACCAGCGTGTTGAAGCTGTTCCGGTGGTACGATTTCTGGAAAGTTTTAATGAGCATAGGGAAGTAAGCGCAGAGCAACCAAGTCTTACCAAAGCAACTCGGATGAATCTGCTGACGACAGCGTGTCTATCAATGGGTCTGGAGAGGACGATCTCCGAGACTGTGAAGTTCGCCATGAGATTGAATCTCGCGCGTACAGCAGCAAGTGCGCCTGTCTTTTCCATAAATCTGTGCTCCGCCTTCCATCGTGCGCGATCCTTCAGGAACTGTGCCCAATCGAATACTTCAACTTCAGGACAAGACATCCAATCGCCAGAAACGAGCTCCTCGAACCGAACAGCCATGAAGAGCTCTCGATCTATCATTGCAAAATGCTCGGCCAGGGCGTCTGCGTGTTGCTGCATGATCATAGAATAGTATATCTGTCCAACAGCGCCATCCCCGCTAAGTATTTTGTTCGTGGGGGAAGAGAACTGAGTCGGCTGGGAGGGCGATTCGGCTGGCATTCTGCTCTGCAAGATCTCTATAGGCACGACGTCCTCCAGAGAGGGCTGCTTGGCACCACCTGCGTTGCGCTGGGATGGACCAATCGCCAGAGTTTCTTGAGAGTACGACCCCTTGGTGGCAAGGGGGGTGGCGGCCTGGTCTGCGTTTGTGGATGAAATCGTGATGAACTGAGAGTCTTTACGGTCATCTTCTGGGATATTGGCCTCGTTCTGATCTGTGGAATCTCCTTCATCTTCCTCCTCATCTGAGTCATAGGTGAAGCGAGGTTTATTGTCGCCGATATCACCGGTGGCCATGCGCTTCTGGATGTTCTTGACCCACCCGTTCACTTTCTCCTCCTTCTCCTCTTGCCGCCCAGGTGCGATCTCCCCTTCCAGACGCCGCAATGCTGCTTCAACGTCACCGTCTTCCCCGTCATCGGTCAACGAGTCAAGAAGAGCATTCACTTGCCAAGGTTGGATACCACCAGCCCCGATGTCAATTTCAGAAAATGACTCAGAGCCCCGGTTAGAGGACGTGTCGGAGGCCATGGAGTCTCTGGATGCCAAGCCCATGGAGGAAAGGCTCTCGGACCTTCGCACGAACTCGAAGTCTCTTCGAAGAGGGAGCTTCCGAGTAACGCGACTGAGGCCTGGAGGTTGCGCTGGGCCTGCTTCGTCGGAGGAATTGTCGGAAAGATCTAGTTCATCGATGGAGACGACGTCGAAATTATACGGCATAGCGTTCGCTGGAGCGAAGCGACTTCGGATGGGAACCCCGAAATCCTCAGAGCCGCTGGAACGGTATGAGGCTACGGACGAGTTGGTGGACGAGGCGATGGACGGAGCGATGGATCCAGGTCGGAGTCCTTGGTCAGCAATCTCCGATGCGGCATCTGATATTGGCTGGTGTTCTCCTGGTTGAGCGCCGTTCTCGGGGGATCGAGTTATTTCCATGACGGAAACAGCGTCAGCCGAGTCCACGGAGTCCGTTGCCGGTTCCACGACGGGAGATAATGGTGTAGGGGTTGGTGTCGACGTCGAGGAGGAGATAGGCGTTTGAGATGTGCGTTTACCATCATCCAACACTGAAGTCACTGTGCTGGAGACAGGTTTCCGGACGACCGCGGGAGGTGGACTTGCGCCAATGAGCTGCCTTTGAGTCGGAGAACTGGTTTCGATCAGCTGCAGGTACCGTTCCACCCCACCGTTGACATTTAACAGATCCCTCGATGCGTTGAGCTCCAAATCGAAGGCGGATAGAAGAGTTTTCCCATTCGGAGAAAGCCGCCCGCCTTTCGGTCCAGCGTCCGCGAGTCCCGAGCCTGAAGCACTTGACCGCGAATTCAGCACACGTTTCCACCTGCCCAACCTTCCCATCGTGTTGACGAACACTCTCGACAGCGTGTTGTGGTGCATGGGCATGGCTATTGGGGATGGGATGAACGGTGATGGAATGGCCTCCTCTGATCCTGCGCTCTGGCTCAAGGAACCGGAACGAAGGGATCGCAAGGTGCCCGCTGCAGAGGCACTGAAGTGAGCCGTGAGATGAGCATTGGCGGGATCGCTTTGGAAGCCGCTTCCAGGTGATCGCATTGAGAGATCGTCCACGCCTATCTCGTCAGGGAAGAAATCTAGGTCCAGGTCAGGATCCTCCGCGTCTTCCTGCTCTTGCTGCCGACGACGGGAGGTTTCCGCGTCTCGTACTGCAGCTGCGAACTTTTCGCCCAATACATGCGGAGGAGGTGCGGATGTGTCGGGCGCTTCGGGCACACTGTGATCCACGGACATTCTGCGAGAAGAGGAGGGCGATGTCGCGGAGCTTGGTGGAAGGGGGATGGATACAGTGGAGGCAGCGGAGGACGACGACTTGATACTAGCTGCAGTCTTGACATGAGTCTTCTTGCAGTCAAGTAGGACCTTGCGCAATTTCCGGACCGTGCTCTACAAGGTTTCCGTCAGCCGCTTGTCGAACAAGAAGAGAAGAACAATGCTGATGCTTACCATGCCATCCTGTGTTTTCTTGAGGACAGGATCTCTCTTGAGAGTGTTCAACCAACCAGCAATAAGGAGTCGAAGTTCGCGGCTTGGCAAGAAGTCGACGGTGAAGAAAGTCAAGATCCAGTATCGAAACGCGACAAATGTCCTCAGACGAACGATGCGTCGACACAGCTCATCTTGAACCAGCCGCTCGCGTTTCGGGTCTGACGACGAAGGACTTCCGACCGGCGTGACCTCCAGACTCCAATGGAACCGGGCGATGAGCAGGTGGCAAAGATCCACAGAGCTGAGGTAGGTTCGATAGGTCAGGAAAAAGTTGAGGAGTTCATCGTAGTTTAACTCTGAGGTCAACTGGGCAATCCATCGCTCGATAGTGGCCGCGATAAGAAGTCTTTGATTCCCCCCCGCTGACGAAGTGTTGGATAAGGACGACAACGAGGAGGAAGACATGTTCAAAGACGGCACGGAAGGTGAAGAGCCGGATCCTGCTTTCGTGCTTCGCTTTCGTGATATGCTCGAAGAAGCAACACTACTTGCTGTTCCTGAATGACTTTCATGGAACGTGGCGCCATCTGTGCCTGAACCTTGTGGCTTCCCTGAGTCGAGGTCTCCCCAAATTACGAAGCGTGGATCGTCCCTCGGTCGTGCCAGATTCTCCTCGGTGGAAGACAGCTTGATGACAGTATTTGGGTCATCTATCAAGCTGTCGAAGGATGGTATGCCGCGAGAGGTCTGGAGAAGATCAAAGATCTCTGTGGTGTACCTCGTCTGCATTTGAGTCAAAGGGGCCAGGTTATAATGCTCCGTGAACGGCTTGTGGAATGGAAGAACGCCATCGGGGGCCAAGGGGGTAGAAGGGGTACGGGGGGATGACTTGGTGGAAGCGGACGTCGTTTCAAAGGAAGGGGAGATGGGTCCAAGCTGGGTTCGCTGACTGAGGTGAACAGCAGAGGGTTGCCGATGGAGCCTGAAGGCCGCCGGGACGCTCTCCTTGAACCGCTTCTTCGTCTTCGGGCTCCTCTGCTCGGTGTCAGGATGTGGGTCATCCTGTCTTGCAGTCAACACGCTCTCGAAACTCTGCATCTCGCGTAGATTCCTATCCGTTGGTGTAGCAAGAAATGCGGCGTAGCTCTCGTCCTGCTGATCCACCACGACAGCGCCCAGTTTCTGCGAGGGGGAGTGATATATCATTCCTAGCCCGAAGGGTTGGGCCATGTATCCCTTCTCAGATGATGGAGGTGAGGCCGGCGAGTTCCAGTCCAAAAGTGTGTAGAAGAGATCGTGGCTGGGTTTCTGCGTTTTGGGTGGCGCAGGCGTATCAAATGTGATGTCGGGATGAGGCTGAGGGGAGTATCGATCCGCCTCGGTAACACTATGCGAGTGTTGTCTTCCGAGTGTATTCGTCGAGCATGGAGCTGAGGTAGAACCGACTTCGGCAAACATGTCGGAATTGGAACGTGTCTTGCGAAGCTTCCGAGGAGGGTTAATGGCTGGGCAGGGGGTTTGTTGTCTCGTGGAAGGGGTGCTCCACTTGGTGGAGGGAAGTAGTGCGTGGACACTCATCCGGGAGGCCCGCTTGGGATGTCTTCCAGAGTAGGAGGACGAAGGTGACTTGGACGCGTTGGAGTCGCGCGAAGAAGAGGGAGAAGTCGGTCCAACGACTTTAGACGCTACTTGCTCCTCGACGTTGGCGGCCATGGCACCAGGCGCTTCCTGCTCTCGACGTCTACATAGAAGTCAGGATAACACACAAACACAAGAGAACCTTGAGCACGCACCCAATCCGATACGTTTGCCGCCCATGCTGATTGACGAAGGCAGTGATGGCATATGGTGAACGAACGGTCGGTCCTACGCCGAGCTTCAGGTCCAAGATACGCTTCACCTCCCTCGCAGCCGGTCCAGAGGATGTCTCAATGAAAGTCTGGTCGACTGTAGCGCACGCGCGTGATGATGAGTGAGCACGGATGTCACTAGCCAAGGATACACCAACGAGATTCGACCCACCTGATATGGAAACATCTGCGGACGCTATCTCAGGAGGAAGCGAGCAGGAAAGGGACTCCGTGCCCTCCGAAACGAGGTCTGAGAATATGAAAGAAGCTCGTCCGGAGGCAGTAGGAGATGGTGTTGACAGTGGGAGCTGCAGCCCGGATGTGGTGGAGGCCGTTGGAGAAGAGGATGAGGACGGTTCTGCCGAGGAATCCAAAGCACGAGCAAGGGAAGAGGAAGAAGCTGAAGCTTGCAGCGGGGACATTAGATGGTCATAACTAATCAGGTCTGGAAGGTTCGGAGAAGGTGATGAGTGCTGAGGAAGCTCTGAAATGGTGCAGTGTCGAGGTCGCGGGAAAGGGATCAATTCAAAGTGACTCTCACAAAATGATCCCGGTCAGTAAACGATTACGGATATCTCTTATCTCATCCTCCAAGCGCCTACCAGAAGCGCTGTTTCGTCCAAGGCTCAGACCAAGAAACAACAAGTTACGACTTTATAGAGGCCAAGGACTCCGGTGATACGAATAGTACATAAGCGAGCAAACGACACAGTGAGAGATCTACGAGTAGCCGTCGACGAAGCAAAAGCAAACTTTCCAAACCCGCTCAATACCGGGTCTCCTCGCCACCCAAGCTAGGTGACCGCTGCATCGGGCTCCTGCCGCCTCTTTCTTGTCTAGGAGTGGCTGGTCGCTCGGCAGCCTGCTGCGGACTCAGCGAAACAACAACACCGTCGACTTCATGGTCACTTTCAGGCGGACTGTTCGCCGCACTACCTCCCCTGCTGCTCTGCCCCGACGTCGTCCGTCTTTGCCGCCGTGCGTGGAATGTTCTGCTGGCGGTCGCATTTGAAAATAGAGGTAGAAGGTATCGCTCATCCAGGGCCTGGAACCACTTGCCGTCCTGCTCGACCAGAGGGACGTCTCGACCACTCCGTCCGTGCGGTCGACCAGCGGGCGCACCTGGCTGTGTTGCTGGAGCCATGGGCAGAACCTCGGCATCAGATTCAGAATCGGACGAGGCCGCCGAGAAAATCGTTTGTTGGTTATCGGGGGTTCTGGCGTGAGGAGCGTAATGAGTGCCAATGCGAGCTGCTGCGCGCGCGTGCTCCTGATGTGGATCGAACGGTGTGCTCTCGTCGTCTATGTATCTAGACCAGGGACCACTTCCGTAGCCAGCACTGGGCGCGGATCTTCTCCCGTTCCATCCTAACCGACTCATCCCCACTCGCTCGTCTTCTTCGTCGCTACTAGCAGCTTCGTCTTCCACCCCAGTCCGTATGCCAAGCACCTCGAGCATTCGGGCCGTGGTGCCGCCGAACATGAGCACAGTAAGCACCACGACGACTAGAACCGTGGTGCGCAGGGTGGCCGCGTTCTCCCCCGTGAATCCGGAAGCTAGTGCTACACCGACAGCGCCTCGTAATCCCGCCCAAAACAACATCATTTGGTACGAATGCGGGAGCTCCTCGGTTCGTTGGCCGCGCGCGTGGCGTTGGAACAGGTTGATTCCTTCAGAAAGTGGGAAGACCGAGGCGTAACGGGTGAACACGACAGCGACGGTGGTGACGACGATTAACAGCGGCTTCACATAGCTGCCCACTTTGACCGACGTCGGGGCGGAGGTGAAGAGGGAGAGTCCGAGGTAGATAAAGATGAAGTTCTCGGAGAGTCGCGCCAAGGTGGAGAAGATGTACTTAGTGGTCCGCTGTGTTCTTCGTGACATGATGTGGTACGCATAGTGTTTGAGCGTGATGCCGCAAAACAGGAGGGATACGATGCCGGACATGGACAAGCCATTGGAGAGGAAGTAAGAGGTGTAGGCTACAAGGGACACAAGACACGACTCGATGTGGGGATATTGGTGGAGCGAGGAATGCTTGAGCAGCAGCGACATGGCTAATCCACAAATAACTCCAAGCGCCATGGAACCGCTGAATGAGACTAGAAAGATGCCGATGCCGTGAAAGACCGCTGAAAAGCCGGGGTGGAAGACGTCGGAATCCTTGAACTTGCTCAGCGTTCTGATGATGATGAGCGCAGTTAGCTCGAGAGCGGGGAAGTGTAGGTGACCAGCGACACTCACTCGTACATGACGATACTGACGGCATCGTTCAACAGGCTCTCTCCGAATATCACAGTGTAGAGCTTGGGGTCCACTTTGTACTGGTTGAATATGGCGAGAATGGTCACCGGGTCGGTGGCAGATAGTGTTGAGCCAAACAGCAGGCACTCGAGTATTGACAGATCCAGCGATTCTATCCCGAGAGCTGCGTACACGTAGACAAGTATCCTGCACTGCCAGGTGATCAGACGAATATGCTAACACGGCGCACGAACCACGTACCCAACACCGACAGCCGAGATGAATGTCCCGAAGAACGCGAACACCAGGATTGACCCAAAGTTACGAAAGAAGTTTTCCTGCAACATTCAAATCAGCGAGCACCGCCGCAGGAGAGTCAAGCTACTTACTTGCTTCAGCTCGTACCCGGAGTTGAGGATGATTGGAGGCAGAAGCAGATTGAAGAACAGAGTATGCTTGAACGTCTGCAGTGATGCCGCGTTAGATAGACACGTCTGGTGAATTCCAGCCAGAATGACATACAAGCATCTCCTTGACCATTCCCACAGGCGCAAGCCGCACTATCATCCCCACAAACATCCCAGCAAAGATGGACACGAGAGTTTCGTGTACGGCGCGAATTCGTTTGATTTGGAGATAGTACGATGTCCACAGGGACAATATTAGGAGCATGCACACAAGGAATAGTGACCATGACGAGTAGAACTCTTCGTCCATCACTGGCGTATCTGTCGCTGTTGGGGTCGCGGCCGCCAGTACGACTGAAGTGGGATGGAGGGCCATGACGGCGGGAAAGGGCTGGCAGCTACGTGCTGGTGCCGGAGTGTGTAGATGTTGGTCGGAGGTAAGAAAGGTGTTTACGTAACCTCTGAAGCTGTGTTTAGCTCTGTTTAGCTTGCGCTGCTCATTGCAAAATAATCCCATTTCACTTGCAACCAGTGCATAGATGGATGAATAGTAGTTCCCAATGAAGATGCTGAGTTGAAAGGTATATGTGCGTATTTCAGGCTACATATATACAGTATGCACATGTGTTGTGTGTGATTCCACAATCCTCGCCTCCTCTCTCAGTAGCCTCACACATGCCCTGTACACGGTGAACGTGGAGGATCTGTCCCACTTCCTCTTTCCATATAAGTGCCCCCTGATTTTACAGTTGCAAAGCCACCGAGACATTACGTCCACACTATGGTGCACGAATGACACGGAGGTTCCGGCACTGGCTCCAGGAACGAGCAATACACCGAAGAGATACGGTTATCCCAACGGCCCAGAGCAGAGGCAGCGGCTCCCTGCATCGGCACCCCATCTCCATTCTGCCCAGAGACAAAATTACAATTGGCTGAGCTGTCGTCGCATACCATGAGCATATGCACCATGCACAAAGAATACACAAGAACACGCACTCGTAAACCATGCATTCCATGCCTTCCCAATGCGAGTTAATCTTCAGGCTGCTGATCCTATTGTTGACCTCAAGCGGGACGCCGACACAGTCCCAAAGGCGCGGGATCCAGATGTTCCAGCATTCACCAGAGAAGTTGGCTCCATCGCAGGCGTACAGGATGTCCATGGGGTTCCGACTTTCGAGGGACTTGGCGTTTAGTGCCCTTCCTTCGGCGGGGGAGCGAAGTGGAGTGAGGCCGGCGGGGGCAGGGGTGAATGACGCCTGCAGGAGAAAGCATGTTGTCGGTAAGAACTATGCGCTTTTGGATAGGTTGCCTCTAAGCGACTCACCACGTCAATTGGTGCGCCAGCCTTGATCGTGGGCGGCGTGGCAGTGGGCATAGGGAAGGCAGCGCCAGAGACCAGCGCAGGAACGCTCGACATACCGGCAAAGGCGACTGTGGCGACGGCCAAGCGCATTGCTGAAAGAGAGAGGACTGTGGACACAAAAAGGAACTTCTCGAGCTGAAGAACTTAGCAGAACCTCGGACTGTATTTATACTTGCGCAGGCCGCTTCCCCAACACAAGGCGGGATTTCGGCTCAGTTGCTTTCTGATGACGAAGGAGGACCAAACACGATGCCGCGGAGAATACGGATAATTTGAAGGAGTTGTCCATGGTACAACTACGCGACGACAGTTGACGTCGACGTTGCACAACAAAGATACGGATGTCTCTTGAGATAGTAAAGAATGCAATCGCGCTGATCTTGAACTGCTAAACATACATCTCGTAAGCCGCTAGATACAATTTCAGGCACCTGAAGTTGAATCTGGAACGCTCGGGCGTGTTGCCAGCGTCGACATGGATATGTAGAGTATGCCACGAAGCTGACATGGGATGGGAACCTTTGATCTGTTGAGCGACGCCTCGTTGTTGGTCGTGGAAGTTCAGAAGGTGTGCCTTTCCCACCCGAGCCGACGATTGACGGCACCTCCAAGGAATTTCTTGTTGCACTTTAGAAGCAAAAAATCAGACTACGTGCTTGGTTGGCTCAGTTGGAAGAGCGTCAGTCTCATAGTCTGAGAGCGTTATGCGCTTGCAATCTGAAGGTCGTGAGTTCGAGCCTCACACCGAGCACTGACCAGTTCGCCATGTCTTGTGCATCGCGTCGCTTTTTCTTTTTTCCTTTTTCCTTCGGATTTTAGACTTTGGTCTCCTCAAGGCCCGGTGCTCATCAGTCATGACCACAATGCCACTGGCCCACTGCCAAATGGTGCCAATGGTTCTCTAGATTTTCTTAGCTAGTTCCTGAATCCCCTCTAAGGCTACCGGTAGCTTGCTGGCAACCTCAAAAATGGCAGAAATTACGAATTGATACATTGTCAGTATGTGTAAGTCAACGACATGCTAAGCACTATGTAAATAGTCCAGGTATATCAGTAAACATAGCAGCAGTAGCTATGTAAGGGCTATGTTTGTTTGTGAGTACTCCTTTCTATAAAACTGTGGATAACCACAGCCGAAAAAAAGCGTCCTTGGTATCCAAAGAAAGATCCTGTCCAGCCGTGGTACCAGCGCTCGGAATCACCACCATCTACATCCACCTCACCAACAACCCACCCACTACCCCACCGACCAACACAGCACTCAATCCTCGGGGACTCAGCCCCACCGCCCCCGACCCCGGCTGCATCGGACTCGTATTCCCCAAATACCCCCTAACCCTCGCATCATGCCCATTACTCGTCGCCAACACCTCCGGCGGCACCGTCGCCGTGTTCCTCGCCTTATCCACCGCTGACGTCGAATACGTCGCGGTCGGCTGGGAACCGAGTCTATCGGCGGCGGCGATGGCGTCTTCGGTGAGGTAGACGAGGGCGAAGCCGGGGGCGGGGACGGGGACGAGGCATGTTGAGGTGGTGAGGCCTTCGTCGGAGGTGGAGGGGGTGCAGGAGATGGTTTCCATTGTCAGTTCGCCGGTGGGTCGACCGTCGGATTCGAATTTACCGCCGAATGACTGCGAGTCGAAGAGGACAAGTCAGCTTCAGGTCAATGGGAAGACGGACTACGTACCTGACCACCCCACGTATACCCGCTCAACTGCGTAACCGTATCGCTCGTCAACCTCTTCACCTTCACACTCCCCACCGACCCCGGAACCTGCACAGTCGCCGTATAGTCATGCGCACCACTCTCATCTTGAATATAGTTGAACAGTGCCAAACGAGCGGGCGTGTCTCCCTCGTGGATGACGTATCCTGGGGTGAACTCGCTGTTGTCGTTCACGAACAGGTCAGCGACGCGGGCTTCGCCGGAGTTGCCGATGACTTCGGCCATGATGAGGATGGAGTAGTACGTTGGGCCGACGGTCCATTGGTAAAAGGAGGATACGTTGGTGGGGGGCGCTGTGAAGGGCTGTCGACCATCGATCGTTTCAGCGAGATGCTCGGTACCAGCAAAGGAAAGGAAAGAAGGGGAAAGAGCTCACGTTATAAACAACACTCTGTCCACCCACATGGAACAGCGCCTCCGAGAAGTTCGTATACGCCATCTGAAGTCCGTAATCCAAGGACCACAAAGCGCCTGCAAACGCATTACTGATTCCCGGGAACCCACCGCAAGAAGCGGTGTTCGTCTCGAACATGATGAATGGCTTGTTCACCGTCTGCGCGAAGAGGGCACTGTCGACGTACTGGCCGACGAGTGCTTGGATGGAGGCGTGCGAGAGGTACTCGGCAATCTTGTCTTGCGGGTTAATGATGTCGCCAGCGTTGCCGAAGACGGCGACACAGTTGTTGTTCGGATATCTGCGAGGTAGCGAAGGGCGTAGGGCGTAAGAAAGAAAAGCGTCTGAGATAGATGAGGAGGAACAGACGAACCTTTCGACTGAGATATACGAGATCGAGTTCGCGTTCTCTTGCACGAGACCAGAGTTCCACACTTCTTGCAAGGGCCACTCCGATGCGACGCTGGGAGTAATGATCTTGTTTCGGACACTCTCGTATTGCGGGTCCGAGTCGAACGTAGCGATGACCTGTTCAACCTCGCCTTTGTAGTTGTTCCAATCCCACGGCTGAGCGTAAAGAGGTCAGACGGATGCATTGAGAGAAAACTGGGATACACTGACCTCTGTCCGACGCCCAAACTTGACGTAAAAGTCAGGTTCATTACCCGCTTGAAGGCCGATGAGGCTGTCGCCCAGAATGTCCACTCCAGCCTGAACAATATCCATCCTGAAATCTGTGGTCTTGAAGGGGATGCCTAGCAGCGTGTGAGTACCAACTCCATCAACTACGTGGCGACGTGGAGGGACCTACCCAAGAACCATTTCACTCCAGGGACCAACTTCGAAATAGCACCCAGCGTATGTATGAGCTCAATCGTATAATCGATCGGCGGTGTATTCGTCTTCCCAACAAACATCAGTCCATGCCAAACTCAACACGGCTCCACCAAGTTCATGCACTCACCGTACCAGAGCCCAACTCGTAATGCTTCGAGATCATCGCACCGTCTGCATTGCTCTCCACCATCATAGCCGCCTCCTGTGTGTTTCCACCACATCGGATGTGCACCTCGCCGGCTCGCTCCACGATGTTGGACATCAAATTGAGGAAAGGCACTTTGATGTACGAACTAATTTGCATGGTCAGATTGGGCTAAAAATAGATCACAAGAGGAAGTAAGTGGCTCACCTGTTCTTTCCGTCTGTTCAACGAAAGCGGTGGTGGTGATGTCAGCCTCGGAAGGACTCGAATGCAGAATCAAGAGACGACGTACAAACTTGAGCGGAGACAGACATCTCGATGGAGAAGCCGAAGAAGGGGTTCTTGTGAATGATCGATAATCCGGCCTGCCTGTCCGTCGTGGCTAAGTTGATAGGAAAACCAGTCGAAGGGAACTCGGGCGGAGGAGGAGCGTTCAGTGTGAGAGGGTTGTAAGCTGGCTCTCCGGTGTACGTGGCCATCGCGTCGCCAGCAGTGGCCGCAGCGCTTGCGGATGCCTCTAACATCTCCTGGAGTGGGTGGTATACGGTGACTGAGGCATGGACAGTCGTGAGATGACTTCCGAGAAGAGACACCAGGGAGAGAAGGCGTATGCGGTTGAAGAAGCCCATGTTGGGACGAGGAGGAGGAGGAGGAGGAGGATGAGAAGGAAGACGAGAAGCTCGACGTTCCAAGGTTATTGTCAGAGGGCGTGAGAAGGGGAAGAAAAGGTAACGGCGACTGCGGATTGTGGCTATTTATGGGTGGTGTGTATTTTGCTGTCATTCTCTTGGTTGGTAGGATGATGAATCTAAGCTAGATCCATCGGCTGAGAGAGGCCGTGTTTGAATGCCGGGGCGTCCAGATTAAGAAATCCTCCGGTAACAACAGGCGCCCGTGAGTTTATTTTTAGAACTCTACTGATCAAGGTGGGCCGTTGCGCCCGAGGAATCTCGACCTCTTTCGGTGGTCTATCCATCGTACCAACCGGCGATGCTGCGAAACTGCTGGCTGGCAACAGTACAGGAGATGCGTGCTGAAATCGTCGTAAGCGGTGCGAGTTGAACGTTGATCGTTGAACGTTGACCTACCAAAGAAGCTGGCCCGCGATGGTAGAGAGTCGCGCCGTGCTTCCACATTTCGTAGCAGCGAGAATACTTGCAAGGTCTGTCCAATAGTCACTACACCGAGCGCGCCCTGTCCGAGTCTGATACACACGACGAATTCTCACTGCAAAAAACAAATGAGAGTCTGAGAAAACACCTGCGACCACACACCTGCAGATCCGTACCCTCTCCTGGATTGCAAGCGGGGACCCGTTGCTCTTCCAAAACTCAGCTTCCATTGCAACACTTGTCCTACATCTAGATGTGCAAAGCAACAACAACTCTCAGAACTTGACCCATGGACATGCTGGACGAGACGCATAAGCAAGTCATTCGACAAAGATAGGGTATTATGGCGAGAAGTAGAAATACAATAGATACATCTCCACCAGCCGTAGGGATTGCAATGAATATCCAAGAGCAATGTAATGCATGAATGAGTTCGAGGGGGCAAACGCGAGATGGATCGACGAATAAGTGCAAGAGGTGTAATTAAGCAAGGGGGTAAAAGTCCATGAGTTCTAAAAAGGGGAAGGAAGGGTCTATCGAAGCCTGTGCAGCACCGTCCACATCGTCGCCGCAACAATCCCCAACGACGCAACGCCCAACCTCGCCAACGTCGTCGCACTGCTCTGACTTCCGTAACTCGTGCTTCCAAGGAATCCTCTAACAGTCTCGTTATGGCCATTGCTCGTCTCCAGCGCAGCACGGTCAATAGTCGCGGTGTTCCTGTCCCTGCCAACGGCACTGGTCGCGTAGGTCTGAGCTTCATCGTGCGCTGATGCGCCGCCGTCCTGGAGGAAGACGAGGGCGAATCCTGGGGCTGGGACGGAGACGGGGCATCGGGATCCACCGCCTTCGCCGGGGGTGCAAGGGAGAGTCTCGATGACGTATTCACCGTGAGGTCGGCCGTCTGCTTCGAAGTTGGCAGCTCCCCAGGTCTACAAGGAAGAACATCCGGTCAGCATACCAGCACAGAAGAAGACGCGTGGCTGTGTGTCTTACCTGTCCGGCCCAAGTGAAGTTGTTGATCTGCGACACGCTGTTCGCTGAGAGCCTCTTAACCTGGACGGAGCTGATAGTCTGAGGAACGTTGATCGACGCAGTGTAGGTGTGGCCACCACTGGGGTCGGTATTGGTGTTGAACAGAGCGACACGTGCGGGCTCGTCGCCCTCGTAGATAGCATAGGCTGGAGTCCTGTTGCTGTCCTCGGCGGCGTAGAGATCTGTGACACGAGCAGTGCCGGTTCGTCCGACGATCTCGGCCATGATGAGCACCACGTAGTATGTGGGGCCGACAGTCCACTGTGAGAAACTGGTTTGATTCGTAGGGGCGGCGGTGAACGGCTATAGAAGACGTCAACTAGGGATCAGTGTACCGCGAGAACGGTCGACGCACGTTGTAGTAAACACTTTGACCACCAACGTGGAACAGTGCCTCGCTGAAGTTCTTGCGCGCCAATTGGAGAGCGTAATCCAATCCCCAAAGGGCGCCGGCGAAGGCGTTACTGATGCCTGGGAAACCACCGCAAGAGGCGGTGTTGGTTTCGAACATGATGAGAGGCTTCTGCATCTGCTGAGCGTAGAGACCAGTCTCGACGTAGTAGTCAGTCCATGATCGTAGATGGTGGTGATCCAGGTAAACGCCGATGAGCTCTTGGGGTACTCGGATCGCACCACCTGTGCCGAAGACAGCACCGCAGTTATTGTCGGGGTATCTGCTCGCAAGTTAGGGCATGATATGGCTAGAAGGGATGAAGCAGCGTACCTTTCGACAGACATGTATCTAATTTGGTCTCTGTAGTTCTCAATGATACCAGTGTCCCAGGTCTCCTGCAGGGGCCACTCCATAGCGATACTAGGAGAGACCAACTTGTCGCGGTAACCCTCGTAGATAGGGTTCTGCGACATGAGCTGAATCAACTCCCCAACCTCTCCCATGTAGTCGAAAGCAGTGTACTCCTGCAAAGACGTTCAGAAATCTAACATGGAATTTCATCTCATGGAGAAAAGACGCACCGGAGGACGCCTGCCGAACTTTCCGTAGTAGTCAGGTTCGTTACCGGCTTGGAAACCAAGGAGGTTTTCGCCGATAACGTTGATGGCCGCATCAGCGATGTCCATTCTGATGGGGTTTTCATGGATATCGTCGAAGGGAATTCCTGGGAGGGGGAGTCGACGTCAGTACGTCTCGTGAGGTGCAAGTGAAGCAAATCTTATACGTACCGACCCACCACTTGACTGGCACCAGGGCAGAAATATTGCCGAGGGTGTAAATCAGCTCCATGGTGTAGTCAATAGGAGGAGTGTTGGTCTGTAGGAAGGTTCGTCAGTACATGTCATGATTGAAGGATGTGGATGCAGGAGTGACGAACCGTTCCGGAAACAGAGGAGTAGTCCTTGTCGATCATCAGACCGTTGGGATTCGACTCGACCATTACAGCAGACTCCTGGGTGTTACCACCGCAACGAACGTGAACCTCTCCGGCACGCTCAGCGATGTTGGACATCAAGTTCAGGAAAGGAACGTTGATGTGCGTGCTGTTAGGGGTAGCCAAGTTAGTTGCCAGTTCGCGCTAAGATCGCTACTGAAAGCTATTCACCTGTTTCTTCCATCTGGAGGAGAAAGAAAGAAGATGATTCAGTGAACGAATGGCTGACGGAGCATTGCCAGATACTCACAAACTTGGTTGGAAACCGACATCTCAATCGAGAAGCCGAAGAATGGCGAGGGGAGTTGATGAGAGAGTCCATCCTGCGTTCCGGCCGGCTGGAGGTTGATGTCGAAGTTGGGGACATAACCACCGTTCTCCGGCGGTTCAAGCTCTGTCGGATCGTAGGCGCGGTTTCCACTGAAGGTCTCTCCAGGAGCAATGGACGATTGGGTCATGGTGAACAGATCCTCGGGCGGATGATGCACCGTAACGGCGGCATCGACGAGAGGCGCCACAAGGAGCAAAGGAACGTATTGCCAGCCCATGTTGGCGTGGTCGTCGGTGGGAAGGGTGGTGAGGGGGAAGGAAACAAAGCCTGCTTTTGTCACGAACAGCTATGTCCCAGAAATAACTTGGCGACGTTGGCCCAAGAGCATTTTTGCCACAGCCACGCCTCCCAAGCCCAAAACCAAGACTTGGGGGAATTCAAGTTGCTGCCGAACAAGTGAAGGTGGGCCAAATAGCGTACGTAGTGTACGTGCCAGCTCTGCACCGTAGGGGATGCCTTGTGGTGGTTTCCGTAGCTGCATAATGCGATCCTCCATGAGCGGTTCTAGAGGGGAAACACAGATCTAGAGAGCCAACTTACCCCGGATCCCCGACTATTCACTGCCAAGAAAAACCACATTCAGTTGACATCATCCCTGCCTTGTGGTCTACACTCCTCGGTGTGTGCTGACTCGAGTGCCACCAACCTATAGCTACCACCAAGGGCTACATTTGCCGCACTTTCCTAGGACGTTGTCGAGGTTGAGCTGACTTTGTGATCTGAGCGACCATAGGTGCTGCGGTCAAGTGTGGCCGGATGACTCAGATAACCGTCTGTTGGCGCTGCCTCCTTTCTCCGTTTCAGCAAGCTCAAGCTCAAATGTCTATAAAGTCTGGCCTGGCTCAGCTCAAGGCAAGATTCCACCAGAGTGGACTCTGTAGAGTCAAAATGGTACCATCTAAACTAGATTGTTGTCTATGTTCCATTCGTCTCCAAGATAGATTCTGTTCTGAGAAGTCCCGGACTCCAGATCCGTCCCCCACTGGCACCTCTCTCGTTGCCGTCTGACAATGCTGCTCGATGCAACGAATGCCGACAAAGCTGTGCTACTGTCCTCTGGGATACCCATAACCGAGGTGGTGGCCACTCGGATTCGCCATAAAAGTCTCCCACGAGCCATTTCTACCCACAAACCCAAAAACCGTCAGTCAGCTCTAACTAGGCGACCTGCATGACCATCGAGACTCACTGCGACTGTCCAATGGGAGCGCGATCCCACATACTTGTCCCGTCAAACATCGCTACTTCCTGCGCGTGACGGGCGGGGTTAGATTGCTGCTCAGGCATGTACTGATGCTGCTGGGAATGATAGCTCTGAGGTTGTAGCTGCGTTTGATAAGCCAGCTCTTCGGATGAAGAAACTCGTAGAGGATCGGTAGGATACTGTTGGACTTCGTAGTACGACATTCCGGAGTTACTGAGCTCGGACGTGCTTCCACGGGAGTGGTTCTGTGTGAGATCCGACCCAGGTGCTCCGGGCCATTCCAATAGAGGTGCTGTCGCTGCGTCGGGGGAGTCGTAACTTGAGGCACCGTGGTAGTAGCTGGGTTGAATGTAAGCAGCGTCGACGGGGTGAGAGAGTCTCGAAGGCATTGTGCTTTGTGGAGGTAGCTGCGGGTGGCATGATTGAGCCTGCGGCTGTTGCTGTACTTGTTGCGGCCCGTCCATACTGCCGAACGAGGAACCTGTAGACGGTCGGGTTCCCCTTGGAAGAGAGGCGTAGACGCGCGCCTGATCCTCTTGCGCAGAGGCACGGCATCCTGTCGTCGGAGACTGAGGCTGGGACACCGAAACGCCGTCCCGAGCACGTTTCTTCGTTGGCGCGGGTACGGGTAACGGAATATCGCCTACAGCTGCCAGCTCATACAAGATGTCCCTAATATGCATATGCCGTTCGTAAGTGGATGGTTGGGCGCGGATTGCTAGGCACAAACGCACCATAATCTCCCCGCGATCTGCCATCTATAGCGCATGATCAGCAACCAGGTACCCACCAGGCTCGTCTACTTACTTCTTTTCGAGAACCTTCAAGATCGACATGCACCGATGGACATCCTTCATATCACTATTAGGATCTCCACTCGCCTTCGACTTCCTCCCTCCCCAAATATTGAGCAGCAACACAGCCGCCGAAGTAAACACAGGAACCTAAGAGACCAAACACATCTAGGCATGAGGATTGACCAGCATGTTAAAAAAACTCGCCTGCACAGGTCCGCAGATGGGCTGATACGGGTTCTTTTGTAGGTCGACGAGATGACTGCACGCTCGCGCCGCAGCGACGCAGACGGCTAGATCAGCGAACGAGAGCCCGTCTGGCGTATTAATGAGCGGTCGATGGAGGAGAACCTGTAGGTAATAGTACTGTGCGTACAAGGCGACTGACTGGCAGTGCCAAATCCCCGTATAGACGTTGGGATTCCGTCGCACTGCACATGGACGTGAGAGCTCGTATCAGCAAACGAGCAGAAGGTTGACGTTTGCGTACGGTGATCAGGCATCGAGTCGACCCAGTCGTTTAGCTCTGCGTCCAGTTCTGCCACGACAGTTTTCTCCCAATCAGGTTCCGTCGCTTCAGGTGATATCTTGGATCGGTCGATGCAGTACTGCGAGGATCGTGTCAGATGACATGCGCCGGAATTGGGAGAATAAAGAATACCATGGAATTCAATGTCAGGTATAGTATCCGGTAGAGCTTTATGGCGTGGATGAAGTAGTCCATCCGCGACGGTGTACCAGGAGGCTGTCGCCAGTTCGAGCTGGAGCCGATGTTGTCGAGATATTGGTCGTCAGACCGCTCCGGGAGATCGACGTCATGGCTATAGGAACGCATATCAGGCACACCGAACGTACAAGGAGAGAGGGACGAAGGCGACCCACTCTTCTGTAAGGTTACACGGCCGTCCTGCCACAGAGCTGATATTCCGGTCGAAGATGACGATGTTCCTTCAGAGTACTCGTCAGCGCGGATGAATTGATGACCGGAAAGAAGAGAACGCACCACCATGCTCGTTTCCACAGCTCACGTTCCAATGGGTTCGAAACTCCAGCACTGAAGGTTTTCCAGCGATGTAGTCCTATGTCCTGAAGCAAGCAGCTATGCTATCAGCTGCTACCTCCCAAGATTGACTAAAGTATAATTGACTCGCCTGTACCAATCGTGCCGCGATGCCTATGAGAGTCCAGCACGCATGGGGCGCGGAAGTCGACGTCAGAAACTGAGCTGTGAGCTATAGACGACGGCTGATCAGCGGTATTCGCAGCAAGAAAAGAAAAGATGCTCACGCAGTAGGTCTGAACGTCATGTAAGGTAGGCGACTGGAACAGGGACTTCCTAACCACCTGAACCTGGCTGAACCACTTCCACCCAGCCGACAGTGGTGTCTTCGGGTCGAGAAAAACGCGAGGATCATCCGTGAGTCGCGACCCCATCGCGCAAACAACCAAAAGAACCGTCGCGAAGCCATCATCTTCATAATGCAGGCCCTCTGCGATGTTCCTCTTCATGGAAGGTCGATGGAGGAGAGGGAACACGATGTTGCATTGTTCGAAATACAAGTCCACCAGCACAATGAGTAGGTCCTCGTCTGGGAAGACTAGCTGAGGACGGGCGAGTGGGGCGCCGGAGGACGGAGAGAAGGTTGGCTGGGATGGGGGAGAGGAGGAGTCTAGGCCGGTTTTGAGTGACTGCTGGTCGTCGTGTTCTGGTAGACCCAGGCCTCGTTCGAACTGCGCCTTCATGTCGTATGCGTCACTAAGAAGCAGAGCACTGCTTGATTCGCCAAAGAAGCGTCGTCCTCCGGCTGAAGCGAGAAGTAAAGAGTTGTCGGTTCCAGAGCCGCCATGGTCCGGACGACCATCCTTATTCAGCCCATGCACCGATGGTTTGAGTAGTCGGGTGGAAGTGGGACGGCTGCCGTCTGGATGTACCAGGCCTATTTCAACGTCAAGGTCGGCGTCTGGAAGAAGCTGTACTGGACGTGAGTGAATGACCCAACGGACAATAATGGTGACGCACTTCATGAAGGAGCGCCTCGATGGATTCGACCCGGTTGTTCAGATTCTCAATATACCTGACATCCGGCTAAGTCTTCGAGTTATGGTCGTCGAAACATTGAAAGATTCACCCTTTTGGTGGGCCGCGTTTCTGTGAACAGGACGTTAGTTACTGCATAGAGAAGGTGCGCGCGGGACTTTGGAAGGCTCCGCTATGCAAAGTTACCCATTGGGCAAGGGGTATGGTCAAGGTGTGATGTGCTCACCTCAGCACCACGAATATAGGTGCACTCGAGCTCCAGCGCGAGGCAGCTCGAGCACCTGTTTGCAGGCATTTTTCCGCCGTCGCCTGACATGATTCATGACACAGTCAGCAGCCACGCAAAGGGAGTCGACAGCAAGTTCCTCACATCGAACTAACGAGGAATAGAACCGGTAGTTAGCAACGACAGGGTCCCAAACAAAGTGCAAGAAAGACGACGACGTACTCTTCTTCTGCCTGCAGTTATCACAGGCTCTCTGGACCTTTCTTTTGTTGGAAAGAATGGGCCTGGGAGCACGATACTTGCTCTCGGTGTCGACGTCTTCGAGCTCGTCTTCGGTGGACGACATGTTGGATCAGGTTCGGACCAGGTTTAAGATTGTGAGCGGATCTAATCTGGCGCTTTTCCCCGTTACCGGTCGCCGATGAATTGCTTCCGATAATGAGGTTGGGTCAAGGCTGCACGAACAGTTCCGAGGCTGCTCAGCTTCTTGTAGAAGCAGGATCTAATAGGATACACTACACAGATAAAGATACTACAAGTACAAAGGCGCGACGAAGTCAGTGTTTCTATAAGGGCGTGATCTGGCAGGGATGCAGCGCCGCAGAAACGAAACACGGGCATACTTGGATAGAGAGACGGGGTCCAGGGTCTAATGGCTGTAACATATACACGAAACGCGCAAGTCCAAACGTATCGCGCTACGTTTTCCCTGGCGAGGCGTCGAGTTGAAGCACCATAACCATGAGAGAAACTTCCGCAGCGAAAACGACCACGGTGACTGCAATCACAATCCACCCGGCCGTAACGAATGGCCTGCCAAAGATCCTGTCTTGACTTTGGCCCACGGTGATGATGGGATGATCGTACGCAGAGTCTTCCTTCCCCACAACGCCTTTGGGCTGATCTGCGAAGTCATGACGGGAGTGTCTGGCTCGGACGAATGACAGGGCAAACAGTAGCACCGCTAGTCCTGCGAATATGAATCCCACTGAATCCGAAGTGCAGAGTGAGCATTCTGTCATTGAAATGGATGTACGGACGCACCATGTGTAAACCTCTTGTCGAAGAGCCGGATGATCGTCAAAGCGTATCCGAGGTTCCCGATAGCGGTGCGGCTGTAGGCACCATGAAATGTCCGCTGACGCGCCCTAATCTCGACCATCTCATTTATGTCGTCAGGGTTGAATGAGTTGGCTCGATGGCCTCTGAGTCCATGGAGGTCAGCAACTGTGTGAACATGGATCATGGAGAGCGAGTATACCTGCCTGTATCTATGACTCCGTGATTCCATCGAAGGTCTGTTTGAGCACAAAAAGGTGCTCAGAAGAGTTGCTTTGTCCAATATCCCTTCCCTTGCGACAAGGGCAGAAGCATGTAGCTGGATGAACGTGGTGGACAGGAAGTGCCTTGGAACAGGGCCGCGGTTGTAGCCGCTAAGCGCCCCTCCTCTGATCCAAGTCACCGCCACCAACTCGGGATTTTTCTGAATCCACCTCGGAGTCCACCTCACTTTCCGGCAAGCTCACAAATTCGAGCTCGACGTTCGTTCTAAAATGGTCATGCTAACCGGTTCAATGTACCCGCGGGCATGTATGGCATACAGATTGGCAGCTTCGTGCGTATGGCCTTGCTTGCAGCACTCTCAACAGCTAACATACAGTTTGTAGCAATGCCAGTGTGTCTACCAGGGCGTTCTCCAGTCTGCAAGTGCGTATCTTCTACTTTGAACATTCACCCCCAGTCTGACAAACATATAGCGAAGCAGAACGACTTTGCTTCGCAGCAGCAACATCCCCGCTCTGCGCACCGGAGGCACAGGTCTGGCTGTCGCGTCGCTCTCACGAAGCTACTTTTGGTCCTCGAAACCGAAACCGCCAGTCGACGCCGCGACCTCTCCTCCTCTTGACGTTGAGCCTGTCACAACGGCCGAAGCATCCTCCGCCCTGTCATCATCATCCCCACCAGTGGAAGTCGCGTCGACGACCATCCCCGCCGAAGCTGCCGCCGTCGCATCGGACGCCTCTTCGGCAGCCACAGCTCTCGTCGACCCTGCCCTTTCCATCGGCAACGCAGTCGTGGCAGCAGGACCCTTGCAATACGGCGACCTTCATGCTTTGGGACTCACCTCATGGTGGCCTGCCGGCTGGATCAACTGGTCTATGGAGATAATAAACACCACCACCGGCCTACCATGGTTCTGGACGATCGTCGCCGGAACGGTCTTTTGGCGTGTCGTCCTCATCCCCTTCACCATCGAGGGTCTGCGCAACTCTGCAAGACTGCAACCATTGCAACCGCAGACCGCTGCTCTCCGGGAAGAGATGAAGGCTGCGAGGCTTAGCACCGACGCGATGGCGCTGCAGAAGGTCGCTTTGAAGAACAAGAAGCTCTATGCCGACGCCGGAGTCAACATGGGGAGCATGATGCTCATGCCGTTTATCCAGCTTCCCGTTAATTTGGGAATCTTTTTCGGTGTTAAGTCGATGTGCAACCTCCCTGTTCCCCAGTTGAAGGAGAGCGGGTTTGAGTGGCTTCCTGATCTGACTGTCCCGGACCCAACGTACATCATTCCAGCGACGGCCATTGCTATGATGAACCTCCAAATCTTCGTGTGTTCCTCTCATTCCTGTTAGCTTCTACCTGTGTACTGATGGTGTATAATTCCACAGCTGAGTGCTCGCGACATGAACCTAGCCGAACGCCCCGAAACAGGACACATTATGAACCTGTTTCGAGTGCTCACTCTCGCCGGTGCCTGGGTCATGTCTGCCTTCCCATCTGTAAGTACATCACCCCCTTCTCGTCTTCCTCGCGACTTACAAGCTCTCCTCCCCAGGGTCTCATGCTCTCACTACTAGTGGGCAGTACCTTCACCGTCGCCCAAACCGCGATCCTCCGCATGCCCGCCGTTCGAACAAGGCTACGCATCCCCGTCGTACCCAAGGAGCATCAAAGCAAGCTACCCAGTTTCTTGGATAGTATAAACTTTGTCAGGCAGTGGTACAGGGAGTCAGTGCAGCTTGCTCACCATAAAGCGACGCAGGAGCGACAGAGGATTGCGCGCCGCAGAAAGTAGACTCTCTGGCGTTGAGCGTTTTCTTTTGGTTGGTTCGGGTACCCGGACGCTGTTTACTTTACATACGTAGATATTTATCATGTACTGCTAATCTCGCATAATTCAAGCTCTGCTCAATTACTAGAGAGACAATGGGCAGCTGTGCACACGGGCATCAGGGAAGGAGAATGTGACATGCTGAGCGTGCAAAGTCGCAGCTTGGTCTCGCTATCGACCCCCTTTCCCGCGCTGACGAGCGAAAGCACATTCTGTCAATCATGCATAAAACCCGAATACACAGAGAGTAGCTTAGGGGCATTGGGGGTCAAGAGTAGTAGTACTGCATATCGTAGGTGTTCTAGTTCACAAAACTACAATTTACTGCGGCCCCCAGCTTGCTGGTGCGAGGGCAAGGAACACCGTTCCAAGAATCCTATCCCGACCCAGTACTCAACCCAGCGAGCTACGTCTTCAGCCTCCAAGGGGATCAACTTCGCTAGCGTAACACTCCTGCTCAGAAGCTTGTCCATCTGGAGTGCAGGGAGATCAGCCAATCTCGGATTCTCTATGCGCGTCGACCGCAAGCCCCATACAAACAACGCCGTTGTCTTTGAAGCCGACTAAGAGTTCCGAGGAACAATCAGTAAACGGGGATGAGAACGTAGCGTAAACTGAGAGACGCTCACCTCAGGAGTGGGTACGCCCGCCCTGGTGATCGTTTTCTGGAGCATTGGTATCCAATCTCGTGTCGGCACGACAGATAACGGAGAGAGGAGGATACCTTGATGTACCAATGCATCGTTGAAGTAGTCGACGAGAGCACTGAAAGAAACCGGTCTAGGGTGCTCCAGGTTGTAAACGTTCGCTCCTGTGAAGCTCTCCGCCAGCGCGTCGTCCAGGATTACGCGAGCAGCATCGGGTACGGTGACCCAAGGTATGAGCTAGTTAAGGAAGGTCTTCAGCACTGAATGCACGGGCATAGGTAGGGATTAGCTTACTGCGTTCGGGTTGCCGATTGCACCGACAGCAATACTGGTGCGAATCAAATTTGGTATCAGCTCGGAGGTATCCCAACACCCAGTCCTTCGACCGCCTACGAGTTGTGCAACACGGATGGTCGATGATCTTAGACCACTGTTCAGCAGAATCTAAGTAAGACGAGGTCAGGACGGGAGACTGCTAGAGAACGACCGGCGACTTACCCTTTCAACCACGTATTTGCTTTCTCCATAGCCCATCCCGAGAGCGACGGCTGGGTCGGATAATGGGACCTCAGGAACAGGGATGCCGGGATGTTTCCACGAATACACGGAGACTATTGAGGAGACGAACACAAAACGCAGAGAGTCGGAGCATTGCCGTGAAGCTCTTGCGAAGTCGATAAGGTTTCTGCTACCAGCGATCAAAGGCTCATAATCCGGCAACGATAGCGTGAAGTTTGCGTGCCACGCGTTGTGGATGACTAGATTGACTTGAGCGAGTAGCTATGTATCGTGTCAACGCTGCGGCTTTCCTCTGGACCAAATTCAATAGCACAGACCTCGTCGTACTCATGGCGCTGCAGACCTAACTGCGCAGCGTGCAGGTTGCCCTCCAGAAATACTAGCTTCTTCGAGCTCAGGAGTCCATGATCAAGACCGTGAGCGGTACACTGAAGGTTCTGCCTGTCCAGAATACAGGCGTTGCTCGACGATGGGCGATTGTACGCGTAAACACGAGCGACTTGAGGATGCGTGAGTAGAAAGGCTAGGAGGTGCGCGCCCACATTCCCGGTGGATCCAGTCAGAAGAACGATGAACCGCGAGGGCCGTGATTCTGTGGTGGGAGCTACCAAGGCTGGAAGACCCGCACTGTACTTGGCTATAGCTTGGGCAACGGCATCGCCAGAGGTATTGGATATTTGGGCAGGAGATCGGGGAGGTTCAGAGGGCATTTTCTGAAAAAAGTGCATGAAGTCAGCTAGTAGTCGAATGGGGGCGCACTGTGAGAGATGAACTCAGTGAAGCTCACATAAAGACGGGGTTCCACACTGCAGTGGCAAAGGGCAAAGGAGGGTCGGGGTGAGCGTTGAGCGAATCGTGCTTCAGAAGGGGCTAGCCAGTGGGCGCGTCGCGGTTATATAAGGACCGTTGAGGTACACTGGCGAATAGGCTATGCGTCGTGTCGAGCTTCGTTCATTGGAGTTTGACGCGGGATAATTGTTCTTCCCAGTACAGACGCCTTCAGAACGTCCGAAAAGATCGCCGATGCGAGGCCAAAGAGGAAAGCTGAAGGCACGGAACAGATCGTGCTCTCCTGTCGAAAAGATTCCTGAGGCCTGAGAGCTCAGATGAATAGCTTAGAGACCACGGAACGCGTCCAGCCGCTCGAGCGAAGCACCAGGGAGGAAGTATACTCCCCCACCACCCCTACGTCCGAGTCGAGAGTCGAGAGTCTAATGGGGTCAAGTATACCGCGATTTCTAGTGTTACGCTCAGCTTGGGCTCAGACTGACGCATGCCCCTCCGACTCGGACTAATGATGAACAGATAGATGAAAGTACCGCCGACAGGCGGCGCGCTTGCCAGTGCTGATTGTCGCTGGCGGCTGTCTGATCCCAAGAAGGAACGGAGAAGGGGAGCAACGTGGACGAAGTTGAGAAGAGCTGGCTGGAGGGGTTCTGATAGGCTTGAGCCAGAATCGGATGCCATTGAGGTACTGACGCGTGCCGTGGAGATAGAAGGGGGCGAGCATAAATACAGTTTTCTGAGGTTGTTGGCTTTGTGCAGGATGAGCAAGAGGATGACTCGGAGTGTCATATTCTCGGAACTGGATACACCAAGCACACGAGATCTGAGTGGAATCTGAGCACTGCGTGGCAGCGGACATCAAGTTCGAGGATGTACTGCAGAGCAACACGACACTGCAAAGGACTATGATTTACTGCGAGGAGAATCTATGTCAAGGCTCTGCTGGGACGAGTCTAAGAGTAGCGAATCTCGTTGAAACTTCATGTCACCTAACCCAACCCAGTACTCGACCCATCGAGCAACATCCTCAGCCTCCAACGGTTGCATGTTTGCCAATGTAACGCTCCTACTCCTAGGCTTCTCCGTCTGAAGTGCAGGCAGATCCGCCAACCTCGGATTCTGTACGCGCGTTGACCTCAAACCCCATTCGAACAGAGGTATCGCCTTCAAGGCTGCCTAACCACATGAGACAGAGGTCAAAGTGTGTTGACTGTGTGCTCAATGGCGAGCTCACCTTCTCTTCAGAAGTCAGGGCGTCCGCCTTCGTGGCCGTCTTTCGGAGCCTTGCAATTCAGTCTTGTCTTGAGATGACAGACAGAGGTGAATGGAGAACACCGAGCTGGAGGAACGCATCATTGAGATGATCACTAGAGTGTGGTAAGGTGTTGGCGTGGGGTGCTCTAGGTTATACACGTTGGCTCCTGCGAAAATCACTGCCAACGCATCGTCTAGAATGGCGCTAGCAGCATCGGATAAAGTGATCCAACCTAACATCTATGGGGCATACACTTCAGAAACCGCAGGCGCTGGCAGGAACATGGAGCAACTTACACAATCTGTGGTGCACCCGACAATCGCCCCCAGAGCAGCACTGGTTCGAATGAACCTTGGTGTTCACTCGGAAGCATCCCAGCAGCCAGTCTTTTGACCACTGACGAGCTGGGCAACACGTCCGAGAGAGGAGTTCAAGCCGCTGTTCAGCAGAATCTATGACACGAACAAAATAGATGAGGCAAGTGAGACTGCAGGAAAGACATGGAAGACTGACTCTTTCCACGACGTATTTGCTCTCCCCGTATCCCATACCAAGAGCAACCGCTGGATCGAATAGAGGAACCTCGGGAACAGGGACACCATATTGCGGTTAGGAGAACACGGAGAGCACCGAAGACACAGACACAAAGCGCAGATCGGAGCGATGATGTGCTGCTTGAGAAACATGGATGAGATTCCTGCTACCAGCGATCAAGGGCTCATACACCTGTAACGGCAAGTTGAAATCCAAACGCCAGGCGTTGTGGATGACCAGGTTAATTTGGGCGAATAACTGTTACTCAGCGTCAGCATTTCGACTTTTTCTCCACCGGGAGCGCGGTGTGATGGCACGGACCTCGTCGTATTCATGTTGTTGCAGACCTAATCGTGTCGAATGTGAACTGCCCTCGAGGAAAACCAGCTTCTCTGAGTGTAGATGGGCGTGGTCCAGAGCGTGAGCAGTCATTTGATCCTTGTGCCTGTCAAAGCTGCTGGCGTTCGTCGACGATGGGCGATTGTACGCGTACACGCGAGTGACTTCAGGGTTCTCCAGTAGCCAGACCAAGAGATGCATCCCTAGATTACCGGTGGAGCCGGTCAGAAGAGCCCTGAACTGCGAAGGAGAGGAGGCGGATTGCGGCTCTGCAGTAGGAGACAGAACGCCTTGAAGGCCTTCGCCGTAACGGGATATAGCTTGTAAGATATCTTCAACAGAGGTGGTCGATATGCGATACGGGGTCTGCCTGAATTCGGACGACATGACCTGGAAGGAGGCTATTCGAAGTTAGATCCTGGTCCTGTTGCTGAAAGATAAACGGAACTGCAAGCTCACGATATGCTGAATGAGCTGTCGGCGACTTGCAAGAGTTGGTAGTGGTAGAGTGCTTTATGCTCAAGAGGGTGACCTGAACGTGAGAACGGTCTCATGTTGGGGTTTGCTTGTACATATCAACGCCCTGGGAAGATTTGCCATCCCATTACCCACGCCCTTCAATCCCTACGGTTTCCCATCGCTCTGTTGTGATATGTTCTAACTGATGTTATCAGGGATTTGCCATGGTTTCTTCCCGTGTGTGAGCGCTGGTCAGAATCTGGACTTCCCGAAATCATGGTCAGGAGGCTACATGCGCGGCTCAGAATACCTAATACACATTGTATGGTTGATCTTGCTGGCTGTAACGAACCACGAGCGACGACCATCCAATCGTGATGATTAGATAGCAGGGAGAGAAATGCCGACTCGGAGATACATACTGTAGGCACCTGTTTCCAGTGCAGAGAATAGACGGAGGCGTGGAGCAGAGTTTACGAGCACGCAACGAGTTCTGCGTGGAGGGGCTTCCGTCGGGTTCGAGCTAGCTTTGGCGGTGGTGGGTGAATGCGTGAGAGCTATATCATTGCTCCAACATCTTCGCGAGTTCACTGTCCGTTAAATGCCAGTGGCGTACGTGAACGTTATGAAGATGCAGCGAAGCAATGAATTCTTTGATGTCATGACGGTAGGAAGCAGAGGTCATTCTGATCATCGACTCTCGGTCGTTCCGAGTTCTGAGCCACAATACATGTTTGAAGCCTCTCACCAGCTCTGTAATTCGCGTAATCGGGATGCTATATATTGTCCTGGTGTAACAATACGAAGTACGTCAAAATGAAATACTGTTCATTCGCCCACCTGGGGAGAGAAACATGATACAGGCACAAAAGCGAATGACAGAAAAAACTACAAAGCATCTACTTGAACATAGGAAATCCCAAACAAACATGGTCATCAAACCAACCTCCTCAGCACCATCCCCACCCCCAAAGCCATACTAACCGCATAAACCGCCACCCCCGGAACCCTCACCCCCACCGCTCCCCCCGCCGTCCCAAAGCTCGTACTCCCAAGATACTTCCTCACCGTCGCATCCTGACCATTACTCGTCGCCAGCACGCTCGGATCCACCGTAAGCGTGTTATGCGCCTTGGTATACGCCGTAGTCGCGAACGTTTCTGTGGGGTGAGCGTTGTCCGACTCGTCGAGGGCGGACTGGGTGAGGAAGACTAGGGCGAAGCCGGGAGCGGGGACGGTGACGAGGCAGGTGGAGGAGGTGATGGTGCTTCCGTCCGGGGCGGTGGCGGTGGAGGGGGTACAGGTGACGATGTCGACGACTAGGTCGCCCATGGGACGACCGTCTGAAGCGAAGTTGACTCCGAAGGTCTGGACAATGAACGAATGAGCATGACTATCCCTGATCCTCAGAAGAACAGAATGCGTACCTGGTTCGCCCAATAGATCCCGTTCAGCTGGGTTACCGTCTTACTCGTCAGTCTCTTGACCTTCACGCTATCGATAGTCCCAGGTACACTGATAGTCGCAGTGTAGTCGTGCCCGCCGGTCGTATCTTCCGCGTAGTTGAAGAGCGCAACGCGTGCTGGGCTATCGCCTTCGTGTATGACATACGCAGGCGTTTGGTCGTTGTTATCATTGGCGAAGAGGTCTGCAACGCGTGCGGACCCGGAGGAACCGATGGTTTCTGCCATGACGAGAACGGAGTAGTAGATTGGACCGACGGTCCACTGGTGGAAGGACGAGACGTTGGTCGGCGGGGCGGTGAATGGCTAAATGAAAAGGTGACTGGTCTGAGTGAACAGGAGCAAAGAGACGGCTGAGGATACGAACGTTATAAACAACACTCTGTCCACCGACATGAAGCAGCGCTTCCGAGAAATTCGTATACGCCATCTGCAGCCCATAGTCCAGCGCCCACAACGAAGCTGAGAACGCATTGCTAATTCCCGGGAAGCCACCACAGGACGCAGTGTTCGTCTCGAACATGATAAACGGCTTGCTCTGCGTTTGGGCGAACAGCGTGCTTGATGCGTAAAACGAGACCAAGTCCCTCACTTTGGAATGCGCGAGGTAGTCGCCGATAACGTCCTGCGGGTTGATGACGTTCCCGTTGGTTCCAAAGACAGCAGCGCAGTTGTTCGCGGGATATCTGTCGATTTGGAGATTTAGCAACGCATTTATCTGAGGAGAGTGGGTGAAGTGACCAACCTTTCCACAGAGATATAGGCGATCGAATTGGCATTTTCTTGAATAAGCCCAGAGTCCCATACGTCTTGGAGGTTCCATTCCGAGGCGACGCTGGGAGTGATGATCTTATTGCGGACCTTCTCGTATTGGGGATCCTGGAGGATCTCGATCACTTGGCCCACCTCTCCTTTATAGGCGTTCACATCGTAGCCCTAGCAAAATGTACAGTGTGAGTCGGCTGCGCATGCAGATTCACATGAGGACGTTGACGGTGCTTACCTCAGGTCGACGTCCAAACCTGGTGTAAAAATCGGGTTCGTTCCCTGCCTGCATGCCTATCAGATTATCGCCTAGGATCCTGGAGCCTTCTTGCGCAATCTGCATTCGGAAGTTTGTGTCGTTGAACGGGATTCCTACGCCACAGTCAACGCCTCTTGGAAGAGTTATTTATAATGGAAGCCAGAGCCTCACCTAAGAACCACTTGACATTCACCAGGGAAGATATGTTCGACAGGAGGTATATGAGCTCCACCGTGTAATCTATAGGAGGAGTGTTCGTCTAGAGCGCTAGGTTAGCATTCCAGCTCCCGTATCATCAAGAGCAGAAGCGACGCACGGTGCCAGTGACGGAGCTGTAGTCCTTCGAGATCATCCCTCCATTCGGGTTGCTGTCCACCATCGCTGCTGACTCCTGCGTATTCCCACCGCATCGGATATGAACCTCCCCAGCGCGCTCGACGACGTTCGCCATTAGGTTGAGGAAAGGCACGTTAATAAAGGAGCTATATTTAGACTCGGGGCTCAGTAACGGGCAAGCAAGAATAGCAGCGAGCAGCGGAACCAACCTATTCTTGCCGTCTGTTACAACGCAGCGACGGCGTCAGCACGGTAAACAACGGCTAGAAAGTCATGAAGGTGCACGAACAGACTTGTGCAGAGACCGACATCTCTATGGAGAATCCAAAGAATGGGTTCTTGAGTGGTATCGACAGCCCTGCCTGCTGTACTGTTGGCGCCAGGTTGATTTGTACATTCGTCGTCGCTGGATCGGGAGCAGGAGGCGCGATGAGGACTTTCGGGTTATATGCTGCTTCGCCGGTGTACGTCGCGACCGACGCTGTCGCCGCTATACTCGCGCTCATTTGCTGCTGTTTCTGCAGTTGGTACTGTACGGTCACCGACGCGTTGACCTGGTCGATGAAAAGCAGGAAGTTGAGGAGAAGGGAGGCGAAGACCATTGGGTCGAGGTTGGTAACCCTCATGGTGATGATAGGGAGAGCGAAGCTGCGTAGCAGGGAGGCAGGGGGAGGGGTGGGAGTTGGGAGAGCCACAGGACTATTTATGGACTGAGACCCATGAAAGATGGCAGGGATCCCTGTGTCAACCAAAGTATAAATTTAGACGTCACTTACCTTCTCACGCTTCTCGCGTGGCTATTCTTGCGCTCAGTCGTAGACTGCCGGAGAAGAAGGCCAGCAAACTAAGTAGTACAGCAGCATAGGAGAGCTATCACAATTGCAGATCCACCAGGCGGTGAAGCGTTGCAACTCGGTCAAACTCGAAACTTCAAGCCACAGTATGCTTGAGCACCTCTAGTAAGTACTACACCGAACTTCACCCAAGTAACACAACGGACCGCCACCTCGTCCTCTCCCAACGCGCGCGCACGAGATTTGGTATTATGTCGTGATTCTGGTTCCAGACGAAAAGAGCAAACGGAACACTGGGAGGTGCAGATCGAAGTTGGAGACAAGGTATTGGAAGCTTTGCTTGGCGTGAGCATTACATATTTATTTCCATGAAATATGAGTAATATATAAGCTTAAACCTGCCCAACGCACATACGCTTGGTTGGCTCAGTTGGAAGAGCGTCAGTCTCATAGTCTGAGAGCGTTCTGCGCTTGTAATCTGAAGGTCGTGAGTTCGAGCCTCACACCGAGCATTCGGAACTACCGTATTATTTTTGCTTCGAGCGCTGCAAAGCAGTATTTTTACCAAGCGGTTTTAATAGTAAGCTCTGAGCGAGTGTTTGTACTGTAGTCTGTGTACGCTACCCGAAGTCCGGGCAGTTGGCAGCTCCAATTTCGCTGGCGTTATTTCATGGCCGCTATTTCTAAGCCGTCCGCCAGCGAATCGAGTCCACAGTGCAGGGTGCAAAACTGTTTAAAAACAAACGTCGAGGATGCGCCAAGCGAGTCGCTGTTCCGGCGCGGTCATGTGGTCGTTCCCACCGTTTCCGAGTCGCGTCCACATTCTACCCGGTCTTCCTTCAACCTGCCACCTTCAGTGGTACCGGTGTGACGCGCTTCGTCGCAAGAGTAGCATGGGGCTCATTTGGAAGGACTGATTTGCAGCTTACAAAGTTTTAGACGTCCAGACGGCCAATTCCCTGGGAAACTGACGGCTTTCAAGTCGAGCTCTTTCGCACATTATTTGATACAGATTGCATGCGCGATATCGGCCAAATACATTTCAAGGAAATCTCTCATTGAATTACTGCTCGACTCAGACGTTCCTCTCGTACATTTACTTCATGTGCCTATTGTGCGCTAGTGAGGCGGATTGTCAACAGTCAGCTTCAAGTTGAGAAGTCACGCCATTGTGGCATGCTAAAAAGCTGTAACGTACTTTGCCTCTGGCCCTTGCTAGGGGGTGGAGTGTAACTGCTGAATCCTTTGCCGTTATTGTAATATTTACTACCGTCGGGGTTATTGTAGAAGTAGGAACCATCGCCTATATATACGTCGAGAGGTCAGCTGCCTAGGCATTACTGAAATGGACACAGATACCCACGGTTACTGTAATGAAAAGCGTTGGTGTTCGCAGAGTATCCTTCATACTGTCGATTGCACCAGTGACTCCCCTACCAAAGGGACGATAAGCTCAAGCCTCCTGGGCTTCGACTTGGAACGCTGCCACCCCAGCAGCTAGGAATCGTATATATAGTGATGGATACAGCTAGACATACCTGGCTGTTGGTACCGGAATTGGTGACAATGTAGTCACGTTGCCCAGAGTTCGAGTTGCTGCCCGGCATATTGGAATGGTAGTGGTTGAGGTGTAAGAGTAGAATTGTCTGCTGAAACTAGAAACTATCTGAGAGATCTCACATATACTGGTTAGTCACGCGTCGCTTCTGGCGTAATCGGATTAGCGTCGAACTTGCTGCAGAAGAGCCATTCACACCTTATCTCAACGTACCACCACTACGCTTTTATGTAATTGCTCTGCTGATCATAACTGTGTAGAATGGCCTCGGGAGAAACGTCAGCTTTTCTGAGTCTAGATGGGCGTGGTCCAGGGTGTGAGCGGTCAACTGATCCTTATATGTCTATCAAAGCTGCTGACTTTCATCAACGATGGGCGATTGTAGGCGTCGTTGAGGCGTCGTGCGCACGGGCAAATCTAGGGCTTTTCAGTAGCCACATCAGAAGGTGCACCCCTAAACTATCGGTTGAGCCGGTCACAAGAGCCCTGAACTGCGAAGGAGAGGAGACGGATTGCGGCTCTGCAGTGGGAGACAGAACAACTTAGAGGCCTTCGCTGTACCGGGATATAGCTTGGGCAATATCTTCAACACAGGTGGTCGATATTTGATGAGACTCGAGTTGCTCCGCGGTGCTAGCATGCTACACCGCCGTAGCGACATCGTTGCATCATGTCCCAGGCTTTTATACCGGGGTGTTTGGTATTAGAAAACAACGAATTTTCTCCTTCACGCATCCGTACCGACTCTACTGCCTCTACTGTCGCAATTGGGCGTTTGGAGCTTGGTTTGGCGCATGTTTGGCGATTGAGTCCCCGCCGGCGCCACAACGTTAATTGACCGCGCGGTCATGTGGTCGGTCATTCTCCAAGCGCCCGATGCAGCTCACCCCCTCCACGATGTGAGCACCGAAGCACTCGAATACTGACGGGCAGCTCGGCGAGTGTCTATAGGTGATAGAACTGCGCAACTATTAGCTGGAATCTTGGACACCGAGACGGCCAATTCTCTGAGAAACTTGCGACGTTCTGTCAGTGCGCAATTTGCCCGGTATTCTATCCAGATTACGACAAGGGATATCAATAGATGTTTCTCAGATAACCAGTATTACATTCCATGTGCTTGCGTAGAACATCTATCTACAGTACTTGTACATTTACTTCATTTTTCACTGCGCGCTCGTATTGGCGCTAGGGGATTGAAATGTCAGTGTCTTTGTCAACGCAGCGAAGCACAAAACGACAGCTTACTCTACTTCTGACCGTCTCAAGACGGGGGAGTATAGGTGCTACCGCCTTGACCGTCGTTGTGGTAGGTGCTGCCGTTGGGGTTGCTGTAGTAGTAGGAACCATCCTCTCAAGTGGAAACGGTACGTGCATGTGCTGATGAAAGAACAAAGACACCCACGGTTACTGTAGTGGTAAGAGTTGGAGTTCGCAGCAGAGGTTCCGTAGTCGCGAGAGCAGTAGTGATTTCCCTGGATGAAACGATAAGCTTGGGCCCATATACATGAAGCAGAGGCTGGCTTGGTGGACGCCGTCAACAACAATGAACCAGACATACCTGACTATTGGTACCAGAGCTATTATACGTGTACCCACCAGAGTTGAATCCAGAGTTGGAGTTGGAGTTGCTTCCGTTGGGCATACCGAGATGGTGGTGGTTGTGGTTTAAGAATAACTGGGTGCTGAAAGTCGAAAGCATCCAGGAAACCCCATATCTGCGCGTCAGTCACGTGTTGCTCTTGGCCAAATTGATCGGATCGGATCAGCGTTGGACTTGTTGGAGGAGAGCCATTCACACTTTATCTCAAGCTACCACCACGCCTTTATGCAACTGCTCTGCTGTGTAGCATGTCGAACCCGGACTTCTTTCCTCAACTCTCCCAGTCTGATATCCTCCAGGCTGCTCAAGTACGCGCTCAGACTTGTCGGACCGCACCAAACTCACGCGGGAAGCACAACAGTTGATCTACCAGGCCTCTGCACCTACAGAGCCGGGGTCCGCCAACCAACAGAGTCGCATGCAGCATGAAATATTCGAGATTCAGAAACGCACGGAGGCTTGGGGTCTGATAGTGCCATTTCTGGAGCATGAAGACCAGAACGTGCAGTTCTTTGGCGCTCACACGGCTCAGGTGAAGATTACTCGAGACTGGTGAGTGCTTGTCTTTCAAGCGTGGCGAGATCCTATGTGTTGATTCTAGTTCTATTTGTTCAGGGACTCTGTCCCACCTTCGAGCGCTGAACAACTACGCGATCTGGTGGTGGAACTCGCCGGTCGTTCAATAACTCTCGGTCGAAACAAGATTATACTACGGAAACTTTTCGTTGCTGTACGTGCTATTTCTCTCTAAAGCCTTTGGTTCAATGGCTTACAACAATCTCCATAGATTACTTCTCTTGCGTTGAGATTGGTTCCGGGCCACCCCACTAGATGGCCAGATTGGATTATGGCCACAACCGGCTCGTTCTCTCAACGCGGATGCCCCGTGAACCACATCCTGGATTTCCTGACAATCGTCGGCGAAGAAATACAAACCGCAGACATTCTGGGCCCAGCCAAGTAAGCATGTACGTGAACTACGCGGTTCTACACGACCGCTAATGTATCCCTCCAGAATGCAGATCCAGCAGAGTCTCATGCACGCCGTCCCCATGGTCGTCCAGGCCATCACCAGCATCATCAGCCAGCCTCCTCAATCAATACCCTCAAGCAACTTAGACTCGGTCGTCAAATGCCTAGAAGCATGGCTAGTGCTCCTGCCCAGCTCGTACGCCGCCATTCTATGATCTCGTTTTTCCCGGCCGCCTCAGCATCCATCTTTCAGTGACCTCACGCCCTTGATACCTCTCCTGATATCACTACTTGGACCCTCAACGGACGACGCGTTTCTCGGCGCCTCGTACGTCCTGCAAGAGATCATGTCCAAGTCCGCCCTGGCCGACGGTGCAGGAACCCGCACACTCACCGAACCGCTCCTACTATGGCTCGACCAATGGGGAACTGCGATAGTCCAACAGCCGTCGACTGACCCCATACCTCACTCACTATGCAAGCTTCTCGTCGCCCTAGGGGATCACTCGACGTCGTACTTCGCTGAGCACATCGCATCGCCCATCGCAGTCACCACTCTCCAAGGTACCTCCGTGGGCAAGACACGGGGTCACCTAACGCAGATGTTTCTCAAGCTGCTTTTGGGTTTCACCGGATTGGATGGGTACTACGGCGAGGATGAGGATGAGAGCGAGATGACGCTGGGCTTCTGGTACCTCTTCCAAGAAGCACTCTGGGGCACAGACTACTACTTTGATCAAGATGGGAATGGGGTAGAAGTTGATCAAGATGGGGTAGAGACGTGGGGCAAGGATGGCAAGGAGAAGGAGAAGGAAAGGATGGATGTCGCTAAGGCGGTGTATAGCGAGCTTGTGCAGACTTTGAGGCGGAAAGTTCGAATACCGCCTGCGGAATTGGCGGCGAGATGGCCCAAAGGTGTGTTTCCTTCTATCTTGTGCATTGGCTCAGCTGAACTTATCGATGTCTCGATACTAGACCAGATGGATAAATTCCAAGTGTTTGTTGCTCACCCACTCCGGCGTCGTTTTGGAGCTTATTTCCCAGGTCCAATTTCACAGTTATCGACGGGATGTTGGAGATACACTACTGAACGCGTAAGAATCCCTGTTCTCCCAGCATCGACGTCGCTCATCCCTCTGCAGATATTATGTTCTTCGCTCCGATTTGCTTGCCTACTACGTGTCCGACCTTTCCGAGCGACTGGCGCCAGGGACGCCTCGCCAATGGGAGGTACGGCACTCCCTGATTAGGCCATCCATAGCGTCTGACATTGTCATAGGAAGTTGAAGCTACGCTACACTGCATAATGTCTATCCAAGAAGGCATCCCACTGGAAGATTGTCCATCCCTCTCAAGTCTTTTTAGCTCGGACATCCTGGGACAACTCCCCTCATCAGGACCGTATCGCGTGCGAAGAACAGCTGTCTCGCTCATAGGTCTGTTGATAACCTGTCTCCCTGGTGATCCATGTCCTCACCGACGAAACGCAGGCACCTACGCCACTTGGTTCACAACGCAGAACACGAATGCCGTTCCAGGGCAGCAATCACTCCTGATGAACGCCATCGGTCTTGTCGTCAATGCACTTTCTGAACCAGTACTGTGCCTTTCAGCTGCGAACGCTTTGCAAGAGCTGTGTGATGCTAATCGGACGGCTCTTGCGCCGCACATTGGAGCCTTTGGGACTCTTCATTCTGGATTGGCTACTATACCCGTACGAGCACATCATCCATTTTTTTTGCTGGAGAGGGAATCCCTAATTTTTTACAGCAGGACACAGAGAAGAGCAAAGTACTGCAGTCGATAGCTAGCGTCATTCAGGCTTTGCCTCCGAAGGAGGAGATCGCCCCTGTTGAGGCACGGTCCTGCTCCATAATCATGAGCGACGAACTCAAGCTCACAAACAAACGCATTTGTAGGCCATCATCAATCCTGTACTTGAAAAGATGCACGAAGCCATGTTGTCGAGCTCGACGGTTAGTCTACTCAAGTCATATCTGGTCTACCGTACCCTGACTGAATTCTGCGTAGCTCCCGGAAGAAGCTCGATCGCTCATTATCGTCCAGCTCGACACCCTTACTGGGGTGGCCAAGGGACTGACTCGCAATCAAGATCCGATGCAAGGGCTGGAAGACGAAGAGGTACCAGAGAGCGAGCCGGCAGAAGGAAAGGAGTTGCGTGAAGCACGGGAGGACTCAAGAATCGTCCACATTCGAGAGCGTATGCTCGGGTTCCTGCGACAGTCTGTCGAGCTATGGAGTGCGCATGCGGATGTTAGCAAGGTTAGGATTTCGCCTTTTGCATGCTTTGGTCTAGCCTGAACCCTTGCTCGCTCTCATAGGCATTAAGTGACTTTTTCAAAGCGATCACCTCCTTACCTGCGGACACCACCCTCTTGACGCTGAATGCAGGACCACTGCTGGAGCTTGTCTGCCTCGCTGTACAGCGAAGTCTAAACGCCGTGTGGCTGTCGCTTGCCGGGATTCTCATCATGCAACTGAACCCACCCAAGTTCTTCCCTTCGACGTTCAAGAGCAGTGGTCCTGGTGCGGACGTGTACTCCTTGGTTGGGAATGTTCTTCCCATCGTAGTGCAATCGTCTTTGGAATACCTAGGAGCACCGGGGTCTATGGTTGAGGTTCGTACGTTCATATCTGCGGTGTGACCTGAGCTTAAATCTTCCCCAGAACACGGACGTGGTGCAAGACTTCTTCGGCTGCATGGATACTGTGAGTACATCGACCTACGTGAGTTGAGGTACTGGCTAATCTGTTTTGATCAGGTTGCAAAAAACTTTGTGACGTGCTTCTACCGACTGCCTCCCGGGATGTTCGATGGCCTCCTGCAATGCTCGGTCTCCTCTCTATCTCTCCAAGAGCGGTACTCCTTAGTAGCTGCCTGCAACTTCCTGGTAAGCCATTCAAGACTGCTGTATGAGACTTGTGGCTCAATCCATTTCTGTAGGGAACGCTATTCAACAAAACCTTTCTCGTCAGCACCTCCACAACCTTCACACCAACATCGACGCCCCCAGAATCGAGCGACCTGGCCGAGCTACCTCGGTCAACGTACATCAACTTCATTCAGAGCCACGGACGGTCTATCCTGCGTGCCGTGTTAGCAGGGCTGTCGGGAGTCTCGCCAAGATCGTCAACGCAGAACTTGATCGAGCTGCTTTCGACGCTGATCAGCAGGTGCCCTGAGGAGTGTAGGATGTGGATTAGGGATATTCTCCTCGGGGTAAGTGATCGTTACTTGTTCTTATCGAAGTATCTCGTCTCTAACATATATTCTTTCCAATAGCCTGATCTTGTCCCATCAAAGGCAACGCAAGCCCAGAGGGAAAAGTTCGTCAAGCAACTGGCAGAGTACGTGTTCTCCTACTCCTTTATCATGAATATTCTCCTGACAAACGTTATCAGGAGCCGAGGAATGAAACGTATGAGAGAAGCGGTTAATGAATACGTGCTCGTAGCTCGTGGTCTTGATGGGACGACCTTTGGGTACAGCTCCGCGGCGCAAGGGTAGTTGTCATGGAACATGTTGTTTATTTGTCATCAGCAGCATTACCGGACTCGCATGTTTACTGTAATGATAGTATAATGATTATCGACGCGCAGGGCAGCCGCGCCCCGCAAGTTCCTCTTCCCAACCCCGGCCGAATGACTCGTGAAATCACAGCCACAGCTCCAGGCCTTCTTCAAGTAGCTGCTTCATCCTCGTCTGTTGCTCAGGCTCCCTCCTTAGCCCTTCTTTCCAGTTCAAGGGCGGGTTCAAATAGCTTTGCATCTCCGCCTTGGGTACCCCTCGCAAGAAGTCGCTCGCGTCTTCGGTGTCATCTGTTCGTGACCCATCCCGCTGGTGGTTCGAGATTCTCGATCGTGCCAGCTGTGCCATTTGCTCGTCCAACTCCTGGTCCGTCATCGAGTGATGTTCGGTCGCGAGGGCGGTGAGGTTACAGAATAGTAAGCGCTTCCCATTGTGCGGCGGTGTGTCGGCGGAGAGTTTGCGACGAGACTCTATCATGTCCAGAACTTTGGAGATGGATACTAATAGATTTCCGAGTGAGAGAGAGGTGACGTTGGGAAAGATGTCATCGGTAGTGGCTCCGTCGTCCGTTCCCTGCTTTCGCGTAAGCAAGTCGATGACGGCGTCGCCTGAGCCCGGAGATGAAGGAGTTAGTATCGTTGGAGATCTCCGAGACCTTGCTTCTTGACCGTGTATACCGAGGGATTGCAAGGACCCCAGATACTCGGCCAGATTCGATAGGAAGTTGCAGATCTTTATGGGGTGTGGTGAGTTGGATTGGAAGTGGAGGTGTTGTAGTTGCACGCCGACGCTGATAGAAAGTCGGCTAGAGTTACAGGGTTTGCCATGAAGCCTTTGCACGCCAAATGGACGAGCGACTGGGCGGATATGCCCTTTGTCATAATCAACACGAGCCCCCTCCCACCAATGGAAAGTTTTGCCAATTTGCTGAGCATAACCCGTGGTGGCTCCTGCGTGTCGCAGGCTTGATCTAGAAGCTCATCTGTATAATTGGATGAGATCCTGTCCGTCATGTCAAGTTCGATGAGGCCTGTGAACTGGGATAGAAGCTCCGGCTAATTATCCAGATCTCGCGCAACACCATGCATATCGACCGATAGTTTTGTGAGAAGATGCGGCCTCCAGAGCTTGTAAAGCATGCTTGCTGGGGCGTACTTGAGCTCCTTCGTAGACGCGGTGAAGGCTGTGAGGTTCGGCTGGCTTCTGAGCTTGGACAAGAGCTCCTCTGCCTCCTCTTTCGATCAAGGATCCTCCTCATCCTGATCCCAATCTTTTGTGTAGTCGGCTTCCAGGCAGGCCAACCTGTCGCAGTTGGCAGGTAGGGGTGTGAGAGCGAGGATATGCAGCGGCGCCTTGAGATATGCAGATCGATGCATGTGTGGTAGCAAAGTGTGCATGAATGGCTGGCCGTAGCTGTTCCGTGGATCGGCGGAAATTGAGATGTGAAGAGCGGCGTGTTTGGTCCTCTTGAGCTGTAGCTCTAGCAAACACACTGCCCTCTGAACAGCTGCGTGAGGTTGGGGTGGGTCTAGCTAGATCCTCTGGAAGATAATAAGGGGGTTCGGGAACGAGCGGCGGCATTGTTAGAGAATGGGGCTGTTCTCTGGGTGACAGCTTGCAGTCTAGGTGGATTTGCGGCCACAATGCGCCATGAGCAACGCAGATGTCGCGCCAGCGTTTGCACACGCTCATGAGTGTCCACGGAGGCGCCAGAGTCATACTATTGATGCCTACGGGGGTGGATGAGCTACGAAGGTGAAGATGGCGCGTAATATCTCTGGAGGAAACCTGCGCAGCGGAGAGAGAAGATTGGCATGTGCATTAATCTGCCTGGTAATATCATTGAGCTCTGTCTCGGCTATCTGGGCCTTTCTGTCTAGGGCGCGAATCTCTTCTCGTAGGGAAGAGTGCTTCTTTTCGTGGTCTTTCTTGGACGCAAGAATGAATTTGAGTCGCTCGGAACTGGGCACGGCGAAAGAATTCCGTAGGAGTTCTGAAAATTTGCTCGTCATGGTAGGGAGTAGGGGAATGCTCACTTTTGATCATAACCGAATCTTAGCATTTGGCCTACGCGGTTATTATAATCTACTTTCCAAACTGTATCATGTGCTTGGTTGGCTCAGTTGGAAGAGCGTCAGTCTCATAGTCTGAGAGCGTCATACGCTTGCAATCTGAAGGTCGTGAGTTCGAGCCTCACACCGAGCACTGACCGGTTCGCCATGTCTTGTGCATCGCGTCGCCTTTTTTTTTTCCCTTTTTCCTTCGGATTTTAGACTTTGGTCTCCTCAAGGCTCAGACGGAGTCAGACTTCAGTCAGGACCACAATGCCACAGGCCCACTGCCAATGGTTCTCCGTGTGTTCTTAGATACTTCCTGAATCCGCACCCTCAAGATACACTGTAAGCATGTGCAAGTCGATGCTACGGTAAGTACTATGTAAATAGTCCAGGTATATCAGTTAACACAGCAGCAGCAGCTATGCAAAGGGTCATGTGTGTGAGTACTCCGTTCTATAAATGTTGGAAGAAACGCAGCCTAAAGCGTCCTTAGTATCCAAAGAAAGAGCCTGTCCAGCCGTGGTACCAGCGCTCGGAATCACCACCATCTACATCCACCTCACCAACAACCCACCCACTACCCCACCGACCAACGCAGCACTCAGAGCCCTTGGACGTAACCCCACCGCCCCCGACCCCGGCTGCATCGGACTAGTATTCCCTAAATACCCCCTAACCTTCGCATCATGTCCGTTACTCGTTGCCAACACCTCCGGCGGCACCGTCGCAGTGTTCCGCGCCTTATCCACCGCGGAGGTGGAGTACGTTGCAGTAGGTTGCGAGCCGAGTCTGTCGGCGGCGGCGATGGCGTCTTCGGTGAGGTATACGAGGGCGAAGCCGGGGGCGGGGACGGAGACGAGGCATGTTGAGGTTGCTGCGCCTTCGTCTGAGGTGGAGGGGGTGCAGGTTATAGTTTCCATGGTGAGTTCACCTGTTGGGCGTCCGTCGGAATACAAATTTCCCGCCGAATGACTGGGTAGGTGGAGGGATTCGTGTTAGCTAGAGCTTCGTCGGAGAACACGAAGTAAATGTACCTGACCACCCCATGTATATCCACTCAGCTGTGTCACAGTATCACTCGAAAGCCTCTTCACTTTCACGCTGCTAATCGAGCCTGGTACCTGTACAGTCGCAGTGTAGTCGTGTGTCCCAGAGGCTTCTTCGATGTAATTGAACAGCGCGAGACGGGCGGGTGCTCCACCCTCATGAATGACATATCCGGGCGTGAACTCGTTGTTGTTGTTCACGAAAAGATCAGCGACACGAGCTTTGCCGGAGTTGCCGACAACTTCAGCCATGATAAGAATGGAGTAGTATGTAGGACCAACGGTCCATTGGTAAAACGAGGACACATTGGTGGGGGGCGCTGTGAAGGGCTGTAGACATTTCGGTCAGAGGAGTGACATCGACTAACGAAAGGATGCTCACGTTGTACATCACACTCTGTCCACCCATATGCAACAGCGCCTCCGAGAAGTTGGTATACGCCATCTGAAGCCCATAATCCAGAGACCAAAGCGCGCCCGCAAAGGAATTGCTAATCCCCGGGAACCCACCGCAAGAAGCCGTGTTTGTTTCGAACATGATGAACGGCTTGTCGACTGACTGCGCAAAGAGCGCGCTTGGAACGTATGGGCCGACGAGGGCTTGGACAGAAGCGTGCGAGAGATACTCGGCAATGACGTCCTGTGGGTTGATGGCTTCGCCAGTATTGCCGAACATGGCGACACAGTTGTTTCGCGGGTATCTTTGGAGAGATAAGCGCGTTAGAATCGCGTTGGATAGACAAAGATATCTATCGAAGGCTTGACACTGACCTTTCAACTGAGACGTAAGAGATTGAGTTGCGGTTATCTTGAACGAGGTTAGAGTCCCAGACTTCTTGCAAGGGCCATTCCGTAGCGACACTAGGCGTGATGATCTTATTTCGGACCTTTTCGTACCGCGGGTCTTCAAGTAGTTCAATTACTTGCTCAACCTCGCCTTTGTAGTCGATGATGTGCCATGGCTAGAGGAGGAATCGGTCGGTCAGTCTCAGCTAAGATGTGAAAGTGTAGGATTCAAGTTCTACACTTACCTCTTGTCGGCGCTTGAACTCGACGTAGAAGTCAGGCTCGTTACCCGCTTGTAGTCCGATAAGATTATCCCCCAGAATGTCTACTCCAGCCTGGACAATATCCATGTTGAAGTCGACGTTTGTGAAGGGAATGCCTAGCCAGCGAGTGAGCAACCATGGCCACCGGTATTTTATGATGTTCAGAAACCCACCTAAAAACCATTTCACTCCGGGGACCAAAGAAGATATCGCGCCTAGCGTGTGTATGAGCTCTATAGTGTAGTCGATTGGCGGTGTTCTGGTCTGTGTGGATGTTAATGCATTGCTCCAAGGAGGACATCGTCAGACATGCCGTGCCGGTGCTTTCGCCATAATACTTGGCTATCATAGCACCGTTCGGATTGCCCTCCACCATCACAGCCGCTTCTTGCGTATTTCCACCACAGCGAATGTGCACCTCGCCAGCTCGCTCCACGATGTTAGACATGAGATTGAGGAAAGGTACTTTGATGTGGGAACTAGGGGTGGCGTCAGTCAGGACAAGGAAGAGATCACTTGAAAAGACTCGCCTGTTCTTTCCGTCTGCGTAGATGAGGGAGGTGCTCGTAATGTTAGCTTCAAAAGAAGTGCAGAGCATGCGAGATGAATGTGAGATGACGCACAGACTTGGGCGGAGATAGACATTTCGATAGAGAAGCCGAAGAACGGACTCTTGTGAACGATCGATAACCCGCCTTGCCTGTCCGTTGTGGTGAGGTTGATAGGAAAACTAGTCGAAGGCAACTCGGGAGGAGGAGGGGCGTTCAACTTGAAAGGATTGTAAGCTGGCTCTCCGGTGTACGTGGCCATCGTGTCATAGCGGCCACTGCCTGCTCCTGTAGTGGACGATATACAGTGACCGAGGCATGGACGATGGTGAGGTCAAGGCTTCCGAGAAGAGACGCCAGGGAGAGAAGACGTATGCGGTTGAAGAATCCCATGATGGGCTGTGAGGGGGACTCGCAGGATTACGACCTGAACGCTGTCTGGATATTCGTACTCGGACGGTCCAAGATTGTTCGTCCGGGTTGCGAGACGAGGAGGGGGAGTAAAGGTGATATATACACAGCGACCGAGGACTTAAGTATGTTCCTGTCCCTCTCTGTTGGTGTCATGAATCTATCTCAATCCATCGGGTGAGAGAGGCCGGCAGTACAGAGCGTTGGTGAATGGCCAGGGGCCCAAATCAAGAGAACCTCCGGTCGCAGCAGGCCGTTGCTGAGAGTTATCTTGAAACTTCCGTGATGAAAGATGCCCCGACTGACGAGAACTATGACCTGTTCAAATGCAATTGTCTGCGCGAGGAGCTTGTGAGGCGTGAGCGCCAACGCTCCCGGATCGCGAAGAGTCACTCTCATGAGAGCGTCGAGCGAAAGCCCTAAGGTCACCAAATTTTCTTGCTCGTTTGCCTGGAATAGCGTCAGTTCTCTATGAGAAGTCCAAAGCGGAAATACGAAGGACTTTATCTGCAAGTACGTTTCGTCAGAACAGCACGCACTCGTGCGAAAGGGAATACGCCTTCATCAGGAAAAACAAAATCTATTTGACTGTGCCTAAAGTGTTCTTGGTTGGACTTAGCGTGTGAAGCACTATTAGGAGCCAATCAAGAGCCGGGTCGTGGCTTAATGCTGCTGTTTAACGACGTGAAATCGTGGTTCTTCGAAGCGCATTTCTCCCTAGAAACCTCGCTGCTAAGTGCTATTAAGCACAGACCCGTGCTTAATCCAACTACCCGGGCTGAATTTTCCTGATAGCTCTGTTCGGCGCATTTAGGAGCGATCAAATAGATTTTGTTTTTCCTGATGTTAGCAAGTTGTGGATGAACTGGCTCCGCGGAGCGTTCGCCATTTTGAATCGAGTCGGTATACTCAGCCATTCCTCATTAGACCTGCCATCGGAGCCTACATAGTATGTACTTGTATCGCGTTTCCGCAGGTTTCGCGGGTGATGTTCACTGTGTCGTTCTCGGCCAGATACTACGTATAGCTGTGTAAACGGTGCTCAACGAGCAGAGGCTCCTGACGAGTTCTCTCCACAATTGTCTGTAACACCTTCACTGACTTGCCGCAAACACCCTTGTGCCCGGCCTTCCAATCGGCCTTCTGGCAGTCACTACAGATTGAACGTTCTAGTCAGCGCCACCTGAAACGAGGCCAAAAACAATTGAGAGGTTTCTAAAACTCACGTTGAACAGTAGTAAACGTCAAGGTTCAGTTTCTCGAGGCATGGAGCACAACGCTGCAACCGCATCAGGTCAGGACCGTTTGCTGCGTGGTCCGTGGTACATCCTTGATTTCCGCATCTTGGATGGGTCGACATTGCAGCCTTCTTGAAAGCTGCAAGGACGTCGTCGCTCTAAAGTTGAGAGTCAGGGTCAAGGCTCGCGAGTGATGAGGAGCTGAACATAACTTACAGGCCCACGCAACGTCTTCGACTTCATAGGGGCTAGCGCCTTCCACTGACGGAAAGTGTGCGGACTCTTCACCAAACTCGCAGAGTTCTCGTACTCAAGCGAATCTATGCCGTGGATCATGCGATGTAACTCCCGGGATAATGACTTCCCAGCGCGCAGCACTCCCCGCGTCCCCGTAGAAGCCGCAGAGTTGGAACGCATCGTGGGCGCAGGCGGAGATGTTCAAGTCGTACCCCTCGGCACAGATAGCAAGCATGTTGCGCTCGATGTCGTTGAGAATACTGGAAGGTGCTTCCCGGCTCCCCATGCGAGCGGGGAGTCTGCTGTTGTAGTCATTGAATGCCTTGATACGCGCAAGGGAGTGGGTGCGCTGAACAGGGGAACGCTGGCATCCAGCACACTCGCATTCGAAGCCATACCCGATTTTGAGGATGGTGCGAGGATCAAGGATGTGACCAGACACTTGGATGTACGAGACGGTGATCTCTTCATTGACAGCGATGTCTTCCGTTGCATGAACAACTGCAGCGTCGAAGAGCATCAGAGACAGCTTCGGCGAATACGCCTTGGACAATGACTCACTTTCTTCGTTCTTATTTTCCACCCAAGTGTAGACCGCGTTTGGACGTCCCATGGGCGAGTGGCAAGTGTGATTCAACCGACACACTGTCTCGAATATCGCCGATGCTTGGTCCGACGACCCAACACATGGCACAAGGTGGCAGAATCTTCCTGCGACGGGATCCCTACCATCGGGGCATGGGAATGACATGAAGAAGTCCTGATCCTCCTTCGTGAGCGAGTTGAAGTCAAGATCCCGGCGATGGTCTTGCCAATGTGGCACCCGAATGCGCGGTTTCTCAGCGATGATACGAGTACCGCGGAGAATGGGCTCCAGAGCAACGACGCCCTTTCCTTTGCCTGAAATATCGAAGATAGCGATGCGAGGGTATGCATTAGGTGTGTTCATCGCGATGGAGGAGAATGTTGGTGCATTCATTGCAGTAGAGGGCAGTATTTGAGTGTTCTCTTGGTGGAGGACTTCAACCGCAACACGAGGTTGAGAATTCAAACCGGAAAGATGAGGGTAGGGCGTCAATGCCGAGCTCGGCGCTAGTAGTTTCACCCATTGTGAGGGTCTGGAGCTCTTGGAGGAGGAGATGGTTGGAGAGCAAGCATCGAAATTGAGATTGAGACCATGATGGTGGCGGCAGTCAACACGCGAAAGGCTGAATGAACTTCAAGTCTCCTGGCCAGTCCTTGCCACCCCTACTGTTGAAAACGGATAAGCAGAGTTCGAAAGCTGAATAAATAATATGATACAAATAATACACCCAGGTATGCTACTTCATAATTGCCCAATGGCAGAATCCAGTCGTCCGGAGGTAGGTAGAGTAAGCCATAGGCGAGACAGAGGGAGAGACGAGGAATAGAGAGGAGAGAAATCGTGCACGAGAAAAGGAAAGGGAGTCAGGGAGGAGTCAGGTATCAGAGAGAATAGGAAGAGACCAGAGTCGGAGAGAAACAGAACAGAAAGAGAGAGAGATAAAAAAGCGACTGTAATAATGTTAACCGTGCCTCCGCACATCAAGATAATCTACCAACTTCAACTTCAACTTCGCCCCCCCCCCTGGCTACGACGTCCACTCCTCCCCACCCATCCCCGTACTCTCCAACCCCGCCTTACTCACCCTCCTCAAAGGCTGCAACGTCGCCTCATCCACAGGTGCCCTCCTCGCATGCCTATACCTCCCCCACTGATCTCTTACCTCCATCTCCTGCCCCGCGTCCCCAATGATCGCTTCCCTGCCCACCATTGACCTTCCCATTGGGACTGGCGGGTCAGGCTCGTGCGTTGATGGGTGCGCAGAGTTCGGATGCGTATGTGAGAAAACAGGGAGTGACTCGCGCGTGTAATGGCTTGGTCGCCACGCTTTCTGACCTTGCTGCGAGGAGGACGAGGCGTGCGGTGTGGATGCGGCGGCAGGTGTGACGGGATACCCACCCGGCAAATTCGGTGTGCTCTCCGGCGAAACATCATGCCCACAGCCATGTCCGTTCATCCCCGCATTCGCATGCGCCGGCGCTTGTGGGTGGGGATGCAGTCCCTTGCTCTTCCCTCCCCCTCCTCCTCCGCCCCCACCGGCGCCAAGGCCATTAACACCCATACTCTTCCCACCCAGTTCCTCCTCCTCGAATGTCATGAGTTCGCTGACGAAGCCGATGTTGGGGGATACGCCTTTACGGCGTTCGACGACGTATGCGTAGGCTTGGGCGAGGGTCCAGTGGTTTGCGTGGATGAGGTAGGCGATGACGGCTGTGACAGAGCGGGATTTCCCGGCTTTGCAGTGGACGTAGGTGGGAGAGGAGTGGAGGCGGGCGTCGTCTGGAGTTTATCTTATCGTTAGAACCTTGTTTTTACGTGGGTGATTATGGGACATACCGAGTAATGCACATACGCTACGCACACCACGACCCACGTTCTCCTCCTCTACCGTATCCCGCATCCCAATCTTGTCGTACTTCTCAAACGCCCCTCCCCCCTCACCGCCACTCGGGCTCGCCCCTCGCCCCTTACCCCCCATTGCCGATGTCGGGGCCAACCCCAACCCATGATCATCCGGCCCACACTCCACCGCCAGATTAACGATCCTCTTCACCCCCAGCTTCTTCAGCGCCTCGACATGCGAGGGGGATGAAGGCTCGGGGCCGAGGAAGAGGAAGGAGGGGAGGATGGTGGAGATTGTGAAGGTGGGGAGGGGAGATTCTTCGGCGGGGGAGCCGCTTGAGCTTGGAAATCCGCCTGAGCTACCTGGGAAACCTCTGGGATCGGGAGAGGAGGGGTACGAGGAGGCGGGGAAGCCACTTGACGACGCTGGGAAGCCGGTTGCTCCTCTTGGATCAGGGGAAGAGGGGAACCCCCGCGGTGAAGGCGACCGAGATCTCGAGAACGAAGGAAGGTACTGCGCCGGCGAGGCAGTATATGTATCCGGCGACGGAGGGTACGTCTGCAATCGGGTGGGACTTCCTGGCCCTCTCGCCTGTCCTTGCCCTCTCGCCTCAAACTCAGAACGTCCCTGCTCCTCCGCCAAAAACCTTCCTGGCCCATCGACCTGCGCCTGCGCAAACCCCGACGCCCCCCTCGCCGTCCTAGGCGGCGACACCGACCCCGCCCTTTCCCCATATAGTGCGCGCGGTGTGACAGGCGTTCGAGGGGGTGTAAGTCCGTATACTCCCCCTCCCCCTTCTCCACCCCCATATGTCTGCCCCGTTGAAATCGACATCATCCCACTTCCCCCACCAAACTGACCACCGCCCTCAACGGGACTAGTAGACACCACGATCGAACTAGCAGGACCTGTGACTGGGCTTGTCATGATGGATAGTGTAGGCGGAACAGCGGAAGTTGCGCTCCTCCCTCCTCCTCCTCTCGATATCCCTTTACCGGGTACGTTCAACCTCTCAGTACTCGTCGTATCCAACCTCCTCAACATCGGCACGCTTCCTTTCCTGGAGGTGGTTTTGCCTGGGATGTTGGGGGAGATGTAAGCTAGATTCGCAGAAAGACCGATATTTGGAGGGGAGGACAAAAGCGACGGTGATCGCGGCGCATGTGAGGGTGAACGCGGTGGATGTAGTGGTGAGCCAGGCAGGTAGAGAGATGGTGAGCCGGGTGGGTAAAGCGCTGGGGAGCCCAGGGGATAGAGCGATGGTGAGTTCCCTGGAGACCGAGCGTGTGAAGGAGGTGGGGAGGGCGAAGGGTCCGTGAGTATGAGCGGGCGGGGGGAGCGGAGGGGAGAGGGGATGGGGGAGGGGGAGGATGCGGAGTGCGGTTGGGATCTGGATGAGGATCTGGAGCTGGAAGTGGATGTGGATGTGGATGGGAACTGAGAATTGGAGGATGGCAAGTGGACAGATGGAGACGAAGCATGCGAAACAGACGGCGAAGGAGACTCGATCTCCGGTAATGCCTGGGCCGTACTAGCAAGAATAGTGTTAATCCGGAACCCTGCGCTCTTGGGCGTTTTACCGCCTGGGAGGGGGGAGGGCGGGGCGAGCGAGTTCGCGTTTGGATTCAAGCTCGAGTTTGAGTTCGAAGGAGGAGCAAGTGAAACCGAAGGAGGGTAGAAGATATGCTTCGAAAGTTCAGGGTGTGCCTTGGCCGCCTCGAACCCACCCGGGATATAATCCACGCTTCGACCAACGGCAAGGAGAGGGCGGAGGACGGGCATGAGTGCCCATGCTACAGCGCTTGCGTCCATACGCTCGTCGTACATCACTAGGTCACCGTTCCATTCCCACCCATCCTCTCCCTTGTCTCCATTGCTGTAGTCTCCATTGTCGTTGTTGTTGTTGTTCGCGTTGTTGTCGCAGAGAACATGTCGATCCCAAGCCATCTTCCCCTCCTCAGTCGTAATAAACTGTCTCAGCGCAGCGAGGCTCGTGAACGCCCCCGCCCCAGGTTTACGACAGCGTTTTAAGATGAGGGAGGGGATGGCGATGCTAATGCTGTCTTTTAGATGGGCGGACAGGTGGGCTGCGGGTGTACGGGTGTCGATGAGGAGGGGGCGGAGGGGGGAGGAGAGACGGAGGGAGAGGGTGGGGAGGTGGATGGGGTTGGGCTGTGGGGTTGGGGCCGCAGAGGTGTTGCCGATAGATGTTGAAGATGGGGAGGGCAGATGAGGCGGTGGCGATGGCGAACCGCGCGGGGGCGCTGCGACGGAGGCTGAACTAGGGCTGAACCGCGCGGGACCCAGAGCCATTGTACGCATCGTACCCGCACCCGCTGCCGCAGTTGTCGCACCCGCTACCGCAGCCGTTCCCGTTCCCGCTCCCAATGCCATGGTGCGGCCACCGCCCCGCGCAGCCCCTACATACATTGCGCTCTTCGGACTCTCCCCTTCCCCCTCCGAGGAAGAAGCGGCACTGCTCAACGGCGTAAAATACGACGACATCGGTGTCTCCGGCATCTCCCCATCCCTCCCATTCCCATCTAACGCCGAATCGTCTTTCCACCTCCGCCCCGCTCCCGCTCCCAGATCGACCTGGACCTTGGGAAGGGCAGCGAGTGATCGATTGGTTCTCAATCGGCGGTAAGCAGAGGAAGTGGTGACTTTCTGGCGGAGTTGTTCGAGTGCTACGAGGTCTTTGGATAGTTCGTCCGAGGCGTCTTCGAATACGAGGGATGTGTCTGCGGGGGAGGAGGTGGAGGCGTCGCTGTCGTAGTCGTTCGACGCGGCGAGCAGGGAGGGTTGGAGGGCGGGCTGGACATCGTGTTCGTCGTGCTCGATCTGGATGGCATGTTTCAGATTCGGCTTTGTGGTTGTTACCGCCAATGGGAGGTTTGGAGGGCGGGTACGTTTTGTCGATGCTATGGGCATCGAAGAACGAATTCAATACAGTGTTAGTCCGTCTCGGCGTCGACGCTGTTGAGAGTTTTCGTACATAAATCATCAAGTTGTTGTCACAGCAACCTCACCCAATACGGTTATCTTTCTGGCTAAATGCCACAGGAAATTGGACTAAATTATCCTCGTGACTCAGAATCCGAGGGAATAACGTAATTGAGCACGACAACCAACACTCCTTACCACCTTTCTTCATTCTCCTTAAACGATGTCCAAATCCGCAACGCGTACTCCCCAGTTCAATCCAGACCATCCAGGCGCAAAGTACCGTCAGAAGGCCCAACAGATTCAAGAACTCTTTCCCTCTTGGTCAAGCGATGGTCAGTTTCCATTCCATCACATATTGTCCATGTAATATATACGCGGCAAAAGGAGACAACGAGCTGACGGACGGACTTTTGTTTTATCATTTCGCAGATTTACTTTCGCTTCTTGCAGAGACACAGGGAGACGTTGAGCAGGCTGTAAGCAGGATCACAGAGGGTGTGTTTTTTGTTTTTCGCTGGCAATACTTGCGTCATCATCATCAATCCCATCCATTCCATTTTCCATACCACAATCTAACACCCCTCGCTCCCATCGTTAGGCACCGCAGAACAATGGGGCTCCGTCAGCCGCAAAAAGGACAACAACAAAAAACCCGGCACGCCTGCTCCTGCAACCCAACCCTCATTCCCCTCGCGCGGCTCATCGTCGGACTTGCGCGGTGGACGGGGAGGCGGGAGAGGTGGAAGGGGAGGAGGACCGGGGAGGGGAGGGGCGGTCTCTGCTAGGGGTGGACGGGGAGGTGGAGGTGTGCAGCGTGTTGGGACGCCTAATGGACACAAGGCCCAGCCTATCCCTGCTTCGACTTCGACTGCCGAGGGACAACAGCAACAACAGCAGGGTCCGACACCTTCGACTTCGACCTCTACCGCGATGGGAGCGTGGGGACAGGGAGCTCCTAATGTGAACGGCAAGTCTGCACCTGCTTCTGCACCCGCGCCTGCGCCTGCTGTAGTGGAAGACGCCCCCGCCGCTGTCCCTGTGAAGGAGAAAGAACCAGAGGTCGAAGTTGAGGCTCCCGCTCCTACTACCCCTGCTCCGGCTCCAGCAAAGGCACCAGCCCCCAAGCCCGCTTCACTCCCCAGCAAGCTCTCCTGGGCTCAAATCGCCAGGTCCGTTTTCATTCCCTTATTCCCTTATCCGAAAAAAAGTATGGCCTCGATGCTAATCATCACCCCGCAGACTTCAAGAGAAACCTACTCCCCCTCCTCCCGCTCCCGCCCCTGCTCCAGCTCCTCTCCCCCCTACTCAATCTACCCCCGCTCCCGCCCCTGCTCCCGCCGCGAAAGAAGCAGAACCCGCACCAGAGCCAGAGGCGGCAGCGTGGGAAGAACCTACGACCGCTCAAGCGCCGTCGTGGGAGGAGGAAGCGCCCGTTGCGAACGTCTCTGCTCCTCCTCCTACTACCGAAGCTTCGGTGTGGCCTACGGCTGAAGAGAGCGCACCGGCGGTTTTTGAGCCGGAACCTACAGCCGCTGCTGTTCCGGAGCCAACGGTGCAAGAGGAGCAGCCAGAACCTACCCCCGCTCCTCCCGCTCCCGTCTCTGCACCCGCCCCCGAACCCCAGCAACCAGCTACGGCCATTCCCACCTCCGTCTCTCAACCCATCCGCACCGCGTCTCCTGCGAGCAAGGCCCGCACCGCACCCCGCACAACGTCGAGCGCGGCGCAAAGGCGATACAAAGTCTCCGGTGATACGCCTGTTGTCATGCCTGGCTTTGCGGGGCTGGGACTTGGAGGGGGAGGGGAGGTGAAGGGGATGGGGATGCAGTTTGGGAGTTTGAGTTTGGGGGGTGAGAGTTTTTTGGATGATGGACCGTGAGTTTGTTTTCTTTGATTTCGGTGTTTTTGGGTGGGGGAGTTCGACGGTTGGGGAGACAGTTCGAGTGTTGGGCTTTTTGGAGGGAGGCTTGCGTTGGCTCAAGGCCCAGCTGCGCGAGTCGCTACCGGTTGGACGCTGCACGCGCATACCGCCTGGGAGTCGATGGGGGAAACATTCCGTCTCGGGCAGTGTGCACTTAGCTGCATCCAGTTGCACCCCACTGAATCTCCTCCATTCATCTTTTCGCGTTTGAAGTCTTCTCCAAAGAGCACATACTAATCGCACATTCTTCAGATCTGAGCCAGCACCCGAACCAACCCCAGTCGCCAAGGCGCCTGAGCCACCTGCTCCTACGCAACCCTCGCCCTCTCTCAAGTCGTCGCTCGGCGCATCGCACGAGAACCAGAGCAACCCGCCACCCGCTAACGCTCCTGCGCTTCTGTACAGCCAATCCCCCGCCGTTTCTCACCAACAGCCCTCCCAACCTCCTCAGCAGCAACAGCAACACACGCTCTCTCCCCAAGTCTCCTCCACGCAGCAACAACAACAAACTCCCTCGCTGTCGCCGATGCAGCAGTACTCCTCTTCGCAGCCTCCGCATCAGCCGCAGCCGCAGCACCACCATCAGCAACAGCCGTTGCCGCATTCGTTCGGGCAGGGGTATCAGCAGACGCCGACGCAGAGTCATGCGCAGGCGCAGCCCCATCAGCAGCACAGCGGATTGCCGAGTTCGCAGTTGATGGATCCTCAGCAACAGCATGGACAGCAGCAGCATGCTCAGCAACAACACCAACAACACCAGGGCCAACAGCAGCACCAGGGTCAGCAGCAGCATCAGCAGCAACAGCAGCACGCTGGGCATGGGGCGAGCTCGTACTTCCGCCAGGCGGAGGCGCCGTATTTCCACACGCCGACGCCGCCTGCTGGGCAGGACTATGGGGCGTTTGGGCTGGGGGTTGGCGGTGGACAGAGCCATCATCTGTTTGGAGGGGAGTATGGGTATGGGGAGAGTCGCGGGGTGAGTTTTTGTTGTCTTTCGAGATGGGGGATGCGTAATTGATTGGATTGTATTGTCGTTACAGGGCTTCTACGACTCGTACGCACCGCAGACAGGCTTTGGAAACCGCTCGCTCCTTGGACACGAAGATGTCAAAGGTCTCGCGGCCGCTCAACAGCCACCGACATCCGCTGGCCTTCCTCCCCCCGCCACCTCCTCCGCCGCCGCCCAACAACAAGCACCCGCCGCAGGCACTGGCGCCGCCCCTCAACCCGGCGCTGCCCAGCCTTACCCCCCACCAATGCAATACTACTACCACCAACCTTACCCCTCCTCCCAATACTACGGCACGCCGTACAATTCCGCTTACGGCGTCCCGCACCAGCCTGCCTTTGTCAAATACCCTACGCACACGCATGGACTCGCGCATGGTCATGGACTGTTCCCGCCTGGGTCGGCACCGAGTCCCGCGGCTGGGCAGCAGCAGGCGCAGCAACAGAAGAGCAGTGCTGGGCCGGGGCCGGGATATGCGCAGGGGTATCAGGGGGGGTATGAGGATTTGAGCGCGTATGGGTTGGGTGGGCATGATGTGGGGCCGCAGGCGGGGCAGGGGTATGGGAAGCAGGGAGGGCAGGGGGCGATGTATGGGCAGCAACAGCAGCAGCAGCAAGGCCAGGGACAGGGGCAGGGTGGGATTCAGGGGTTTATGGGTCTTTCGGGGGGTGGGAATGGGGGGAGAGGACAGCAGGCGCAAGGGCAGGCGCAGGGTGGACAGGCGCAAGGGGGACAGCAGGGTGGGCAGCAGGGACAGGGAAGTCCGGAGGCGGGGTATAAGGGGTATCAGGGGATGAAGGATGTGGGGTCGCAGCAGAGGCAGCAGGCGCAGGGAGGGCAGGGTGGGTATGGAGGGAATAGGTTCAGTGGTGGACCACAGGGTCAGGGAGGGCAGGGCGGGCCGCAGGGGTATGGAGGCCAGGAGGGCTTTTACCCCGGGTATGGAGGGAGGGGAGGGCAGTATTGGCAGTAGATCCTCCCTCCTCCTGAAGAAGAAGAGTAGTGATGGTGGTGGTTGCTAATGTTTCGTTTTTGATGTCGTTCCGTTTCCTCGCTGTCTCGCTCGTATCGTCTGACCGATTGCTTTCCGTCTTTCCTGTCTTTTCCTCTCGTTCTGTTCTGTGCTTATTCATCCATCCTCACCTCTCATCGTTTCGTTCTCGTTATGCCATGTGTCAACTTGTGATTGTATGTACGCAGTACTTGTGGCTGGTTTATCGATCTGTTTCTTGTCTCTCTGAACTCGGTTGGTGTGTCTGATGTCTGCGAATGCGAAAGGACTCGAAGTCTGCAAACTAACTACCGACTAGGAGGATGGATGGTTGCGTCGAACGGGGTCTATCTTTTCCTCGTCTGGTGCGCGTCGAAACGACTCATGGTCCACGACTTTGAGAAGGTCCGTGGGAAACACGATTTGTAGTTTTGGATGGATGGATGCCTGACCGGGTCGTCGATCTGGTCATGGGGGTTGACATTTTCGGAGCTCCGAGGGGCCATAGCTGTAGAGCAGTGATATCTTTGTTCATGCGAAGCTTGCCAAGGGGATCGGAGTGATACGGTCGGAGGGGGGACTCTCGTGAGAATGCACGTCACCTCGATCTGCCGGCGTAACGATGTCGGGCCACAAGTGGACCTCCACGTTCGATCGAGGGATGAGACCATGAAGAGAAGCATGTACTAAGTACTGCATCTGATGTGGTTCAGCTTTCGTTCGTCGATGGTTCTCGGCGAGGCTTTGGCATAGAGCTCAGAATTGACCCTGTACAGTTTGAACGTCGGTATGGAAGATGTCGACGTCGATCTCGATGATCATCCGCTGGTAGCTAGCTGATCATCAGGCCTGTGGGCACCTGGTACGAGGAAGAACGGATTGCGCGACTTGCCGTATCGATGTTAACATCGTGGTCGTAGTTACAACACCGTGGTAGCAGTTATCACACCGATGGGTCTTGGGTCTCGTTGCAGTTCGGCAAGTACCTATTGGGCTTAACAGTACAGATCTAGGCGTACTGGGCACGGTGGGAATTTCGAGATGATACCATGCCCTTGACACAGGCATGCTATTCACTGTGTGTTGGTAATTTCCAATGGGTAATCTCACAGAATGCGAAAGTAACACACGAAGGATCTTGAGCATCGGAACGCTGCAGCCAGACATCCCCTCGTAGCCTAAGATCCTTCGCGGAGATCTAGAGGGCGCGAGTGTACCGGTCCAACTCACACGATGTTCTGACAGCTTCACGACGATAATTCCGTCCGAGGTGTAGGAACTAACACGACGCATCTAGAACCTCGAAACGCTGCAGGCTCACATGGCTACTCATGCCCTCAGATGTCAATAGGAGAGCGGGCTTGGGCTGACTGGCTACAGTATGCGACCAAGCCGAGATTGAAGGCACAGTAACAGGGCGTGTCTTTAGCATTCGAAGCCACACGCACACATGGTCGATGTTCTTTCGGTTGTGACAAGAAGTGAAATCTCAGAATCTACTTTCACTCAGACGGATGGCACGAAACACCTTGGACTATAAGTACCGGAGTTGTTCTTGCTTCAGAACTCAGCTCGCCCACTCTACATCTACTACTTCCAGCACAGATCTATCATGGCACCTACCTCTTCTCACCTCATCGCACTCCAGACTGGGATCTACTTGATCCAGAACGTCAACTCTGGACGCTTCATCATGTCGAACTCCAGCCAGTCGGTTGTTTCGGTGCAGACCTACGACGCCACTGTCGACGGCCAGAACCCACTTCCTGATGCTGCGGTAGCTTCTTGCTCATTTAAAGCTTTGAGGTCCAAAGCTGATTGTGCCGTACATTTCTTTTGACAGAAAATCAAGGTCACTAAGGGTAATGGTGTCTTCACTTTCCAAGACGCCTCTGGAACAAATGCTTATCTGAGCGATACCGTGAGTGTCTGCTTTTCCTGTGATAGTTCTGGAAGACTCACGCGTCGCTACTGTTACATGTAGTCGGCCATCGTCGGTACAGACACCAGCACTGGTGCTACGTGGGCTTTCGCTCAGGCTCAGTGGCACGTCAACAGTGTCGGCACGAGGCCCGGAGAGTACTCGTAAGTTTACTGGTACCTTCACCTTTTGGACAGAAACTCATCTATCTTGACGTTGCAGTATCACGAACAAGGCGGGCACCTTTTGTCTCAAAGAGTACGATGACCCCGATACCAACTTCTACGTGAGTCGTTTTCCAAACTGCAGCACTGACAGGTTGCTGATCCACTTGAAGGTCACCGAGGCTACCGACAAGGCCTTCGCAGGTACTGTCACTGATACGACGGAGACCTGGAGGTTCCTCTGGGCTGACTTGCAGTGACCAACTACGCAAGGCACTCGCGCAGGAGCTGAGATGATAATTTCGGATTCTCCCCTGCACGTAATTACTCTGCTCTCGATGTGGCGCCAGGTTCGGGATGGCCTTTTACTACCATGTGTCGTTCCAGGTCCAGGCTCATATCTTCTCTTACTATACTGAGATCGAAAACACACGTATACGCAGTTTCGGCTTCCTCTGGTCACAGATACTTCTTTGAAAACCCATATTACATGTAGTACATTTCCTGATGTTGTAAACTCAGGACTTCTCAGTCAGCTTATGAAAATGTGGTTCGATGCGTGCTCGGGGCCTGAACTGAGATCACCTACACTGTTCCTAAAAATCTTGTGAACATCTGCGACTCTGACTCCTGCGGTCTCAATGAATTCTGCACCATCCAGGCTTGTGCGCGTCGTATTGGGGAGGGTTTTTATCAATGCGGTTGACGTCACGCCACAATCACAGCTGAGTCAAGTATGGGCTTCGACACACCTTAGTCTGGGGAACGCTTTCTCACACCAATTGGAAACGCTCTCAGTTCGGAGTCAGTTCTCAAGATCTCAAGGCTGGTGCGGTAAATTGTACTGCGCGTGTGATCTATTGATCTTCGTGTTAAGCACCTAACAGCAATGATCAGCTGCGTGCCATAGTAGACTGGCACCTCGCTAGAGTTAATATGATTAAGTTTACACAGGAGTCGTACAAACAAACCGCATCTTCAACACCGGACGTCGACTCGTACATCTCTTCTCTATGCGATTACTTCTGATTTTCCTCTAAATGGTACCCCGGGCGCACCGATTGGATTGAACCGACTGTACCTTGTCACCTGCTCACCGAGAAGCTCTAGGTCTTGAGTCGCCATGGGTATAAGAACTGCTTAAAATCTAGCAGACCACCATCAGCACTGAGCCCAAATCCCCAGCGCCATATACTCCTACCAATTTGGAACGAACACCATGTCTCAATCGCTTCGTTCGGGCACGTACTTGATCAAGAATGTTCACTCTGACCGCTACATCATCTCGAGCGGTTCCGACGGATACCTCGAGACAAAGACTTACCCCAGCGAGTCTGTACCTACTTCAGCGGTACGTGCCCACTCCGAATCTGTGGCCTGAGAAGAATGAATCTTCATTGTACCGGTGTCTAATCTGATTCGCCGCGACGCCACTTCCACAGAGAATTAGAGTTGCTGTCGATGAAGATCGGCTCTTTAGCTTGAGCAGCACCGTAGGCGACTCTAACCTGTACATGGCCGATGAGTGGGTGAGTTTTGGCTCCCTTGATCGGTCTCATAGATCACGTCGACCAATTACTGACTCGTGCGTTTCCTGGAACTCACAGGACCAGTCCGGCGGATTCCGCCACGCGCAGTGGAACAAGGATGGCAGCAAGTGGGTGATCGAGGGTAACGGAAAACCCGGGCAGTACATGTACGTCCAAGTTTGAGCATTGGAGCTTGAAGAGCTAAGGATCGCTGGTCGCGCTAACTTCACTATCAAAGCATCAAACTGGTCGATTTTTCGCTATTCGTCAAACAGAAGACTAACTCCGAATCTCAAGAATACGAGCCTGTAAGCAGTACCTATACTGATATTTTTCACGAACAAAGCAATAATAACCATTCACCTCCCTTTGAAGTTGATCCTGACCAGCGATTGCAAGCACAGTTCGGAAGCCTGGATGTTCGTGTGCTCTGACTAGAGCACAGGCTCAACAAGCCTGCAGGTCTTTGAACCCGTCGTCTGGCCATCGTGTCGGTCTTTGTTCCTTTGGCATTGATAATTTGATTGTCTCGTCTAGATGGTAGTAGTACAAACGTACAAATATACTTTGAACAGATCTCTATGATATCTGCTTACATATCCTTCTCATAACAAAGCCCATGGTATCGTTATCGTTGCGACTTGATCACAAGCACAACGTCCTCGTCACACTGAAATCCGTATACGGAAATCTAAGGCCAGACACGGAAAACGCGGCGCGCAGCTCTTCTCAAATGGGCCCAAGACACCCTGACCAACATCGACGGGTTAATGATGGCGGACTGCGAAGCCATCAGGTGTCGAGTCAAGCCGAGTGCATGAGACACGCGTCCGTCCTAGAAAAGCGTTGTGAGTCAAAGACTGTACTGAAAGTCGAAAGGTCTGCCGCGTACTTCGCTTGCAGCTTGCATGAACACTTTGCCCATCCAGCGAGAGAAGCGGCCGTATGCCAGGGTTTCTCCTTCGCACGGGGTGGTAGTAGCGTACGCGTAGTCTGAGCAGTAAAGCGATCAGTTGGTGAATGGGCCAGAGCGATGCAGTACAGGACTACGCACCCATGCTCTTGTTCGTATGCCTTGAAGATACCAGAAGTCAGTCAGTCACTGCATACAGGGTGACCTCATCAGAGATACTCACCAAAGAATCTCAGTGCGACTGTATAGCTCGTTGAAGAACCTCTTCGAGAATGAAGCATCGAAGTGCCCAGCAGGGGTTTGGCGCAACATCTTATCGAGAAGAAGAACACCGAACATAGCTTTGCCGCATCCTTGTCTGCGTTATGTAGTGAGCTGGCGATCATGAGCTGGAACAATAGAAGAACATACCCAAATATTGGGTTAACAACCATAGCAGCATCCCCGATGGCAACGAAGTTTGAGGGAAGTCGCGAGAGTTCATGATACTCAATATGGGAACAAGCACCTGAGCGTTCAGTCACTGACAGTCAATATACAAGGCTGTTCCAAAGGAGGCAACGATAACTCACCGAGCTGCGCTGTGCTGATCACCGGAGATGCAGTCTCAACTAGCAGAGTGATCATGTCGATGAACCATGCCGGAACAGATAACGAAGCCTCTTTTATCGCCGGGACCAAGTCCTCGGACGTTTTAGGCAGCTTGCCCGAGCCACGCAAGCAAAAACAAAGTTGACCTGCATACAGAGCAAGTCAGCCTCTGCTGAAAAGAAAGGAGCCGAGACAAAAGGCCAATGTACCGCATCCGTTATCCATTCGCGCAAAGGAGACCAACTGCATTTGGCTGGGCAAGTCAGCATTCTTTCCCGTAAGATATCCCACTGAAGATTGCTCCGACTCTGATAAGGAAAGAGGTAGTTCATCGGAGATCTCGTCCGGGATGGTGAAGTTGACGGTCGCGTAACGTAGGTGGGGTGTGTAAGAGACGCGACGAGGCGCCGCGTAACCAGCGTTTTCTAACCACTTGATGCCGCACTGTGCACGACCGGAGCAATCTGGCAAGAAAACGGTAAGGACCAGTGCATCAAAAAGAGGTATTTGCTTCATACACGTACCTATGAAAAGGTCTATGTCTTTAACCTCGAATTCTCCTCCGTTGACCAGCCTCCCATCGACCTTGGTGATGCGATCTTCGTCAGAGGGAGCTTTGAGACTCGAGATAGTGCCGTCGATGATGGTCAACCTGTCCTTTGCCTCCGGGGTGTCATTCACGAGCAAGCGATGAAGCAGAGGTTCAAGCGTTCGGCGGCGCATGTGAAAAGAGGACGGCACTTTCTGCGTGAACGTCGAAACATAGGCACCGTCGACATGGAGGCCGTGATTTCCGTCAAAAGGCCTGCAGGCTTGCATGAGTACTTCAATGGAGAATGTTCACACCAGGAGAACTTACGCCTGTCCAGCTTCCTTCGCCCTCTGGTCAAAGGAAGGCCACAAACGGCGCAGTCCCTCAGCGAACGGGATCACGTACCCTGCAACAAAGGCTCACCATGGGCGAGAATCAAGCAAGTAGACTAGTCAGATGCTCACCATGAATAGAGTAATACTGCATGATGCGAGATTTTGGCGTCCCGAAGAGGGTCTTGCTGAACTCGGGATCCACGAGCACAACTTCTTCGAAATGGTTTAGACATTGCTTGGCTGCCAGAACGCCGGCGATCCTATAGAGATTGCATAAGTCCAAGAATCGTCGCCGGTCTGATGAAAACTGATTAACCTACCCTCCTCCACATATGACCACCTTTCCATGACGTGGACCCACGCGCGGTGAGGCAACGACCTCCATCTGTTCATCCAACCAAAATCGCTTCGCCCTCAGAAGTGTGAAAAAATATACGAGAAGTGAAGCCGTCAAGCCCGCAGCTGCTATGGTCCATGAATGCATTGTTCGAAGGTGTCTGGCTGTAGTATTGAGGATGCCGTCGGGTAGGGGGAAGACACCGCCGATAGGAACGGGCGAAGAACGAGGGGAAGAGATGCCGCTGGGAAGGGATGGAGAGTAAAGAGCTCCTTCGTGGAGAGTCGCTTCTTAAGAGCTCGAAGCCCGCGAGATAGGCCGCCAGCGTCAGTTATCGCAGGTTGCATCGATCTGACAATCGGTGGGACCACAAGCTTTCAATCGTCATCTCGATGAGCCGAGCAAAACCCCGAGCTCGAGGAGGCTCAGCAGAGCGGGCCGATGAATATGGGGACACTATCCGCCGGAGATGTTGAACGTAACGTTGACGTAGTCTGAGGGATCGTACCCGGACCTCTTACAAGGACTATATGTAACCGCATGGTGGTGAATACTGCTGGCGGATTGTCCGTCAGAAAATCTGACATTATATTGCTCCGATCCACAAGGATTAAGCACCTGAGGTCCTGAGTTAACACGGTATGGAAAGTCTTGGACGTGCGCAACAGAACTCCGTCGGACGTTGAGAGGCTTGGTGTGATGAAGCGAGCAAGCAGTTGAGCGCACGACGTTGCCCGAGCTCCACAGGCTCAGCCGACCCGGCGTAATAAGCGTTCTTTTGGGAAGATCTCTGGATAAAAGCGCCAAAGTGACCCAGATACAGTCCGGTCAGAAGCGCGTCTGCTCCCGGTCCACGATGCCATTCCGCACTGTCTGATTGCCCGGCGCCTGAGATTCTCTTGGGTACTAGCGAGATTACCGTAGGCACACCCGCATTGAGGAGTAGGGGAGTGCAAGGAGCCCATGTATCGGTCACTTGCGTCTGTGCTTCGAAATTGACAGCATTACCTGGAACAGTGGATGGAAATCCAACTCAGCTGGCCCTTGGGGTTGGTCGGGTTCGCTCGTCGAGCCTCGCGAACCTTGCCCGGGCCCGAAGTCTCTCTCGCACGCTGACAGGGCAGACCGCGAGTGCATCCAATTGATTGGCGGCTCAAGTGCGCTCTGAGTCGAATCCAGGTCGAATCTATCGAGCTGGAAAAGACAATGGGTCACCACGGCTTCACACCGGAAAAACAGGCGGGCCTCGATATCATGCTGGGTGTAGGAATGTTATTCCGGGTATACGGGAGTTCGTGGTATTAATATTGCTTCGGGGTCGTCATACATCGTGGGCTGATCATTAAGTATCGTGAGCGTGAAGCAGTCAAAGGTTATAAAGAAAAACCAAGGGGTATTCGGGGAAGGGGAAGGTCGTCGCTATCAGCGGAAGACGAGGGAAGGAAACCTCCTTGGAGGTGTGCAAAACTCGATAGCGAGGTCGTGTGACTGTTTGGGCGCAAAGAAGAACAAACGGTCAAGACTGTGATGCAAGAACGGGATTGAAGGTAGTTGCTAACGCAGCCTAAAACCAATCAAAGAAATAGAATCTGGCGAGACTGGTGATCACCACGCCCCGAGTGCCACGGGAAGAAGCACGGAGCCCATAGCAAGAGCAAGAGCATTAAATCCTGTCACTTGCATCGCAGCTCCTTCGGCAGCTAGGTCGGGCGTGGGAGATGGCGTGCTCGTGGCGGTCTGCGAGAGCTCCCCGTTGTCTGAGGCAACGTTTCCAAATAAGGTTGACGCGAGGGCGCAGATCTCTCGCATGCCACTGAGCACTGAGCCGAGATCAGGTGTATCGAGGACGTCGGTCTGGTTTGTGCGCTGGAAGCTGCAGAAAAAAAGGGGAATGGGTCAATATTCGTGAAGAAAGGGGCGAGAAACCATGGGGACGAGGAAGAGTAAAAGGGCGGTTTTTGAGGCGCGTAACGCGTAATAAACAACGAAAAGACGAGAATCTTGAGCACAAGTAGAATGGGTAGCTCACCAATCGACACATTGCGGGAAGACATCTTGGAAAGTTTCCGTGCAGGCACATTGGATCGCATCCACGAAAGCTGAAGGGTTGAACAAGACCTGAAGAGACAAGCGTTATGTAAGCTGACATGTACGGAGACTGAGAAGATAGAATTGGCGCGAAACTCACCATGGACACGTTCGCCAGTACAGGGCTGTAGGAGACGCAGAAATTAGCATGGATTGTACAGGAACATGTTGGGACTCACGCAGCCTGAGCACATGCGTCCAAGCTCCAGTATTCCGCCTCACATTTTGGACACGAAGCTGGCTCAGCAGGGAAGTACGGTGGAGTCGTCCTCTTCTCCAAGTTGGCACCTGAAATACCCCTAGCAGCCTTGGATATCCGCTGAATAGCGCCGGGAATGGCTGCTGGGAGGACAAATGCACTGGTGAGAGTCGAGAGTGCAAGAAGCGGTAGCGCGGAGGACGTGAACTTCATGGTTTTCGTGTCGGAGAGTGGGCAGGCTAGAAGAAGGGAGACAAGGGATGCGAATAAGAGGGGAGGAGGAGAAGTGGCCTGATGATTGGCGTTGTGATGGCGGCAATATACTTACTGACAAAATCTAATCTATCAGTCACGGTTAGCGGTCAGAGTAAGTAACTCACACTGACTGACTTGTCTCGTCTCTGTTTAGAGCCATCATGACCACGGAGCCTAGAACTTGGAATTCAGTCTCTTCTGCCTCATACGCCTGCTGGAGCTATGCGCTTTCCTCAGATCTCCAGAATGTATTCAGGTGTCAAGAACCATCGATAAAATAGCAACAGACTCGCGCGGGCGGCGCCTTGTGCGATCCCTCGACTAGCAGCAGATAGGCTCGACCGAGGTTCGCCTTGCTCTTAAAAGACGCTCGAGAATAGCGCCGATGATGCCGATGTCAGGCAAGTTACAACAGCATCATGCGTCTTGCTGTATCCTTTCTGCTTTCTCTCATAGCAGGCCTGGGGGCTGCTGCGCCGAATTGACTGACTTTGCCAGCAGCGCAGAGCATAGCGTATAAGTTGGCCCACAGCCACAAGCAGCTCATAGGGCCATTGCGCATGGATGGACTTCGACCTCTCACTCGGTAGCAAAGGTATGTGTAAAATCCTTTCCAACAAAGCACGCATCTAATTCTCCATTTCCGTTGTAGTTCATGGTGGTCGGGATATATTCTCCCACAATAACACGGGCACCGTCACGTCGTCAACGACGAACTACACGACTACTAATGTCGTCTGCGCTGGTAAGCAACGCCCTCAGACGAGATCTGAGACGTCCTAATGTCTACTAGGTGCAACGGAAGCCCATGAGGTTACTCATGATATAATGGCCCGCTTCTTCCTGTCGCACTCCAGAAACCATGAAATTGACCAGGATGATGCTATCGGGCGAAGAACACCAGGGACAGGACAATGGTTCCTACGTTCGAATACATATAGGAGCTGGAAAGCAGGCAAAGTTCCTCATCTGGCATGTACCGGTATTCGTAAGTGCTTTGCTAAAATGGAGACTTCATCTTTCTAAGTTAGTTGTTTGTTAAGCGGGTGCAGGCAAGACAGTAATGAGGTGGGTCGGCAATCCGTCGTAGCAGCTCACAATCTCATCATCCGCAGTTCGATTGTCATACAGGACCTCGTCAATACATCTAGCGACGCAGCTATCCTATGGATGTTCAATAAGTCCACCACGGAGTCGTTGCAGGAGCCCAGGCTCTTGGTGTTGAGTTTCTTAGGCCAAATTCTACAGTCATCCGCCTTCCAAGCGCTTTCACCGGAGTTCGTCAAGTTCTACAGGACATATCGAAACGAAACTTGCCCGCCGAACCATCAGCGAGCCAAACAAGTTTTGAGGATAGAGCTCAAGCGCTTCCAGCGAGCGTTCATTGTCATCGATGCTTTGGACGAATTCAGGGTCGGAGATCCTAACAAGCAGAAGACTCTGGTGAAAGAGCTGGAAACTTTGGGAGCATCCATACTCATAACATCGCGCAGTCCCATTCCTTTCACACCTCGAACGTTTTTCTCTTGCGAAATCAGAGCATCCCGCAACGATATCAGGACATTCGTCACGGCCACGATCAGGGAAGGTCCAGGAATACTGGATCAAATCCTTGCTCAGCGTGAGGGTCTGACTGAACGAGTCGTTGACAGTGTCACCGCGCAAGCTGATGGACTGTACGCAACTCTCAGCACCTTTCGTTACCACCGAAATCCTGATCCTCGGTTCTTAGATTCCTGAAAGCCAAGCTGACCATGCAAGCTATGGAAACATGTCAGACGATAGCCCCGATTAAGCAGTTGCTCGAGTCAATCCCCGGCAATCTCCAAGGGATATACGGCAGCATTATAGAAGACATTCGGACGAAAACACCATGGGCTTCGCGACTTCTCATTTTGCTCACGATCATGGACGACGCGGAGATTGAGGCGAGGGCCGTTCTGCAGTATCTGGCTTGTGAAGATTGGCACGATGGACGCATTGAAGACCATACCCGTACAGTGAGGGAAGTGTTGGTAGGCGTTCGCGGACTCGTCAACCTCAGCGTTGCTAGCAGTGATGGAGATCTCGTCGATGCCGCCCGTTCTGCTGATACGTTGAGCCCTGGGACAGTATTTCAGTTTGCCCGTAAGTGATTACTACGCTATATTGTGCTTAGCGAGAAAAGCTGATCTGACGACCTTTATGTCTGTAGACAAAACGACCCAGGACTATTTGCTTTCGATCTTGACCGAGCAGCAATCCCTCCATGCTCGTCTCGACTTCCTTCACACTCTTCTCCGTTACACAATCCGAGTTCTCGATGCTATTCCCGAGGACCTTCTCGAACTACACGCCGATCAAGGCCATGCCTATCTTCACGAGCACTACCCTTTGGTGGTCCACCACAACCTTTGGCTAAGTTATGCCGCATACGTTGAGAGCCAGATCGATCAGGATCTAGTGAATAACTGCTTCACCCACCGTTGCTTTGCCTGGCTGGCCGAATGCGTTCTGGAAGGTCCTGCGCCCGGGACCGTCTACCTTACTATCTCCCTTGCAAGGCATAACCTCGCCATTCTATTGCAACAGCATCTCCAGAGAAACACGTACGTCGAACAGCTACTCCTCCTATGATTTCGTTCTAATGACGAACCTTCAGCGATTTCTCCCTTGACGAGCGCAACGCGCGTGACGAAACGGCTCTGCAAGTCGCATGCATAAGTGGAAGTTGCGCGTCAGCTTCGATTCTCCTTCTAGATGGAGCATCTGTGGACTTCGCCGATGCACACGGCTGGACTCCGCTCGCACTAGCCTGTCACAATTACCATGAAGACGTTGTTTCTGTATTGCTCGACAACGGTGCATCGATAACCGCGACCAATGAAGATGGGATGACGCCACTTCTCCTCGCGTGCGACAGTGACAGTGAAACTATCGTTTCTCTTTTGCTCTCGAAAGGCGCCCATCCGGATACAGCAAATAGAAACGGCATGACACCCTTAGCCATCGCTTCAAGTAACGGGAACACCAACATCGTCTCCGTGTTGCTTTATCACAAAGCGACGACAGATCTTGCAGACCAGCAGAACGGGTGGACACCGCTCATCTATGCTTCTCGACATGGTCGAACTGCTGCGGCGTCGGCTCTCCTGAGCCATGGGGCGGATATCAACTTCGCAGACAACGACGGATGGACACCGCTCATCCACGCAGTTGCATCGGCTCACATCAAACACGGCGTTGCGCCCAAGGCAGGAAACCAGGAAGGCCTTGGCCCCATCGTGTTGGCGCTGCTCGAAATGGGAGCAAACATCGATAAAGCAGACCTCAAAGGATCCACCCCACTTATGCTGTCTGCGCAGTACGGAGACGTCCACGTTGTGTCCATCTTGGTCAAGAAAGGTGCAGCTGTGGATGCGACGAATATATATGGAAGAACAGCACTCATGTTCGCATGTTTATACGGGCGCGCGAACGTAGTGTCTCAGCTCCTAGCCTACAACGCAAAACAGGACGCGGTTGATCTAGAGGGGCAAACCGCTCTGGTTTTCGCAGCGTACCACAATCACGACGTCGTGGCTTCTCTCCTCCTATGGAAAAGCGCTTCGGCGGATAGCACACGCAGGACCGGTGTAGCGCCCTTAGCGGATATCTCGGACAGGAATGGATGGACACCGTTGACTTACGCAGCGCGTTATGGATATGGCGACGTCGTGGACCAACTGTTAAAACACAATGCCACCGTGGACAAAGCGACCAATTTGCGGACTACTCCGCTAAGTGTCGCTTCCCGCTATGGCCATACCAATATCGTCTCAAAGCTTCTTGCGCCCCATCTGAAGGCGGACATCAATGCGGTGGACCAAGAAGGACGGTCGCCATTGTTGTTTGCAGCTCGATATGGACACATAGACGTCGCGTCCCTACTTCTTCAGCGTGGAGCTGAAGTAGATTTAGCGGGGAGTGAGGGCTGGACGCCTTTGATGTACGCTGCGCTCAACGGTGTAGACGATTTGGTGCGACTGCTTCTAGATAAAGGTGCAAATGCGGCTCAGAGAAGCAAGGAGGACCGCACAGCTCTGGACTACGCTCAAACGAACGGAAACGCCAAGCTGACCAATGCGACTCTTCAGCGACTCACCCTCAGTGATCATGAACGGTATCCGTCCGGAGGGTGAGGTTAGTCCATCTACTCACTTTTCAGCCATGTGTACGCACTCATTAACGACTTCGCTCAGTACTCGGGCCCAAGGGATGCTCACGAACGGCATTGGATCCGGAGCACCTTCTGGCCCAGGCACAACCACTTCTGCCACTGTATGATCACACATCCGGGTCAGAGCTCCCGCAGCACCCCCAAGACGTTACGAATAAAATCGTGTACATATCGAACAGTCTTCTCGAACTTGGAAGCTTTCGCCCTTTGGTACATAGCGCACATATCGCTTAATTTCCAGACAGAGGGCCCCCGGGGCACAGACTTCAAGGTTGCGCCAGCCTGCCGCCGCCTCCCAGGATCTCATACAACAGTGATACAACCAAATACCACTGTTCCGAAATCTACAGGTTAGACATCATGATTCTGATGTGCATGAGATGAACATACTCTGTACATGCGTATACGTACGTCTCATCACATGGATTTGGCGGATACATCAGCAGCGCATGGTCATGAAAGACGCCCTCTCCCGTATAAAAGCGCAGGCCCGTGTTACAAACCCCTTGAGTTGCCCATCGCTCCCCCGTTCACTCCTTACTTGACGAAGATGAGTAGTCCAGGTACGCGATTAAAGGCATTAAGGCGCACAATTCATGTACTAATGCACCTGTCTTGACATCGCAGCGCCGTTTGGCGTGATCCTCCACACTCCCCAAACCGCCCTCACCACCTGTCAGCCTTTCACTCTTAAATGGGACTACTCGGACCCTTCCAAGCCACTGGACGACATCATGTACCTCAAATTCAACGTCATCCTACACGGTGAAGACGGCAGGGGTTACGCCCTCGATCCAAACGTCCCGCTAGCTAGCAGCGGGGGATCCTTTGAGTGGTCAAAGCTCGTCGGCCCGCCGGGTACCTATCACATCAGTGTCAGAATATATACACCTCCAGGCGAATATCACTGGTCGGATCCACTCGATACCTACACGAAAACAGAACGTTTTGAAGTGAAGGAGGGCGAAGACACGTCGTGCATTAGTTCAAGTGGGCTTCAGTGGGCGGAATTCGAATCACCCGCCTCGTCGACGTCGTCCAGCGTGGAAAGCACCGATGGTGGCTCTACTGTCCCACCGGATCCACAGCTTTCATCGGCGAGTGTATCCGAAAGAGCAACATCCGGCGAGCAGGCGACCACCGTTACCACCGTCACGGATTCACCAAACACCACTCCCACGCCAGCAGGTTCAGCCAGCACTCTGGCAGATTCGCCCAGCAACCAGGGATCACAGGAAAGTACCTTACTACCAGCAAATCCCACTGAAGAGGAAGAGACCGAGACCAACACACAGGAGCCGGGCGCGGCCAGTCGCAATGGCAGCAGCATTATGTTTACCTTATTGGGGGGTGTGATGGTCGTACTTGGGCTAGCCGCGATGTAAGAAGCGAAGGGATTACAAGCCCAAGTTGGGTCGCCTTTCGGATGTACTCTTTAAATCAGATATAGAGCGTTTCTGCCTTTGTGTAACGCCAACATCGACTGGTTCCTAGCTCACCGTTTGTGTACATTCGGCAAGAAGGCGGATTCTTCTTCGTCTTCCAGCTTTGAAGAATCACTGGTTGACTCAACAACGTTCGCGTCCAGCTCTTTCCCATCCGAAGAAGCCGCCAATCCCACAACCAGCGAAGCAGCTGACTCCGGCTCACCGAAAGGGGCGGCCATTCGCAAAGTCGGCGACGTTGTGTGCACTATGGTGGGTGTGCGGTGTTTTTGCTTGGTCTATGCATGTGATGATAAGTCATGCGAGTGTGCTCACTGTAGTCCCAAGCCTTGCCATCTGCGAGGTCAAGGCTGGAGTGTGAAATGTGCGCGCACGCAAGTACTCGAGTACAGACTAGGAGCTGCAGCTGTACAGCAATGTTATTTGATGACCATATCCTCGGTGTGCCCACAGTGTCCTAGATGACGCGAAGACAATGATAGTGACGAGCTTGAAAACGAGCGGTGGGTGCAAGCGAGGTGCAAGTTGAGACGAATCCTTAGCGCTTAGCGCTTACTAAGCGCTTGCACCTCTCACTTGAAAGCCACCACCAACTTTGCTAATACATGCGCATCCGCACCTACATGCACAATCTCCAGTATTTGTGCTTCCAAGACTCGCGTCCTACGGGTGGACTATAGCGGACCGTTACTACAAGGTTATATTGCAACTAGGACATCCCACAGCTACGCATTCATCCTGCACCCCGCTATGACCGGAGCTAGCGTTGTCTCCATCAGCCCGCTGATTTGCACCATTGTCCCAAGAGGATGACTGGGTTGGAGCTCTGCGCAGTACGCTTGCCTGAAACCCTCATCTTCATTCATCCCCGAAATCCTCTGTTTCTTTATGTCCAGCCAGTCTACCCCCGTCAGACTGTGATCATGAGCATGCAAGCGATCCCAATGAAGTCTGAGATGAGTGAGTATACCCCGACTATATCCACATCTGAACTGCGTTGACCAGTCCTCTAGATGCGGGCTTTCTTGAACCTGAAGACGACAGGCTCCAGAATGGGCAACATGTCATCGATAACTTCCTTCGCGTTCACTCAAAGAACTATCAGCTTACTCAGAACGATACGTTTGATCTACAAACCGACGGTACTGACGAATGGCTCTTGAAGTCAGCGCCTTACACGACATGGAAAGCTGGCACCGGACTGAAACTAGCCTGCACTGGTCATGGTGCGCCAATCTCTCGCGACGGCTTCTATTTGATTTTCACGAGTTTTTGCACAGCCGGCGCAGGAAAGACAGTCATGAGGTGAGCAGGCCTTCACTTGTCCAAGGAATCGGCACTGATGAACTCGCTTGCAGCTCTGTCATTATCGAGGATCTGAAACGCACCCTCCCCAAAGCCACCTTGCTCTTTCTCTACATTGACTCGATCAGCAACAAGATACAAAGCCCTCATGCGTTTGTGCTCAACCTCCTCAGCCAGGTGTTGAAGCAGTCGCAGGACTCAGATCCACTAGCAAGGGATATCGCACAACTATTCGTTCATCAGCCCAGCAACCTTCCGGGAGACCTCGACGCAGCTACAAGTGCTCTCCGAAGCGAGCTCAAGCGGTGTTCGCGTGTGTTTCTCGTTGTGGATGCGCTGGACGAGTATCGGTCGGGAAGCCCCGAGGACCAAACGCGGCTTGTCCAAGAGCTAGAGAGCTTTGGCGTCTCTCTACTAATAACGTCCCGAAGTGCCGTTCCGTTCACAGGAGAGCACGCCTCATGCGAAGTCAGCGCAACTCCGGGCGACATTCGAAGATTCGCGGGCACTACGTTGTCAATGGGAGACCTTCAAAACATCCTGAAGTACGATCCAGATATGAAGGAGGACGTCATTGACGAACTTTTGAAGTGTTCAGATGGAACGTACGGCCCAATTTCGCAGTTCTGCCAGTGTTTCGTACTGACGTCCTGTTATTTACAGCTTTCTCAAACCAAAACTCGTGCTCTCGTATCTCGCTCGCTGCAAGACGCCGGTGGAGGTGAAGAAAACCCTTGATCATGCCGCTTCTCTCACTGTAGACGAACTTTACAAAGCAACCTTCGATGACATACAAGAGGAAACACCATGGGCCTTGCGTCTCCTCTCTCTACTTTCGGTTGCAGAAGACGTATGCATGGGAGCAGGAGCCGCACAGCAATTTCTAGACTTTCAGCAGCAACAGCAAGACGATGATATAAAGGAGCGTGTGCGTCCTGCCAACAAGTGGATAGCAGCATGCCGGGGATTGGTTGTTCTCGTTAATCAGGATAGCGTGGAAGATTCTGTCCGTCTAGCTCCAAAAACTCGGAGTTCTGCAAGCAAGGAAGTCGTACACATTTCCAGGGCTCGCATGAAACGTGGGCTACGCGAGTTGGAGGACTATGAATCGCCCATCAGCGGACAATGTTTCCGTTTTAGTCGTTAGTTTTCTGCTGCATGCATCGTTGCTGGGACTCATTGCTTCTCTACAGACGCAACGGTTCGAGACTTCTTTCAGCGCTCTCCTTCGGTGCTTCACATCGACAATGCAAAACTTGACCTTATTCACACCCTGCTGCAATATATGCCCCACATGCTCGACCGCCTTGCCACGAACTCGGATGACGGTGTGGACATGGCCACATTTAACGAGCTCAGCAATGCCCAATTTCTTGCCACCCATCACCCTCTAACATGGTACACTGGACTATGGCTATATCATACCGACGGTCTTGAAGACAAGATACTGTCCAGCTCTATCGACGCGTGCTACGACCATCCAAAGTTCCGGTGGTTGATCAGCTCTCTCGCGGAGGCACCGTACCGGAGTATGCCAGATCTACCAACTTCCTTGTCAACGCACGGTCTTCTCCCTTTGCTTCAAGCTTACTTTATCAGACATCCGTGAGCACGCTACAGTCCCTCCGCCCCGCTATGATCAATAATCATTCCCATGACAGCGATGCATCCCTGCAAACAGACGGCGTCTCACAGATAACTGCTCTCGGCGAAGCCGCCCGCCTGGGATATTTTGCCATCGCGGCGCTGCTGCTTGAGCACGACCCCGAAGTCAATCTACCGCACAGCGACACCAAAGGGATGACACCTCTCGACTTCGCCGCCGAACGCGGAGACTTTGACATCACATCCCTGCTGCTAGCCAATGGTGCCAGTGTCCATGTCCATGGAGCACCTCTCCTCCACGCATGCCGCAATGGTCATTGGGATATTGCAACTCTACTCCTGCAGTCTGGCGCAAGCGCCAACGAGACAGGTGAAGGAGGAAAGACTGCACTGATCCATGCTTCGATCTTGGGCGACTGGTCCCTCGCCACGACGTTGGTCCGAGAAGGGGCTCGAGTCAACGCTAGGGATGAAAAGGGCATGACGTCGCTTGCGCACGCATGCCGTGGTGGTCACAACGACGTAGTGTCTTTGCTCCTTGCCAATGGAGCGGATTTGGCTGTTCCTAACAACCATGGCGACACCCCTCTCATGCATGCACTTAAGGGCGGGCATGCCGACACTGCATTGCTTATCATCAGCAAAGGTTCTCCCGTGAACGTAGCAAATGAGGACGGTGAGACTACGCTGATGCTTGCCTCCGGCTTCGACCGGGTCGATGTTGTTTCTCAGGTCATCAGCCGTGGCGTTGCGGCAGTTAGCTCCAGGGACCGGAGCGGGCGCACACCTCTCATGTACGCGTCCAAGAACGGATGCTGCGATAATGCGTCCGCCCTTTTGACAAATGGAGCAGCGGCAAATCAAACGGACGACTTAGGGCAGACATCTCTCCTCATCGCGTCGTCAGCAGGTCACGCTGCTGTAGCATCACTCCTACTCAGAAATGGAGCGACAACCTCAACTGCGGACAAAGAAGGCACAACATCCATCACAAAAGCCGCTCAAAATGGCCACACGTCCGCTGTTCAGGTCCTCGTTCAAGCAGGGGCAGAAGTGAACGTGAAGGACGGGCGAGGAGATACAGCGCTCATCCATGCAGTCAGGAATAATCACCCTTCGATCACCTCCATACTCCTCGATAACGGCGCGAATATCGACGAAGCCACGCAGAAGGACAGGCAAACACCACTCATGATCGCTTCAGTCCACAATTTCGACGACACTGCTGCTGTCCTTCTCAAGCATGGAGCTTCACAGGAACCGGTCGATAGGGATGGATGGACCGCCTTTGCCCACGCAGCCTGTCGTGGCCATACCAGCATCATCGCTATGTTCTTGGAGCATGGACATGCTGTGGACATACAAGACAAGGATGGCTGGACACCCCTCATCTTTGCATCCTCCTACAACCATGTCGACGTCGTAACGATGCTTCTACAAGGGGGTGCCTCTGTGGACTTGGCGGATAGCCGACAGTGGTCACCTTTGATGCACGCTACCCACAAGCGAAACAAAGAAGTGGCAACGAAACTACTGGAGAATGGAGCACAGGTCGACCACAAGAATGATCGTGGTCGAACAGTGCTGCAATGGGCAGAACAATACCAGAAGAGCATGCTGAGCGTTTTGCGCCCCAGTTTGCGGATAGAGGATGGCCGACAACCTCACCAGGATCCTCTCGTACCGCACCTCTTGGATTGAGCACGCGACTCGACGAAGAATTTACGAGAGAACCAACTTCTCAGAAACAGACAATGACACGATGGGAAGAACAACGAGATGTATGATTATAAAAGACGGGTATGCAGTATAGCTAGCTTTTACTATGTGGCTATATTATGTGGTACTGGATTATCGAGAGCGTAACCTATCATAGCGACGTGAGAATGCAAGATGAGAATTATAACGAGGAGTAGGATGTGAGAAAAGAGGCGGGTTAAGAGCAGGAGGTCAAGCATGATACAGGAAGGGGAAGACGGCAGAGCAAGCGTAGCAGGATGGATACAAGAAGAGAACGAGGATAGCACAGAAACAAGAAGAAGATCAGCGAGCAAACACTAGCAGAGATAGTGGGTGCAAGAGAGACGGTGCAGAGAGGAAGAAACGCGATAAGCACAATCGTAAGCATGGATGAAGATAGAACGACGAAACATCTATAACGTCGCTTGGAACCGCATGCTCTACCCAGGAGCATAGCAGCTACCAGAGCGATCTGACACCCTTGCTTACAGACAAGGGAGGTCTTTTTATGAACACTGACCAGCAGTGTCGAAGGGGATTGCAAGGCCAGAAGCCTGCTTACGCCCTGCGATTCATGACGAAACAACCTTCGTACCCATCGTAACTTGGGTCGGACGTGGTGTCTCTCCAACGGCCAACACAAGAACCGTGGTCATCACCGACAACGTATCCTCGATAGATCCATTTCCCACGCATGTCGTCGGCCTGGATGTGATGTCAGATGGAAAGATTCGAGAGGAAAGATTGAGGAATAACTCACGTATTCCTTGCGGAGGCAAAGCAGTCCATCGCTGGGACGAACCCGACCGTACACCTTGAACTGGCCCCAAGCAGAGTGGCCCTAAGATAAGACGTGCTATCAGAAAACGCCCTCGCGAGAACAAGAAAGCAAGAGAACACACCTCGCCCGTAACCAGAACATCGAAGACTTTTTCCTTTCTAGTTCCGCCTTCGCTGTGGACAATATCGTCATCCGACACTGAGCCATCATCAGAGCCGTCGTCCGACTCCTCGTCGCCGCTGAGCTCATCATCGTCATCGTTGAGAATCCTCACCGTCCTGGAGTAGCGGACAGTCCTCTGCTTCACTGGATCCCAAACATCGAGGAATTCGCCGTTGGAGTGGACATTCATATGTGCACCCTCTGGAACGAACGCCTTGGGCGGTGGGCCAGGTGAAAGGCGTTCCGGCGGAGGTGATACGCGCGCTCGAAGAGGATGGAGGGCAAGCAGCAACGACTGAGAAGGTAGGGGTAGGTGCGACGATGATGGAGGCTGCGACGAAAGAGGGGAGGAAGGTGGTGATGACATAGCCGACGCGTACGCAGAGTTGGAGGCCGAAGCGGAAGACCCATGCCTGGAAAAGCCTGACGACACAGACATAGCGCTCGCCAATGAACTCGAGCTCGACGACCTACTGCTCGTGCCAAACCTCCTCTGGGTGGCACTCTGCTCTTCGAGAAGATTCTGCTCGCTGCTCCTGGTGAGATACCACTCCGTCGTTCGCCAAGTCGCACGATGCTTCATGGGATGCATGAACTGCAAGTGGGAGGGTGGTGCTCCGCAGAGAAGCTGTGCGTAGCCCTGGGTGTCCGTGTAAGCGTAGTAACCCTCCCATACGCCGTTGAGAGCGCCGGGTGCAAAAAGGGTGCCGGGATGGTAACTGCTTGGGGAGTCTAGGGATGGTAGGCGGATGGGTGAGAGGAGCGGAGACGAGGCTGTCGAGGAGAAAGGTGATGATGTAGACGAGGATGGTGGAGAGGATGCAGGAGTAGACATATCAAGATCTTCTCCGAAAGGGCTGGCCGAACGGGACATATCCCAATCTGAAGGACCCTTGTGGCCAAAGACGGCCCTCGCCCACTGGTTCTTCCACTGCTTGCCGGCATCGCAAGATCGAGTATTCGGCGGGATGATCGGAGAGGTTTCGGTAAGAATGCCTGTTGGTCTAGTAGTGCGGTTGTGGAACGTCATGAAGATGAGAATCGCGGGAGGGCCAATGGGAGGAGCAGTGAGGCCGTAGAGCGACATCGAGTCGATGACAGTAGAGGCGGGCTGACAACGTCCTCCCTCGGAACGAGGGTAGAAGGACGTCCATGGCGCAGTGCATAATGGAAACTGGAAACGAACGGTGAGATGCTAGAAGAATGGTCGGAAGTGGTGTCTCGTACCTTGTGGGCGCCCAGGCAGAATAGCTTGAACAGTTGAGGTCCATGCTCGGCCAAGTCAGAGTCGATGTAATCCGCTAGTGAGAGACGCAAGTTAGTACGCGTCCTTCACACCAGACAAGTTGGATAAAACCCTCACCCTCTTGGAAAAACATCCAAAAGATCCACACAGCCAGCGCAGTCTCTTCGCGACCCTTGGGCCAGACATCACGCTCCATAGCGTTCTTGATGGCGCTCGAACTGCATTCACCGAAAAAATACTCCTTCAACCACTCCCCAAGTTGAGCATAGTCTCGCAGTTGGACGTAGTTCTTGCCATCGCAGTCTCCTTCAAGGAGCATGAAATACACCGTCCATAGAGTTTCCTGCAGCGTGGTCGGATTGTGGATGGGTTTGCGGGCGCGTAAACGGCGGAGCACCGTGAAACGCAGACGGAGCTCGGTTGCAAGGACTTCGTTGGGCGTGATACGATGCTCGACCTCAGGCGCGTCGAGGTACATGGACTGCTGCTGTTGCTGCTGCACTCGCCTGAGCGCTGCTATACCAGACAGGCCGCATCCCCGCCACCGGAATGGATTGCTGGAGGAAACGACAGAGCTTGCGTCGTGCTTGGCAAGGGCGCACTGGTCGGTGTCGAATTTGGCCGTGAACATTCGCGCGTAGATGTGAGGGTTGGCATTAATGGAGAGGGCGTCGTTGAATCTTGAGCTCGTGAGCAAAAGTGGGGTAAGTTGGGAAGGCGGGCCAAGGATGGAAGAGTTAGCGGCATTATGATGGTGGTGGTTAGAGTTAGAGTTATGACAATCGTGATGGATAGTGGCAAGAGCAATCTGTTCTAGAATCTCGAAAGGAACGGTTTCGAGAGAGGAGGAGGAGGAGGAGGGATAGGCGGAGGAAGAGAGCATGACGGTGGGGGATCGGAGGCAAACCTTTGAGTTGCTCCCTCAGCCCCGGCCTCTGCTTTTATATCCAATCCAACTTCCTCCATGCAAAGCCAAATCTCGCACGAATCTCAGCACAACTCAATGCAATATTTCTACACGTAATTCATGAACATACAAACTCTATCCACATAATTATTCCTCTCGTCATACTGCACAACCTCTCCGCCGTTCTTAGTTGAACTCATTCCTCGGCTGAGCCACACCATAGCCCGAGCCCAAAATCGAGGATCTGGCGCAATTCAGAGCTGATCGCAAGCCTTTTGTCTTCTTTTCTTCCCTGAAATGTGCAAAGAAGACTCGCCTGCCCTCGTCTTCTTTATCCCAATGGCCAAAGGCTCGGCAATGGTCGATCTACGCAGCGGGGTTCAAGTTGCCACAAGGCGCCCACCTCATACAGGCACGCCCTGAAAACTTTCACCTGCGTTTGATGCCTTGATATGGAGGCATTCAGTCAGGGCGAGCGAGTACCGATAATTCACCTGCCGGGACCTATCGCACGACAACAGACGACAACGTGAGCTTGACCATGCAAGAAAGCGTTTCGTACCTGGCAACGTTGCAGGCCAGCTTGTGGGCAGGCCGCCGTGTTCATGAAGAGGAACCTCAGGGCCTGCTCTCAGGAGGGCCCTCGGGGTTCAGACCGATGTCGTGCGCCATGTAAAGCGAAGTAGATAAACGGCGTTCCAAAGGGCCTACGTTTGGACCGTGGCCTGTAAAAGGTAAAGGAGCGCTCCGATCATGGATTGTTTCCGTCCGTTAGGGTCGCTGCCACGTTTTTCCACAGCGAGCAACGCCGATCGAGTGGCGCACGTGGCGAGATCAACTCTAAGTGTAGCGTGGCCATGGCGTTGTGTTGGCCCGAGGAACACGACTGTGGACACGCATCCACACCTGGAGCATGGGAGCGATGTTGAGGTCAGCCGGAAGTCCCAAACAACGATTGTTGGCCGGTAGCGAGGGTTCGATATGCGTCGAAAAAGCACCCGCAATGAAATAAGCTTCACATTAACATTAGAGAGCGTATTGGGCCAAGAGTTCAAGCCTGCAGGAAGGATACCGAAACCTAAAGCGCGGGGGGGCATCAGGATCTCGTGTATAATAAGCTCGAACAGGTATGAGAAGTTATTTGCTGTATCTAAAATGAAAAGAAGCCAAGGAAGGGAGATGAGATTGTTAAGTACTTCTTGCCACAGAAGGAAACCCGATGGACATACCGTCGCCCATCCTCACGGTTTCCGTGCTTTGCCTCGAGGGTGTATGGGGCCAAGGAGCGCGTAGCGCCGAGTTGACCTCAAAGACTTTTAGGGTCGAAACGTGGACGCGTAAACTTTTGAACCATGACGACGAAGAAAAGTCATGAGCCCTCACCTTCATGAAAAGACGGCTCTCCCGAAACACGACGAGCACGAGGCGTGGTCGAGAACGCCGTAAAAACCCCAGTAGTTGGCTCACCACAATCTTGGGGTCCTAGAGGCCAGTAAGTAGCGGTAAATACGACTTCTCCTGATAGCGGAGGCTCCAGCTTCCAAGTTAGGCAAACGGCCTCAAAAACGCGGTGCCGAGTAGCTCAGAATGACATTAACAGCGAGGTCGCACGAGTAGGCTTTCCAGTGATCGCGCATGCGGCGATACACGTTGTAGACTAGGTGCCCCCTTACTTCGCGAAGCCTGCGTCGAAGAGTCCCTTCTTCATCTTGTGGGGATATCCTCGGCGACTCGCGCCAGTGAGTGGGTTCCGAGATAACAAGTTTGCACTTTGAGTTTAATAACGATGGTCAACCTGTGCTTGATGTCCAACGAGATGAAGTATCGCCATTCCAGATGATAAGATAGCTATCTTGAGGTCCAAGATGTCCTATAACGGTAGCGTAGACCTTGCAAATGAGTGCGTCGTGAGATAATCCGTGACGATGGGATTAGATAGAACATCTCCATCTCAGGCTTGCGTAATGCGATAACCTTGAAGAAGACACTGATAGCGTTGGGATCTGTAGCGGTGATAGGCGGTCGACGTTCACATTGCTTCCGCAGAAAGACACGAGAGGTGAAGGTCTAGCGTCATCGTGTCAGACCTCTGGAAACACACCCAAAGCTTTTGCTAAATTTACCACGATGCTGACGGCTTACCTCCCACTAGTAAATCTTCACGTAAAGCCAAAGCGCAGTTCATTGGCGACCCGAGGCTGTACTTGGAGTGAGCCTGCGCTTCGGCCAAAGCCGAGATACACGCTCGAGGGACTCTGAACTTGCCTCTTTCGTCAGTCAGTCGACTCTGTACCAACGAAGAATTTGGTGATGCGCTTGCTGTTTTGAGACGGTTGCGGCAGGTAAGGTACTATGATCTCCAAGCTCCGTCCCGAGCGTGCTTCGTAGATCCAGGGATGCGATACATTCCATGGAGGCTGCATTTCGAGGGTGAATGTGTACTAAAGTAGCCGTCGGTGCCTGTGATGCTGGAAGCTTTACAATAGACCGCTCGTCCCGAAAGTGTTTCGTGAATCCAGGGGCGATACATTCCATGGAGATTGCATTCAAGTTTCTGGGGTACTTAGGCTTCGTGGTATAGTAGTCGTCCGCGCCTGGAGGTGTTACTCCGAGATGACTTAGGGCCAGAAAGAGTCGAGGCGTCGTTTTCAATGGCGGCCTCCAATGACGACGGTTGTCGGCACTCTCGGGTGCGTTCCTGTAAGGACCTCGTTTCGCGCATACAGTCGCTGGCGGAATCTCAATGGTCAGAGTTCGTGGACGGGTTGCGTCGTCGGTGCTTTTTCAAGTACGTCCAAGTACCGGCAGAACAGTGGCTCTTCAAGCTCAGCGCTGTAACTTGAGTGCCCGTCCATGGGCCCGCCCTGGATGGTGACCGCATTATTACATGAGCGGGCACTATGCTTTGAAGAAACGGACCACAGTGAGAACATTGTTACGCGTCAAAACATGAGAAGAGAGTACGTTCACGTACCGTTTTCTTGTGAGCGTTTGAACACTGGGAAACTGGAGCATCGGGCGCTCGTGCTTAGGTGCATGTCGGCGAGAATCTTGACGAGACACGAGCTCAGACCATGTAGCTTCAGAGTCCAGGCAGTCCCCTGTGGCGTTGAACCAGTCATATTCATTGGCGATTATGTACCTCATCTGGAACTCAGCATTTCAGATGCTGAGATCCTTTGTGAAATCGATTCAACGTGTGCAAGGTGGCAGGAGAAGAGAGGCGCCACGGTCACGTTGGTCAATATTTGATGTACACGCAATAGGTGTAGCTACACTTTGCACCATCTGTTGCCCAAGTACGTACTAGCAGTTCATGGAAGAATGAGATGTCATTTCGAGAATACTTGCTATCCCCTTAGCCCCTCGAAAACTTTGCAAACTGTGACGAAATGACCGCGCACATGCCACAAGTTGGTCGGAGACTGGGAGACTTGGCCATGAATCGATGCCATCACGCGGCGTCGGTTTACGAACTTGCTTCGAACGTCCGCATCCACCGCCCTTGCTTGTGCTATCGAACTGCTCTGCAGCTTTCTCAAGCGAGTTCCAAATGCATCCTCAAAAGAACAGTACTTACGACACGAGGTAGATGGTATGACGCATTCTGCCTAGGTCACAGACTGCCACCTCCTGACCAAGAAAGTCACTGCACCAACGCTCGGCGGAAACAAACTCATCTCTGACGGAATGGCTAATATCATCCTAGTCTCGCCGACCTGTCTCTCTTGTAAGCTCCGTCAGTATTAGGTTCTTCCTATCAACCACCTCAATCTCGCCTGCTTTCTTTCGAACACAACCGTATACTCGCACACCATGACACCCCGCCCAATAACCACCAAAGACGCCCTCGAGCCCCAAGACACCGACTCCGCAATGTTCAAGAAGACCGAGCAGGTCGTTGGTCGTGTACGTCCGCCCTCCATTCTTCTCCTCTTGCCTCTTCTCGCTCCACTTGCAAGTTCTTTCCGCTGAGTCTTGAACCGAACCAAGCCTCCGACCACAGACCACAACATTAACGACGAGTACATGCGCGACCCGCCTCACAACGTCGATCCCTCCATGGGCAACAACTCGAACTCGGAGGGGTCGTATAAGAAGTTAGATCAGCCCGCTAGGGAGCTGGGGCCTGGGGGTTTTGATGCGTCGGTGAGTATTACCACCTTTTCGAGCATGACGTTGGATGTGCTGAGGCTGACGGGGCATCGCGATGTAGGAGGGAAGGCGCAAGCAGTTGGACGTGGAGACGAGTATGATCGACGGAGGTCCACGCGGGGAGTGAGCGAGGGAAGAATGCGCTCATTGTAGTCCATAAACCTGTACTTTTATCTCAGCGGTGACGGAATGAAATCGTCGTCGTCCATTCGAACAACCTTGCTGCTCTGGCATCCACATCGTGTTGCCCTGGCGCACACAAAGCATGTCGATGTCGTACGACATAACCCGGCTAGTGAAGCAACTCCGCCTCCTCTTCGCGACGATTCTTCAGTTCAAGTTAATCCACACACACACATGTTACAGGAGTACAGGTATACATACATTGATTGCATGTCGAGATACCGGGTCCCAAATAAACAGATACAGATATTACAGATGTGTGCGAATGGTATGGATGGCGGCTAACACATTACGTCTACTAGGTGGGGGGATAATAGTCACAGTCTGGTGGGGGAATAGCAGTCACAGTCTGGTGGGGGAATAGCAGTCACAGTCTATGTGCGCATACAGCGCGTCCTGAGGAGAGGAGAAAAGAGGTATCTACTTGTCGAGAATGGTGGTCTCGACGATGATGCCGGTGACACGGTAGGGGTCTAGGTGGGTATATGCGTCAGTAAATGCTCAAGAGATAGAAGAAGGTGATGCTCACCAATGTTGGAAGCTGGTCGCCTGTCCTCCATGTACCCGAAGCCCTGGGCAGCGACGTGTCTCGGTACACGAATCGACGCACCACGGTTCGCAACACCGCTGCTGAACGCGCCAATATGCCCCGTCTCATGTCTCCCTGTCAACCTCATCTCGTTGTCCTCTCCATACACCGCGATATGGTCATCGTGCCTCTTCGACAGCTTCTCGATCGCCGCCTCGATGTGCTTCATCCCGCCCTCAACACGCATCGCCTTGGTGCTGTAGTTGGTGTGGCATCCAGCACCATTCCAGTCGCCAGGGAGAGGCTTGGGGTGGAAGGAGACCTTGACGCCCCACTGCTCGGCGACGCGGACGAGGAGGTAGCGCGCGATCCAGAGGTGGTCGCCCATGGTGATTCCCTCGCAGGGGCCGACCTGGAACTCCCACTGAGAAGGCATAACCTCGGCGTTGATACCGGAGATGTTCACGCCGGCGTAGAGGCAGGCGCGGTAGTGGGCTTCGATAAGATCACGGGCGAAGACCTTGCCGGTTCCTAGAAGGAGATGGAGATAGGATGAGTATCTCGTATCGTTATCGAGGAGGAGGAGGAAGAATGCAAAACGTACCGGCACCGCAGTAGTATGGGCCCTGAGGACCGGGGAAACCGCCCTTGGGCCAACCGTATGGAGTATCGTCCTTATCGAAGAGAGTATACTCCTGCTCGAGACCGAACCACGGCTCGACGTCCTTCGCCTCGTCCATGACCTTCTTCGCATGATGACGGTAGTTGGTCCTGTTGGGGGTTCCGTCGTTGTTGTAGGTCTCGGCGAGGACGAGGATGTTGTCTCCACCACGGAAGGGGTCCTTGAAGATGGCGGCGGGTCGGAGGTAGACGTCAGAGTCGTTGCCGGGGGCTTGGTTGGTGGAAGAGCCGTCGAAATCCCAGACACGAAGTTGACCGATGTCGGTGACTTTCTTCGACACGGTCTAGAGCGAGAAGGAGAGATAAGTAAAGTATAACAAGGTTTGTTAACCGGTTGATTGAACTTACGGTGGTCTTTGAACGAAGGCCGCCATCACCGTCGATCCAGACGTCTGTGAATGGCGATGGTTGTAAGACCCAGGTCGTGATAAGCAAGCAAGCATGAGGTTGAATGACATACATTCCGCCTGGACCTTATCGCCCTGTGGCAGAGCCAAAAAAGGCGCGAGAAGATCATTCCTGTAAGCAGACATGGCGGGTGGTAGCGGTGTGGTGACGAAGGGGTGGGTATGTGGAGTGAATGGGGAGAAAAAGGAGAATGTAGCGGTGGTTTGAGAGATAAGAGGTCTTAAGTACGGCTTGAAGAGCGCCTCTTATTCTGCTGTGCTAGCGCTTTGAGACAACTCTATGCTTTGTTATCGTCCAATCACAAACACCGCAATATAATCCGGTCATCGGCCCGCCTCTAACCGCGTGCGAAGGCAACACAAATTACCTAAAACGGAAACACGTCAAATGGCTGCTTGTATGGAATAAAGATAAGCACCACAACGCCCAAGACAGAATCATACTCGTACAGGTATAGGCAGGGTTTTGACATCCCTCGGCTGGTGTACTAGTGCGTAGCGAACACCAACGCTCCTCGTCCAAGCGCGATCGATGAGGTCCATAATCGTTATCTGTCGGTGCGCACAGGGTGTTTCGTGCGGGCACCTTGGATAACCTGAATCGATATCCATCATACCCGACATTCACTGTGAACTGTAAATAGACATGCATCTTGGCTGGAGGTATTCCCACACTCGACGTCTTCGAACAGTTCGCTTGTTCTGCTAGGCATCTCGAACGCTCCAGCTGCTAGCCACCAGCGATATCGATATCTCTTCCATAAGAATGGTGGTCCATCTGCATGGGAATGCATCTATCGCGTTGAACATCCGAGTCCATTTGCGTCGAGCATCCATTTACATCGAACACCCATCTGCATCGAACATCCATCTACATCGAACATCCATCTACATCGCACATCCATCTGCGCCAAACCTGCATTTGCGTCCAACTTTCATCTCCATCGAGCATCCATCTGCGTTCCAGATAGCCCGAGGAACTCCCATACCCTGAACCCACCTCCGCTCGAATTCGGCCGACACCGTACCCCAATGCCCCAGCTTCAGGGCAGCGGAGGCAACTCGGAAGGGAGAATTAGAGCTGGATGAACCGTAGCGGCCGCGGAGGCAAAGTCTATGCCGCCTACGTGAGCACGTTGTGCAAGGCCGTGCAGCGCATATGGGGCGCGGGGTAAATCCCATCCACGCCGGCGTTAGGCATGTGTTTTGGCGCAACAGACTGCGTGCGTGTTGAATGAGCTGTTCGAGTTTTTAGCGACGGCTAGACAGGCGAGTACTGCGAGCAGATGGTCGACGCCCTACTTGAGTGCGCGTCGCAGGGTACCGTATGCGGTTAGCGTCTGGTCAAAAGAAGCGGCGCCGGCGGTGAACGAAGGATTGAAAGAATCCAACCGAGCAGGAGGAGGGAGATCTGCCCATCCGGATCATGTCGACGTCACCCGCCTGAGTTAAGTCACTTCGGCGCTACACAGCTGCAGGGCGCGCGGGAGTCTGGATGGGATGTGTTGCGTTGAGCGTGGGTTTACAGCTTCCCGGCCGTGCTTACTTGTGAGGACATTCGCTTATGACTCGAGGCCAATGTGGCATCGATTTTGCCAGCGGTGTGTTTCGACGGCCATTTGCACGCCAGAAAGCTAAACGACGGTAATCACTGCCGACCTTGCAGGGGAGTGATTTTCCCGATAAAAGTCCCTCCGTCGGGATGGCGGGCAAGAGCAGGCTGATAGTTCCTCCGAGTGCGCGCAGGAGCGGCAGTGTACAAACATGCACAAATAGAGACGCCTCCATGATATGTTGTCCCAGGTACCTTTGAGTTGGGCATTTAGCAGAATGATCAGCGATGTGTGGGTCTAGCGGGGGACTTGTCATGCATGTCATGATTGGCAAGAGAAAGAGCGGAGCACTGTAACTTAACATTCAGTGCAGAAATTGGCACACGTGCAGAGAAGGAATGCTTCCACGCACCTCCATCATAGAACCTCAAGATTATATTTGTCTCTCCTCTACTAAGCCTTTGGCTTATGCTCATGCCATCGTGACACTACGCCTCGTGTAGCGTGTCCGATCCAGACCAATACTCCTCTGATTCACTGTCAAGATTGCACAATCAATCACTCAGGTTTACGCCTGCCAAACTCACTGGTGCGACATCACTGCTTGACAACCTTCACACGCAACTTGCCACGTTGGAAGATGTCATTAATAGGATGACCATTGCAAAAGAACATATCCAAGCTGATATCCTTACACAACGCAACCTCATTGCCCCCATCCATTGTTTACCCAACAACATTCTACTTCATATATTCCAAACACTTGTCAATGAAAACGGACTTTTACCAGGACAAAGGGCAATCTTTGGTAGCACTGAATATAATTGCGCCTTGGGCATCTTCTTCTGCCTGCCAACGCTGGTGTGAACTCCCCCTTTCAATCAATCAATTGTGGGCAACAATGTCCTACCAGGTCCTGAACCTGTTCTCCGCGCCAGAGCCAAAGCTCAAAGCTTGTCAACTCCTAATCAAACTAGCGCAAACTGGCCGTGCACCAATATGCATGTCTTTGGGCACAACACAGTCAAATGGAATGCAGGGCCTGGAGAAGGCCTTGTTGCTGCTGCCCTTGACATGTTGGTGGTGAGTTTCCCCAGATGCAAAACATTAGAGCTGTGATGAAGTGCCCGGGTTCACCACTTTTTGAGCCAAGTCTCGTATGGTCTTGTTTCAGGTTTTGTTTGTCTTTATTCCCTTTTGTTCACCTTGTCTCTTGAATCCCTCCATTGTTTGCCGTTCTCAATACACAGTTTCCTCTGTCTTGGTCTCTTGCGTCCATCCCCTACCCGGTTTGCATCATTCCCATTTCCCAAGACGTGCCCGCGTCACTTTGATCTGATTACTATTTCCATGTTTGGATGCTCGTATGTTAGTTCTCCCGCCTGTACTCGAGCACATCTACGCAATATGTTATCTCGCCATCAATAGCTTAGTACTGTACAGTAGATCACCCATTAGCTGTACGCCGCTCGACGCATAGTAGGGACGCGCGCGCTGTACATGCCTTTCCCATCTTGACCTCTTTGTCTTTGGGACAGGTGTGCACCGCTATGCCTAGTTATCTTTTGTGTACTCAATCTAACTTGGTCTTTGGGACAGTTTGTGTGCAGTTGGAAATAGTCTGGTGCTCAATCTCCAGATCACTCTCCGGATGATCCCCTTTTCAGATCTGTAGAGCTCTAGCTCCAGGTTGGCCTAGTCCCCCTCATTTGTTGCTGTCCACCACATTAGGTCAAGATCTCATACAGTGCCTTCGATTGAAGATAAGTGAGCCCGCCGGAGTTGCCCACCATTTCCTGTATCCATCTCACCCACACTTGCAACAAATCCGACAACACAAATATTCACTTTTTGGAGGAGAATGGATACATCGATTGTGCCTTGCAGCCGTGCCCTAACCAATCCCGCAACCCGCCTTACACCCCGGATCTACTTGACGATCCAGACCTGCGCCCAACAACACCCATCATGAACAACTGCTCCCAACGCATCCATGTTTTTTCAAATCACCCGCATGAAAACTGTGACGCCTCACTGCTCCCAACCGGCAACGGCTACGAAATTTGCAATGTGAATTCCTGTTCCAACAGGTACAACCGGACAATACCAAAAGTGCACCCTGCCAACGCAAGACTTGTCCCAATCACCGCTATCCCCTTGTCCCCAACTGCTGTTATGCCCGTGCCCACAACTAGCAAGAGCTGGGTGATAAGTCCGTTGGCAAACAGGTCTTGTCCTTAGCCTGACGCCGCTCCTAATGACCGTGGACTTGTATTTGCTGAGTCCACTCGATGGAGAGAGAGAGAGAGGGGAGAGAGGAGAGAGAGAAAGAGAGAGAGAAAGAAAGAGTGGAAGAGTAGAATGTGAATTGATGCAGTGACTAGATGTGGTAGCAAAGATGATATTCTGTCTGAGGAATCGAGTAGAGTTCCTCAGCCTTATATACACAGCAGTAATTAACTAATGAGTCATGCTGAGTTGCAAGGAGAAATGAAGGAGAAATGAAGGAGAAATGAAGTGAGTCATAACAACTCCTTGGTGAGTGGAAGGAGAAACCAAGGAGGAACCCAGTGAGTCATAACAACTCCTTGGTGAGTTGAAGAAGAAACCAAGGAGAAACTTAATGAGTCACAATGTGAATCCCTGGAGAAACAAAGGAAGAACCAAGGAGAAAACGAGGAGGGAGAAGATAGGAGGAAACAAAGGATTAATCTAAGATAAGACTATAACGCAATCACATGTTAAACACAATCATGTGTCTTGAATGAACTCACAGTCCTTTGTTGACGCATGCATATAACAACTGCCTCAGCTGTTATCCCCACTTCCGTGCCCACAGCTACACCCGCGTGTGCACCTGTTGAGGGCACCGCGCCCGCGCGCACCCCCACACCGGCAACTGCAACACCTCTCACAGTCCCTGATCTACTTGTGGTACTGCAACAGCTGGTTTCAGCCTTGACCCCCCAAATTCCAACGCAGCCGGACAAGGTGTATAGGTTGGCGATCCGCGCCCCTGAACCGTTCAAAGGTGAACGAGGTGCATCCACACAAGCCTTTCAAGTGGTGTTCAAGTTGTACGCAGCCGCACAAGGACCCGTATTGAACACCCTCATGGGCGGTACTTACAAGCGCAATGATGATAAGTGGATCGATGCAGCTCTCTCACATTTCCAAGAGAACGCGGCAGTGTGCGCGACGCCGTATTGAGAGGCATTAGTAGAGTGGAGGAATGCCCCCCACGGACAAGGACACCCGACGCCACCCTCTCCGCTGTTTGGCATGCATTGGGGTACGTTTCTAGAAGCGTTCAAGGCAAACTATGAGCCTGGGGACTCAATGACGGCGGCAAAGCATGAACTTGACTCCCTGTATCACAGGAAGGGAACTTCCGTTGCAGACTACGCCGCTTGCTTTGCTGACCTTGCTTTCCACACAGATCACTCCGACGTCAACCACCAAGATGTGTTCTATCGTTGACTCGGACCGTGGCTGAAAAACAAAGTGCACAACACCCCGGATTCGGAGGAGCGCACACTCACAGAGATGATTGCGTGCACCGTGAAAGCGGAACAGCAAATGCAGGAACATGCGCAGGAGGTTGCACAGGAGAATGCGTGGGACGCGCACTATGGCACCAATGCCGCTACTCAGACCCCAAAAGTGTTTGCGCCAATACCCCGCACCTTGATCCCCTTCGCCCGCCCGGCTCCAGCCGCACCCACTCCCTGTGACCCATACGCTATGGACGTTGACGCAATGCGCATCCAGGCAACGCAGCCAACAAGGACAATGGAAGACTGGCGCAAGTACATTGCTGGGAAGTGTTGGGGCTGCGGAGCTACGGACCACCGCATGCACAAGAGAAACAATGCGCAGGAGACGTGCACGCACTGCCATAGGTTGGGCCACGTATTGGGGGGATGTAGGACAAAATTCTTTGGTAGACCTCCCGCCGCCGCCCGCGCCCTCACCACTTGTGTTGCCGCCGCCGCCCCCGTTTCTCAAGAGGAACAGATTGCCGCTCTCCGCGACCGGCTTGCTATTCTGGAGAGGAAGGAGGCTGCCATTGCCACCAATGCAGCTGCCCCTGGTCCCCAGGGTTTTTAAAACGGGTACCCGTCACTGCGCCGGCAGTACTCAACGGACGTTCTTCTTCTATTCTCTTGTCCTTCTACAATTTGCAACCCTTATGTATACTCCGATCCACGCGCAAAATAAATTCACATTTGTTGCATTTCTGAGTGTTGATTGTACTACAAGGACAGAATAAGAGCGCTCCTGCAGCAGCAATGGTAGACTCGGGAGCCACTGGAGTCTTCATCTCACAACACTTTGTTGAGGCGCACAACGTCACCACGCACCCGCTTTGCTTGCCTATCCGCTTGTACAGTGTGAACAATAGCCCAAACAGAGCAGGCGCCATCCATTGCTTTGCCCGCTTCTCCATGACCTTGGATGAAAAAACCCACGTAACCTATTTCCTGGTCACGAACATTGGCGAGGAGGATGTGATTGTCGGGCTCCCTTGGCTTTGGGCCGCAAACCCAATGATAGACTGGAGGGTGGGAACATTAGACACGGAGCAATTGCAGACTTGAGCTAGCAGTGTATCAGTGGAAGAAGTAGAGGATGAGGACCCCCTGAGAGGCTCGGGATGGCATCCAGAGGGAGAAACAACGATGGAACCTACAGACGCTGTGCCCCATGCCGCACTTGCACCTGATGCCAAACCCTCCGAGTCCAATCCTCAGTGTAACCCAGGGGAGGATGGGGGTCCTCCCTTGTATTGGCTTTGGCTTAATAAGAAAACTCGGAGGGCGTGTGTGAAGGCCGGACACATGGAGTACATGTTGGAGGAGCTCTGGATCATGGCGGGATACACCTGTTTCCAGCAAATTGCAGAGCAGGCCAACAAAGAGAAGGCGCCGTGGACGTTTGAGGAGATGGTCCCGGAGGTGTACAGACGGCATGCAAAAGTGTTCTCTGAAGAGGAGTCGGAGAGGCTACCCAAGCATAAGTCTTAGGACCACGCCATTGATTTCACCCCAGACGCGCCTGCCTCACTCAGGACAAAGATATACCCTATGTCCCCGGCGGAGCAGGAGGAGCTTGACGTGTTCATCAAGGACAACCTTTGGACTTTGTAGGTCACTTTGTGAGCTGGTGCCTAGCTCTCTTCAGCATCCAGATGGCTGAAGTTGTCAGGTCAGTTGCCAGGCCAGAATCTGACCTGCTGAGTGACCTAGCAGAATCTGGCTCACACTTTGGGCTGGCCCAGGTCAGATTTCCCAGGCAGGTCATTGAATGGTTTTGTTGTACAACTCCTAGCTCACATACCAGGTGTGGTGGACAGCAACAAATGAGGGGGACTAGGCCAACCTGGAGCTAGAGCTCTACAGATCTGAAAAGGGGATCATCCGGAGAGTGATCTGGAGATTGAGCACAAGACTATTTCCAACTGCACACAAACTGTCCCAAAGACCAAGTTAGATTGAGTACACAAAAGATAACTAGGCATAGCGGTGCACACCTGTCCCAAAGACAAAGAGGTCAAGATGGGAAAGGCATGTACAGCGCGCGCGTCCCTACTATGCGTCGAGCGGCGTACAGCTAATGGGTGATCTACTGTACAGTACTAAGCTATTGATGGCGAGATAACATATTGCGTAGATGTGCTCAAGTACAGGCGGGAGAACTAACATACGAGCATCCAAACGTGGAAATAGTAATCAGATCAAAGTGACGCGGGCGCGTCTCAGGAAATGGGAATGATGCAAACCGGGTAGGGGATGGATGCGCGAGACCAAGACAGAGGAAGCCGTGTATCGAGAACGGCAAACGATGGAGGGATTCAAGAGACGAGGTGAACAAAAGGGAATAAAGACAAACAAAACCAAAACGAGACCATACGAGACTTAACTTGAAAAGTGGTGAACCCGGGCACTTCATCACACCAGGTCAGATTATGGCCTAGCCAGTGACCTGAGCATTGAAAGAAGCACTTACTTTGGTGTTAACGTTACACCAACCCGCCCTAAAGTATGTGCGCTGGTGAGGCGTGCAAATTTACAACTCTGCATCACCCCTCCAACATCACTCCCTATCCGAGTCTTTAGCTGCCCTCCTTGCGCTGCTTGAAAGAAGACAAGTGTACCTCAGCCTCAACATACTTATGTACAAGTACCGCAAGTAGCCGTGAACCTTCAATCTTTGAGCTCAACAAAGTTCTCAAACCCTCAAGCCTCCAGCAATGTTAACACAAACACCATTGACACTCCGAGGCACCCCTTCCACGCTCAACACTGCAACCTCCGTGTTCTTTTCCGTCTTCTTCAAGTCTTCATCAAGCCTCCGTGATCCTCTTCAACTACAACACCATCCTGCTAACATCGAGATAGACCGCTGCCGGTGCCGTTGTCCATCAGACACTTTCACGTTGGTCATCTGCTGAGTAACGCTTTTCACTCCTCATTCACGAACTCAGAGATCTCACTCACTGATTTACTGTGCATGATAGTCTACAACTATCATTGACGCCGCATGGGTCATCTACTTGCCATGATAGCAGCTCTCGGCGTGTAGGGGAGTTGCCTGCTCGGGATCCTGCTTGCTGATAGCATCTTGGCCGAATCCCTGCGGATATCTAAATACAACCCAGAGGATAAGTTACGCGTGAATGAGGCACGGTGTAGCGCATCTGTCAAAAGTCTTCCACGATGCAACACTGCAACGTTCATTTGAGCTCGTAGAGAAGGTTGCACGGTATTTTATTTGAAACACAATACAAGTACAGCGGAAATGACAACGATGGTAGTAAGTAGCATAAGATGCGGGACGCGGCGTTGTAACAGGAATGGATTCTCTAGATAGCATGAGAGTGCACTTTTGCTGAAGTCAATTGACCAGCGCAGGCTTGCCTACACCTCACGCACCAGAGGGGATCTAATCTTATCTGCAACAATTGGGTGATAATACCATCAGCGACGCGCGACTGTCGCGTATCGCAACGCCACCCTTCCTACCTCCATGTCATGTCCATCCTCGATCTCTCAGACCACCTAATCCCCGGCTCGAACGAAGCGTACTACATCCCAAACTTCATATCCTCCCAAGAAGAAGAACATCTCATCAGAAAGGTGCTTTACTCGTCTCATCTCATTGGTTGAGTGGCCGAATCTGTCCGGCTTCCACTGGCAGGCGGCTCCCCTCTCCGACGTTGCGCTGAGGCATTACAATCGGGCTTAGATTCTAGAGAGCCCTTCGCAGAAATGGAAGCAACTAGCGAACAGGCGGTGAGCGCTCGCTTCGCGCCTAGAGGATGAGGCCGAGGTTCACCTTCGCTCTGTGCTTTGTCGGTCGTAGGCTGCAACTTCTGGGTGAGCGGGTCGTGTCAAGTTCGCGCCAGCACCTTATCGAGGTCTGTTATTTGTGTTTAGGAGGAACGGTTTCGACCTCGAAGCAGACGCTGATATCTGAGCCGATGCCTGCATACGTCACGTCGTAGTGCGTCTCTTCTTCATTTGTCCCGTTGTGTTACCGCCTGAACTCTCACCTTCACTCAGTCCTGATGTCATTTCTCGCCTTCGAGACTTGGGAATCTTCGAGAACTCAGCTCATAAAGCGCCAAATCATATCATCCTCAATGAGGTTCGTTCTCACCTTCATGTCTCAGGATGGTAGTGGAGGACTCATAGTTTTGTCCGCGCACTACAGTATCTAGCAGGCCAGGGTATCATGGTGCGTGGTCTCCTGCTCAGCCGTTTCGTCTCGTCACTACTGATCATCCGACACGTTTTAGCCCCACGAAGACGGTCCATCCTACCATCCTGTCGTCGCTACTATCACCCTCGGCTCACACACCATTTTCCATTATTATGCATACAAGCCCCCCTCGGAAGAAGGCCCCGACTCCAACCTCAACGGCAACGATTCCTCACTTAGCGGCCGCACGATCTCCCCTCACCCAGTACTGACTGTCCTCCTCGAACCTAGAAGCCTCATCATCACCCGTGGCAAACTCTACACGGGGCATTTGCACGGCATCGACGAAGTGGTTGAGGACAGGATTCATGTGGACCCAGAGATGAACGACATAGTGATGGTCTCCATCGCGTCAGCAAACCAGTCGGAAGAGGTCAGTGCTACTGAAAGTCAAGGAGGCACGCGCATCGCGAATGGTGATTTGGTAGCGGACGAGCACATCAAAGACGTGCTCAAGCAGGGAGGTGTTCTTAAGAGAGAGACGCGGTACAGCTTGACATGCCGGGATGTGGAGAAGGTAGTGAATGTAAATGCATTATTTGGAAGTAGAAAAGTATGAAATGCTTGAACGACAGTATCGATTTGGACTTACCTATCATGACCGATGCTGCTGCGCCCTCTTGTACTTGTCAAAGCTCGGTCGTGGAGAGAGAAATCAGTTCGTTAGACTCGGCGGCTACGATACATTGTTCGAAAACGCCGGAGCGCTTTGGACTATGTGCTACGTAGTGGGCTGACCGGCGGGAATGACTGGAGCCACGTATGGAGGAGGGAACTCTCGCACGACATTCACACCTCCATCCCGATGTTGAACATACAGCTCCCCTGAAGCTGACCTCTCTACTTGAGGTCTGTCCCCCTCCGCTCCCGTCGACGGTGCTTGTGACCTTCCCCTAGCAGACGCCGCAACATGTGGAAGATCTGTGGTCCTGTCAGTGGGACCCGAGTTGGATTTTCCAGATAGAGTTAATGGGCGGTCATTGTTCAAGTGGGCCTCTGTAATAGTAGGCGTCTCCTGATCGAAGGTCCGGGGTCGAGCGTCCAAGTCCGTTCCGAGGAGTCGCTCCTTTCTCCGCTTCAATAATCTCATGAGAAGTACGACACCTGCTATGAGAAGCAGTCCAACGATTGCACAGGGCACAGCGATGGCTATCCGTTTCTTCCGCCTTTTGTCGGCTGCCGCTTGAGCTGCTTCTTGCGGTTTGGCCATCTCTTGGGCGTTTCCGAACCTCGTGTTGAAATCTGGGCAGGTAGGATCCTGGCTACCTACCCAAGTGGTTAGACTCCAGGTAAAGGAAAATGAGCTCGGACGAAGCACACCTGCTGTGTCGACGATTGGAGTGCCTGAGGCGTACCGGCCTGATCTAGATTGGAGGAGCAGCGTCCATTAACATCCAGCATCACAGAAGGTTGCCAGTGCTCAAACTTACACGTCGCTGACGGCAACTAACAGGAACAGCTCAGATCCATGCTCAGACTGCCAACAGGAAGGAAATGACGGGCTCACCTAACAGCTGGCTATCGGGATATGCCCTATTGATATACGTGAGGGTGTCTAGTTCGTCCCCCTCCGATGTGAAGTTTGTGAGAACTGTCGAGTATGGTGCTGCAAACGTGAACCTGTATGGAGGCACACCACCCGAGACGGTTATCCCCCACGGGTCGCACGTATTCAACGTATCTGTCACGTTGGCGGTGACGGTGAAGTCTGACGACTCTTGTTCTTTGATACAGGCCGACGAGGGACCGTCTGTGAGGGAGAGCAAAGTGGAATGAGTTAAAGCAGAGGTGTTGGGCCAGTCGAGATTCGGCGCTCGTATACGCATGTGTGGCAAACGCATCGAGAGAGTAGAAAAGAAACTTACGAAGAGCCGTACGTGTTATGGGAGAGATGCCACCGACACTGCTATTTGAGTCCAGCACCGTCAACAGAAGTTCTGTACCTACATGGGCGTTGAGCGTTAGCCACACGCGCAGCTATAAAGATGAGTAACAGCAGCGCACCTCCAGGGAAATCCGAGGTCCAACTCAAATCATCTTCGCTCTCACCGATGTCGTACAAACGTGGGATGCCACGAAGAGCTAATGCGAGCATGTAGTACGGTGGTGTCCCTCGCGAGGTGGAGTTGTCTGTCGTGTTGTAGGACTTCACTCGAATCGCTAGTGACTGGCATGTCGGGAGAGGGTTGAAGATATCCTAGAATTGAGTCGGTGATTGAGATGCAGGATGGGCGGAGAAGAGGAAGAATTGCCGGCGGCACTCACTCTATCCTTGAACTCCCATTGGAACTGCAGGCTGTACGGGTCGTCTTCCTGGGCATGTCCAAAACACGCGGGAGAAAGCAGGAGATAAAGTAGCTGGGCTGTCAAGAACAACATCATACTGAATCAGGTAGTGTCGATAGGGCGAGAACAGAAAGTGGGGCAGATGAAGGGGAAACAGAAGTAGCACTTCGCAGACGCTGAGCGGGGTTATAACTAGAGGATATAGGGTGGGAATCATCAAGCGTTCCCGGCGAGAAGCAGTCCCAGATCTTCTAGCATAGGTTCGCTGATTGGAGGTGTCTAGATAGATGCGGCAGTGTATCTCAATTTGATTGTTCCGAGTAGGTTGTGTGACGACCGGTTGGATGTACAATCACCAAGTCTGAGGATGAGGGGCCATGGACCCGTTGTCTTTAAGTACCCACTAGCGACAGTGACCTGGATTCGGTGAAACGAACTCAAGCGCCCTCAATGGACACGCCTGTGTCCTGATTCAAAATGTTAAACAAGCTACGGCACTTCTCGTTCGTGTCATTGTCAGAGCTTCGCCCCATCCTTCGGCTACATTTACACATCATAAGCTCGAATCAAGGATAGGGAGGGTAAAGTTGGCGATACTCACAGAAGCGGAATGCTCAAGGGTGAGGAGGTCAGCTTGTTTCAGGCGGTGAAAACCGACAGCGTACATCCAGTGAAGCTCTCGCTCCTGGCTACATACTTTCAAGACGTTCCCAAGTATGAACTCCAACACACCCGGCTAATTCAAGATCACCACACCCTACAACGCAGACAGCGACGTCCGAGTTGACTTCGCCTGGGCCCTGGGAATGGTACACCAAGAGCCTCCGCCGGCTAGAAACACGCCGATGGTGTAATCACTATGAAGAGGAGTGCTGGCTTTCAATAAAATTGCTTTCTGGGTGACGACTATTCATTGTACGAGATGGATTGCAGTGGATAGAAACTAGCCATGAATCTAACCAGGGATGGACATGGAGGTTCATGAGAGAGAGGCGTTGCTTGTATGATGTGCCATCAAGGCGCACAACCCAGCCCAGCTCATATCATCCTGCAAGTCATCCTGAGACCTATAGTAGTTTCTGTCGAGGGCACTTCGACATCGTGGGTCAGCTACTTGGATATACGGGAATTAGTGCATCGAAATAATTGCTTGACAATTATAGATTTGCCGAGTACTAGGGAAGTTTAGGGGTTTAGGGTTGACTAGGGTTGACTCTGAGCGACCAGCGACCGTCTCTCCACCTCCCGGAGAACGTGAGAAACTGTAGCGACCCTGGATCAGAGCTGAGAGTTGCTCGAAGTAACTTCTTCCTGATTATACACCGGCCAGAACGTGGCTGAGCTGGGTACACAACACTAGATAGCCACACCCAAATGCAAGAGTACACAGAACAGAATCATTCATTTCGTTATTTTTCAATAGTAACACAGCGAGCAGACCCCCGAGTCCAGATCATTTTCGAACTACTGTACACCTTCTCGTCTTTCTCCACTCGAACGGAGGCGCATCCACTTGATCCAATGAACGCGCGTCCACTCGACTTCCTTCGACGGAGATAGTCGCACCAGCCTGGCCAACGACGGAGCTACGAACGCTGCCGGTAGCGATGAGGCTAACGGGGTACGGGGCGGAGGTGAAAGAGCCGGCTGGGGCAGTGTTGGACTTGCCGCCAAAGTCGTTTCCGGTGGCGACGGCGTAGCCTTGGTCGGTGCTGTACCTAAGGGGGTAGAAAGTGGCGTTAAGAAATTTCGGATGAGAGAAGGAAGGAAGAGGTGGAGAGGGACGTACAAGGGCTTCTTGTTGCCTGCGTTCCAGACGTTGTTCTGGATGAGGAGCTGGGCGCCGACGCGGGTGTTGATACCATCACCATTGCTGAGGGAGTCGGAGTCAGCAATCGGAGTAAGCAAGTATGAGAGCGCAGGTACGTACTCGTCAAAGACGTTGTTGTAGATGTGACCACGGCCGAAGCGGAAGGAAGGTGTACGGGAGTTGATGTTCTTGAAGTAGCTAAACCAGCACAGTCAGTACGAACGCGTATTATCAAAGGAGGAAGGAGAGGCAAGCTTACTTGAAAGCGTAGGTGACGGTCATCTTGGTGTCCACGGAGGAGTTGCTGTCAGAGTGGCCGACGAGAGTGCCCTCGTAGTGGGTGTGGAAGTAGACGTAAGAAACAGTCATCTCGGTCACACCGTGGGTGATGTCCAAGAGACCGTCGTAGTAGTCCTGCGAATGCGCGTCAGTCTAGGAGGGATCGTGCCAAGCTGGTTTGCACATACCTTGTCATGGTCCAAATCACTCCAGAGCCCGACGTGGTCAATCCAGACCTTGGACGCCTCCTGGACACCGATAGCGTTACCGACGACCTTGTTGATCTTCAAACGTTCGAGACGCCGAGGACACGGAGTTCGACACCAGTAAGGGCTGCTGGACAACAACGTCAGTTGCTGCTTGGGCAACAAGAAATGGAGACAACTCACTGGTGCCGTTCCTTCCAACGATAGTCGTGTTACCACCAACTTTGACGATGGCGGTACCGCTGATGTTACCTAGAGAATAAAGCTCGAGAGTGGGGTTAGAAATCGCGCGACACAAACCGGTGACGACGACGACCTTCTTGGTGTTGCCTGCGATGGCAGAGGTCAAAGCAGACAGACTGTTGATGGTGAACACAGCGGCGCCGGATCCACCAGAGGTACTGCAAAGCAATAGGCGTGAGGCACCACCCGAAGGATACTGCAACGCGAATCACTTACCCTCCGTTAAGCGTAGCGTAACCGATGTTGGCAACATCGTTGACGCTGGCCCTCTTCTCGAGAATTGGGTTGGCCTGAAGACACGAGATCCTTGAATCAGAATCACTCTCTCCAGCAAGCATTGGCGCGACTTACAGAAACCGTGACAGCGAGGAAAGCGACGAAGGAAGCGAGAAACTTCATTGTAAGTCGAAGCAGATAAGACCTGGGAATCAACTGCCGGACCCCTCTACTCGACGTTGGATTATATAGCAAGCAGGCTCATGCTCATGCCAAGAGGAGTGGAAAAGCGTCGGTCGTAGTAAGCGTAGGAAGGACGTTGGCGGTCCGTCGGATGCCGTTTCATTCCCAGAGGAGCCTCGGAGAATTGGAGAAGTATGGCTTGAGTGTGGGGATCCGAACTTCGACATTGCGAGGTGTAGACCGTGATAGTGCAGGGCTCACGCGACACGAGAACGCAGATGAGGCTGTCCATAGCGGGACCCGTGGACAAACCGGAAAGAATGAGCGGTCCCGAGCGTTGACGGATGGAAGGCCAAGATGCGTCTCCCCGCAGAATTCACACCTGACCACCGTGAATCTATTGACTTCCGAAAATGTTAGGTTGAGACGCGAAGCGCGACTCAGCAGTGAGCTCACCGTTCTTTAGCGAGCGCCATTTGTAATCGCTTCTATTGGTCCATGTTGTTCGGGTTGGAAACATAGAGTGCTCTTCTTCTACGAGATTTGCTGCTCACACCTTGAATGGCCTCCAGAAAATCTTCACGTTGGTGCGTGTAGCATGACGGAGATGATCGTCGTCGGCGATCCGTAGGTTGAAGAGAGGATTATCCGTTTCAGTGGCTTTCCCATTTAATCGCTGCTTTCGCTCATGGGGGGCCAACCTGAGTCGCGCTCGTCAGTGAAAACTCCGCAGGCCCGGTCGTAGGTCGCGTAAAGCCACACTGCACCAAATTGCGCAAGTCCAGTCCACTCGTATCCTCACATCCTGGTGGAGGTGAGAGGTCCGCCGTTGTCCGGAGTGGCCCCTCGTTCCCGGGACGTCGAGTCTTGGCAATGCCAGCGACTGGGAGAAGTTGAAGAGAATGTATTGTTTGCACGGAGTACGACTCAAAGCTTGACAGAAGTCCATGAATGTCGTGTACAGATACTGGCTTGCGCTCTCTCGATCCCTTGTCGTCTCTTATCCTTGTAAAAACTTTAGAAACACGGCTTTAGAGAAAGATGACATCAGTTCCAATGCCTCTGTGAGCTACAAAACAAAGCAAAACGAATCTGTCCCAGAATCACTTTCTTATCCGAAGTTGTATACCCATCTCCCCCACCTCCCATGTCGATCGTGCTTGCCTTGACACACGCAAACTCGCCCGCGACAGGATCCCAGTAGAAGACGTGCTTGATGCCTGCCCAGCGACACCATTCTAAGCTGTGAGTTGATGTCAGCGATGGTACCGACGCTAGAGAAGAGGGAGAGAAGGAAGGAGAGGAGAGAGAGGCGGAGGAGGAAAGGAGGGAGAAGAGGGAGAAGAGGAAAAAGGAGGAAAAGAGGAAGGAAGAAAAGAGGAAGGAAGAGAAGAGGGCGAAGGAGAAAAAGAGCAGGAACGAGGAAAATAAGGAGAAGCAGGAAAAGAGGGAAGAGGGGAAGAGAGCAAAAAAAAATGTGAGCATGGAGAAGACGACGAGGAAGGAGGAAGAGGAGAAAGTAAAACGTGTTGAAGCGGGGCTCTCCCAGAGAAAAAGAAACAGACACATACCATCGACAACAAGGCCTCGATGTACCCCCGACCCCCCGCCTAGTGACTCGCACGACGTAGAGATCGGTCCCGTCGAGTCTGCTGCTTGCGATATGTTTCGTTCGTCCTGTTGAAGCCACGCGGTTGCCTGGTTTTATAGAGAAACCCGGGCCCTTCGAGGGCGAGCGTTCATTCGCGTTGATGAAGGGAGCGAGGGGCGGGAATTCTTCTTTGATCGCGGTGGGATTGTGTCGTGCTCGTCGTCGTTGTAGTGGTGCTTGCGCTTAGACCTCGACTTTCATTTCACGTTGTAGTTGTGATTCTCGTAAAACACCTTGTTTGGCATCTTTACGTTGCGTTTTGTAGGATTTGAAGCTGTCGCTGGCTTGAACAGACGACATCAGCCTTGCCTCGTTCGCACCACTAGTACTGCGATACTGCCGCTGCTCGTCCGGAGGTATGGAAAGACACAGAAGAGGCAAGCTCCTGCGGGCGCGTCGCGTAGGCTCGAGCAGCTGCTTGAACGTCGGCGCTCTTCCCAAAAGGCTGTAAATGACGTGCATCTCGGCGTGCATGCTCAAGGGCTCGCGGTTGAGGATCGGAGCCACGAAATGGGCAGTGCCGGGCTGAAGTTCGATAGAACACTCTTAGTGGGTGCGGTGGTGATTATACACCGTGGACAGGATCTTGCCGCCTTTGACGGTGATGCAGCTGAGGGTAAATAGCATCGGTGACTACGGAGCAAGAAGCTTAACGTCAGACTTGGAGTAGAATTTCAGCGACGTACGAACCTTCTGAGCTATCTCAGCGCACTTTGAGTAGTAGAACTGATTCTTGTTCATGTTGATTCGTCGAGGAGGACGGTGATGAGGTGACTCCAAGGTTGCAATGGGCGGTGTGGCGGTGCTGCACTCTTTGCTAGCGACTGTCAGCGGTCCTGCGTCCGAGTCATCGCAGGTCATCGCCCGCCCTCCGCGTTTTGTAACCGCCTCGGACGCATTTCAGCGACAATCCCGCACGCACGGAAGATCCTTCCAGGGGTTTTCACGGCTCTTCGTCCTGCGAACGACTACTGCAAGTGAGTACTGTAACTCTAAAACCTCATGTTCGGTAATCATAGCATGTCGAGCTACTAAAGATAGCGTCCTCCATGGAACAACACCACCCAATCGCTATCCTCCGGCTCTTGCCCGACCTCAACAACGGCGAATCAGGGAAATGCTATTGAGCTCCGTGCCTTATTCCCACGGCACTGATATTTTTTGATATTCAGAAAACTGATATGACGATGGATGGATTTGCTTCCGATGTGGCTCAGCTCAATCAATGGAATGGTGTAACCGTAGATGACCCACCAGTTGCAGGCGGTTACGGCTCCTTGAATACCAACCACCACCACCTCCACCCACCCCGAGTTCGTTTGCGACCTACACGTACTCAGCACTCTCACGCCACACATTCACCCCGTTGTCTTGTCGGGACGGTTTTAATTCTTCCAGAATTATCTTGTCACACGACCAGCGTCTCCTCACTCCCATAAAACCCCCCCCCTGAATTCGCTCTCCTATACGCACCCCCGTGAGAATGGAAAATAACGCGCAACCTCAATTATCCCATGTGTGTCCGCCCGTTCTCCTCCCCCGCCTGTTAAGCACTCACACCTGATTGACACCACAGATACACTTGAAACAGACGAAACCCCCTCTGAAACTCGACCCAGCTTATCGCCGCTCGCGCAAAGGCTCAACCGCCTCCTCCATCGCCTCCACCTCCTCCCTCCGCCTCCACAGCGACTCCCGCCAACCCACCACGTCGAGAATACACCAGAACAAAGCATACGGCTCGTTTACACTCACACGAGACGCCGCAACGTCCTTATCGGGGCTCTGTACCGACACAGGGTTTAATTCCTCTTCACCGTGGACTTCTTCGCCATGGTCTGCAAGCCCGTTATCTTCGCCGAAGCTACAACACAGAACAAGGCTTTCAAATGATAGTGATGCGGATAGCGCACTCGACTCTCCTATCGACACGGTGGATGTCTTACTCCCTTCAATCACACGGACCTCTTCCCTCGAATCCTCCGGTCCTTCCCCGTCTATCTCAGGAGGACTATCCGCGCCTCCGTTCCTGCGGTGCGATAGAAAGATTCAATCTGCCCCAGGACCGAATCTTCAGGCTCGCCCAGTACCGAAATCTCCAGACGGATGGCAGATGAACCCTATCCTCGCGGGGTTGGAGCGCCGCTCCAAGCTGTGCACCACTGGCATGGCGTGCGCGACGTGTAAGAAGCGGGGGATGGATTATTCGCGGTGTCCGAGGTGTGCGGAGGCGTGGTGTTCGAGGGAGTGTAGGTTGAAGGGGGGGAAGAGGCATGAGTGTGCTGTGCGGAAGGCGTAGTGCTCTGCTGGGAAGGCGTAGTGGGGTGGTTGGGATTAGTGGACGGTTGGGCGGTGTGTTGAGTGTCATGATCATTTGCCCGCATCAGAGTTGTGTCTGTCTTATCTACTCTATCCTTCTTGGTTATATCGTGTCTCTTTCCTTCCTTTTTTTGTGTCTCTATCTTTCATGCTATCTTTCTCCCATCTCTCCTACTCTCACTCTCCTACGCACGCTGTTCGTTCTCCCTTCTCTCTCTCTCTCTCTCTCTCTCTCTCTCTTTTCTGCGTCCTGTGTTGTGTATCCACATTTCCGTTCCATCTCGTTGTGTCGATAGACTGCTTTTGTATCAGAGATTCATAGCTAACCCACATTCCTGCTATAACTTATCGCGTTCGAACTACCGCTTCTGCTTCCAGTTGATGTCTGTGGGCACTCGAGCCTGCTGGGTGTGGTTACTTGGGCCAGACTTGGGCCTTCAAACTGGGTTTCGGCGGAACTTCGGATGCCTACTCTACACCAGACAGCAGTGGCCATGGCGCAGGAAGGGCGCATGTGGCGGCGCCGAGTCCACCTTGCCTGTTCGTCGCTTCATCATCGCTGCCAGGAGGTTCAAACTTCAAACTGCTCATACGAATCCAATCTTCTCATTACACTACTCTACACTTTCTTCGCCGGCTATCTAGTCTGAACGAGAACATACTCACACGACCCGCTATTCCCTCGAAAATCCGGGATCAGAGGTCTGATCTTAGCGGCCGGGGATAGGATATGAATGAAATGGGCGCTAATTTGAGTTGGTTCTTGTACTTTGCACTTCGGTATGTATGGGCAAGGGTTAGGACGACCATCTGGAATTGGGGCTCGGACGACCGACCATCATGGTGTCGGGGGTATGTGGGGGTGCCCCGGTCGTCGCACGGCAGCGTTCGCAAGCCGACTGGAGCTTGGGTAGGCAGTGTCCGCCATCCCTCCCAAGTCCTTCCACATTTCACACATGGTTCAGAACGCATTCGCTGGCTCTTGGGCAGAGGGCGACTCACCCACACGCAGACTGAATAGGCCGCTTGCTCAATGACTGAACAACACCGCGAAATGTTCCTCACAGGGAAGGAACAAGCGTGCTTCCAAATCCGGTAATACCGTTGTTACCTCCCCTCGATATGGGTTAGGTGACAGGAATTGCTGGTGCCCTTGTACTCCTGGCGTACGGCGTGGAAGAGCGCCCTTGTATAAATCGACGTGAGGAGGTACACATATTCTATCCTTCCTCCCCCCTCACCTCACCTCTCACGCTTTTGTGTCTCCTCTCAGCGGGTCTTGGTTGCACATACATCACGTCCATTCTTTTATTCATTCAGCACCCTTCCTTCGTTGACCTAATTCGACATGGAGTTGCCTAATGGAGTATATTCTGCGTTCGCCTTCCTCGGTTTTCTATGCACGACGATTCCGCTTCCGTGGCATCTCCAAGGTACGCTTCCCTGCTCACTTTTCATGTGTACCCGTGCTGACAGTACGTGCGCAGCTTGGAATACTGGGACGTGTTTGTACATGATCTGGACCGCGCTGGGGTGTTTGAACCAGTTTATTAACTCGATTGTGTGGAATGGGAATGCGATCAATTGGGCGCCGGTTTGGTGCGATATCTGTGAGTTTTCTCTCTATCTCTGTCTCGCCTTCGCCTATAGATGCGTTTGCTCACCCAGGTGAATTACAGCGTCCAAGATAACTATCGGAGTCAGCTTCGCGATCCCCGCTTGCTCACTCATCATCAACCGTCGACTATACACGATTGCGTCGGTCACGAGCGTCACCACTACGCGAAAAGAACGCTTGAGGGGCGTTTTCATTGATATTGCGATTGGCGTGGGGATTCCGGTGTATGCGATGATTATTCGTGAGTCGTGCACGGTCGTTGTGGTGGACTTTGGCTGATGAGATTGCGCAGACTACGTTAATCAGGGCCATAGATTCGATATCTACGAGGATATTGGGTGCTTCCCGCATGTCTTCAACACGCCTGTGTACTACGCGACGATGGTGTCTGTCAGCTACATTCTCGCCGTCGGGTCCGCAATCTACTGTGGTGAGTACATCCCCCTTCCTTCCACGGACCACCAGCTGATCCTGCCCCCTCCCAGTCCTCAGCATCTACACCTTCAACAAACGCCGCGTCCAATTCCAACAACTCCTCGCATCCCAATCCACAAGCGTCACCGCCAACCGCTACTTCCGCCTCATGGGCCTCGCCGGCACCGAGCTCATCTTCAACCTCGCCCTCCTCATCTTCACCACCGTCGGCAACACCAGACTCGGCGTTGCCCCCTGGATCTCATGGGAGGACACGCACTTTGGGTTCAGCCACGTGGGTCAGTTCCCGGCGGTGATGTGGAGGGCGAGTCCACTGGCGGAGATGAGCATGGAGTTGAGTAGGTGGACGGTGGTGGTGTGTGCGGTGTTGTTCTTTGGGTTCTTTGGGTTTGCGGAGGAGGCGAGGAAGAGTTATAGGGGGGCGTATGAGACTGTGGGGAGGAAGCTTGGGTTGAATGTTACCTCCTCCAAAGGATCGAAGGGGCGTGCCACGAATGAGACTGGGTACGTTCATCTCCCTACTTCTGCACGCTGGTTCTTTCTCTGATGCTGTCGCTCTCAGGCCTACGTTCTCCTTCCACCTCAACACCAGCCGACTCCGAGCACCGACTCCTATCCAACTCACCCGCGAAACAGCGTGCAAGCGCGATACGATCCTCTCCTTTACCAACCTATCCATCTCCGCCCCCGGCGGTCTCCTGGACTCCGACTCTACCCACTCAGACACAACCGAGCCCAAACGCATATCCTTCTCTACATCAACGGTGGCATCCTACCGAGCAAGCGCGCTCACCGTCCCCGTCGTTATTTACTCCCCGTCCAGCACCGAGCCGTTCGTTATTGGACGTATGTCGCCTGAGCCGGCGATGCCTCCTGGTCTTGGAGGGGAGAAGGCGTTGCCGTCTGTTCCTACGGACTACGAGGAGGATGTACCCCAGTCGGCGGCGTTGACTTCGCCGTCTGTGTATTCTGTGAATACGCAGCCTGTTTGTGTGCCGCCGACGCGGGATGCGAGGGATATGGTTTGATGGACACCCTCTTCCTTCTTTCATCTTCTGTGTTCTTGATTTGTTTCCTTGCCTTGGATGACGTCCTCACGATCCTTACATTCTGCGCTCCCTCGTTACTTTTACTTTCGTTCTTTCGTTAATTCTATCCTGTCCCCTGTCTCTGGTCGAGCTCGAATTCTAGAGTATCATTTGTATTTCTAGGTTTTTATCTACTTTTGTATCCATACTTACTTGCGACTATCGAATGAACGCTGGCTTTGCACCTTTACCTCATGATCAAGAGCGACATAGAACATAAATAAATAGTATTGTTATCCAGATAACGAAGTCAAGACTATACGAGGCGAAACTTCGCTTGGAAGTTGCACGGAAACATATGAACTAACACGGACACTCTACATTACCATGATACCACCCCGTACTACTAATCCAGCGTGATCGCGAAGAACTGGATACGAAGATCGGGCGCGGTTCCACACCCCAAGAAGTGAACGCGTACCCCCTACCTAGCTCATTCGACTGTCCTGAGAGTCGCAACGCTTGGTGCTGACAATGGAGCAGACGCCTGAATGCTACTAAGAACGGCGCCCGCCGAGTAATTGAGCGAAGCAGATCCTGCTGTTGTCAGCGCGTTGAAAGCGAATCGACCGGCGGCGAAGCCTAAGCCAGTCACGCTGATGCCTTGACCCGGACTTTTTACGGCAGGGGAAGGAGGGCTGGTAGGGAGGGGATCTTGGATAGTGGATGTTGGCCGATGAGGCGACTGCAGCAGATCAGTTAGTTGATACCACTAGCAGATCGCGGAAGGGGACTTGTACATACCTCGGGCACAACATGATCTACCGGGCTAATTTCTACGTAGCCTCCCACAGACGGGTCCCGGGGCCAACAGAACGGCACGGCCTCTCGGTAACTCGGAGTTTCAGAGTACACCTGAGCCCTGCGGGCCTCTTCTAAAAGCGGTCCATCCTGTAGAAACCTCATCAGTATGTATCGCTTGGGGAATTACATGGGACGCACCTTGAGCCAATCACAAAGCCTGAGCAACTGGGCTGGAACGATGGAGATTTGGCCGATGACACACATCCATCGCAACCAGTCACCGAGGCGGTGCCGTATGAATTCGCTGAATTGGCCTGCGAGGGTGGGATGGGAGTGTAGAAGTTGTTGGTAACCTTCAGGCGCACACTGAATGACGTGATGGATCCAATGGCTGCCACCATAAACAGAGTCGCGTCGTATGGAGAGTGCAACATCCCCCGTGGTAGACTGAGTCTCTTTACTTCTCATTTGCGCAATCTCAGCGCAGGTAGACTGCAAAGCCTGGAGACAAGCGTCGGCAAGACGGTGATGACACATTGCTAGATGGGCCTTGCTAAGCAGCAGCTCTTTGGCGTGTTCTTTGTCTTCAAGGAACTGGAGGAATGAACGATGGAATGCGTAGACGGGGCCTGTGTCGAGAGCAGGTACTACAATGAGCGCCTGGAGATGCTTGAACGCAACGGTGACGTTGACGGATCGACCCGACATGCCCAGCATCCCAGAGAATGTACCCGCGGATACGATGTCCTGCATGCATACTAGGGTGCCTAAACATAGCTTAACAGTCTCGCGATCCTCTTGATTCAGATGCTTGAGAGCCTGACGGACAGCTCCTCTGTATAACGAGAAGATCCTGCCTGCAAGTGATGGTGACGATCCAATATCGAAATCCTGAGAGGTCAATGAGCGGAGCCCTGCGATTGGGTCCAAGGACGCGGTGACATATCGATAGCAGATAGCCGCGTACAGGAACATTCCGTGGAAGGAGAATCGATTCTGCATGAGTATAGCGAATGAAACAGAAGCTCAATGACGCACCCATTTGTTCTGGCCACAAGCACACCCACCTGGTTCAAAGGGGGCCAATCTCGGGGAATCGATCTGTCGCGAGCGGCAAAAGTCTGGAGGCTTTGGCAGAGGAATTCTTGAACGTCCCGGTGAACATGTGGCACATCTTGCATGATGATGTGATATTTCGAATAGCGGAGAGTCTCGAAGTGTCGAGCAATCACTTCGTCGGGTTGACTGACGACGATGAACTTCACGAGAGTATCAACGGCCTGCACTGAGTGCATGACTTCGAGAAGCTCCTCGACATCGCTTACACCATCTTGATCCGATCGAAGGCATTGTTCGAGTCCGTCGATGATGAAAACGCACGACTGGTTGGGCTGTCCTAAGGAGCGCAACGGGCCCAAGATGAGCTCGTCAAACTGCTTTTGACACGACCACGATTCGACGGTGTTGTATGAGACAAGTCGAAGGGCGTCGGCCAAAGCGCGCTGCAAAATGACATTGCCAGTAGCCAGAGTCACGGCTAGGGTTGGAAGGATCGCTTTCACGTTGATGCATCCAGAGTGACCTGCGTTGCAGAAGAAGACACCCCCTCGAACACCCTCTTTAATCAACCTGGCGGCGAGAGTGTTGGCCACTGCGGTTTTACCCGTTCCCAATGAACCAAGAATGATGAGAGTCCTGGGTTCTGTTGGATCGGAAGCGAGGGCGTATGTGTGGAGGCTGGCGAGGAGGCTGAGTCTTGTGCGTTTTAGACACAACGACCGCAGTGAGCCATCTTGGGAAGTGACTGTGAGCGCTTTGGCGCAGGATGGAATCTTCCTCTGGGCGCTCTCCTGCGGAACATGAGGTGCGTCAATACAAGCCGCTTATGAGCATGCAAAGAAGAAACGCACCCAGGGATCCACTGGAGCGGTCATGCTAACTGCGACACTGTTGATCACATTTCCACAACCGATATCTCTGGCATCTATAAATCAAGCGAAAGGCGTGAGCGTCCACCCAGAAAAGGAGTACGTTGACAACGCACTGATGGTTGCGTCTGTAAGATCCCACGACATCGCGGTCGGAGCCATCGCATGCACTGATTGCGAAACTTGCACGTCTTGCAACGAAGATCCAGCAAAGGAGTCGAGGTAGTCTGGGAGATTCTCTCGCAAGCTTTCCAGAGGCGCAAGCCATGACTGCAGGCTTGTGGGAACCAAGGGCAACAACTCCCCTTCTTCACGCCTCAAGGGCGCCACCGACTCCTGCTGGGTCCCATCTGAAGGATCAACGGAGCCTGCGGAGACTGGTGAAGAACCGTGCGCTGTGCTTGAGTCGAGGAATCGAGAAGGCGTGTCACCCCCGTGTTGTCCAAGCGGAACTCCACCCTGAAGGGTTTGAGCAGAAGTCGACGGGGAGTAGGCGTGGGATATCAAGTTGTCATCCTTCACGGAAGGGCTCACTGTTGGAGGCTCATGGATACCACGAGATTCGCCACGTTGTGGTGTTAGATTATGAAGTTGAAGCGTTTGTGTGGAGAGAGCAGAGGTGCCTAGCTCTAGAGCATCGATTGCGCTCTGATCTTCCAGAGCGGGCTCCTCAGCTGGGGATGGACGGCTCGCGGGGTTCCATAACTTTAATTCACACGCTGTTTCGACGTGATCAGTAATGGTTGTCGACTTATGGAAGAATGACACACGCACTGTTATCTGGTAAGGACCTGCTTTCGCCGGAATGGCCATCGGTCTGGACGGAAATTTGATGTGACTTGCACAGAACAAGGTTGACGCAAGTACGAGGACCGTCGGAAAGAAGAGAGTCAGACCTGCCCAGGAAGAAGTTGAAAAAGACGCGAAGAGGGGCGCAAAGAAGATGGCAAGGCATGAGAGGGTGCTTTCGCTGGAAGCGCGGGTGTCTTCCACCCCTGGACCTCATCCTTTCTTTTATAGGTCTGCGCCTCGAGGCGCGTGCGGGTATTTTTGGTGTGAAGTTTGTATTTCTGATGCAGTCAAGCGCATTCGACCATGCTCATCTGGGAAGGAGTGCTTGGGTGCAGGGACGATGCCAGAATGTCAAGCAATTCTTGTGACGATTGAGAGTCGACGTCGCAGCGTGTGCTTGAAACATTTGCTGGTAGGAAGTCTGCAACCGTCCATCTTCTGGGAAGGTTCTTGCCATTGACGAAGTCCGATGGATGATTGCAAGCAAGAATCACAACTTGGCACATGTGAAAGGTGTAAGTATGCCATCGTGCAGGACGCCGGATCCGGACGCGGTTCTAACTCGATATACATAAGTTGGATTCTTGGCCATTTAACATTTAGTCCGGTGGGAAGAAACCCTGGGGAATCTTGAATGCGGCGTAACCGCGAATCTTTGCAGCGCTAGCATCGTGCATGTTTCAATAGCTCTGACATCCGACCCAAGTTTGCCTACAGCTTAACCTTAGTAGAGGTGCACCGTAGATTGACTGCAGATATATGTGGTGTACCCTACTTCCACAGAGTCGGTTGTCTTTCCACTAATCTAGATATCGACAGGAACTCGTCCGCGCCTGTACAGTAAGAGGTAGAAGACAGCGACCAACCTTCGTACACGTGCTAAAGCAGCAGTGCCCGCACCAACTGCGATCCGCAACGGCCTTGCTTCGGCGATATACTTATCAATCTTATCGTGCAAAGCACGTTCAGCCAAAACACAGCCAGTGCAGTCTGCTCTGAATACGTGCACAGTTAATCCATTTATCTGTCTCAACACGCGTCTCGTAGATCGGAGGTGGCCTGCTTACGTGCAGCCAGAACCACACAACTGAGCTTGTTCGCAAGAAGGCGCAGTAATCGAGCCTTGGCCTACAAAAGTTGGTCCGTCAACTCGGATGTCACTATCATTATGCATAAGAACATGGCTCTAGATTTAGAGACCAAGAGGTTACCACAGCATTATTTTCTACAGTACATCTTCTGTGAAGATCTAGATATCCCTATCAAGCCTGAGCTGGAGTTAACGACAGGTTACCATGACCAGCACGTACGGTATCAGGGCAGTGACTCAAGGCCTTAACAAACACATCTTCGGCGAACGTAAAGGACGAGGCAACTGGGTCTTCCACACTGATCGATATGGTGAACCCCAGACATGTCCAAGTCAATTCTTCGGGAATACGCACCCCCTCGAACACCACAAAACCGAGCGTGAGAGATGAAGCAATGCAGTCAGCCTCAGGCTCTAATGACTATCATTCCTAATAAGCCACAAAAGTTTTGAAGGAGAAGTTGGACGAGCTCCAGCCGCAAGCTCAAAGTATTGCAGATAGTGGAGCTAAAAAACATGGGCAGATGTCGATTTTCAGTACTGTGCACGCGTCAGTGAGAAGGCGCGAATCGAGTTCCGGGCCAAGGGACCAGTTCAGTGAGATCTCTATGTCCCATGCTAGACGCTCGGACGCACATGCGCATGCAAGTAGCGACTGTGCGCTGGCAAAAACAGCAAACCCCTTAGCAGCTTTCAGCCAGGAGATATGTGCACAATATTGAGTCGCTGAACACACGCAGAACATCGGTCTGATTCATTGCTTGAATTCTGGAGGGAGACCTGTCGTCCACCGATATGTAAGTATCGATCCAGTCGTCCACTGATCATGGCATGCCACAACATTGCCATTTATGGACATTCATGCAAATCATCTTCGGATCGTTGAACCGAGATTGAGCAATGTTATCGATCACAGCTTCCAAGGGTAGCTTCGAATCTGCACTCATCAGGCACACATATGTCGTGAGGTCGTCTGAAGTAGGCCACGAGCATTTCGCGGGTACAAAATGCAGTGCGGCTGCACCGCCGCGTAATATGGGGAAGAACACTAGCACCGGGGAAGAGATTTCATTGCGGGGAAGATGTCACTGTGCAATCGATAAGGAGCAACGATGCGCAGCCTGGTAGACGCAAGGATCAGATAAGTACGGGCTCTGTAACACACCCAGCAACACACTCTGATACTTTGGTATCGATGTCATGGTTGAATTCGAAGACTCCATAGCCAAGTACCAGTCCCGTTCTTAAGCTTGTCACTTGCGAAAACTGTACTCAACAAAAAAACGATGCGCTCCTCTGCGACAGTCCTCGCAGCCAAGTTTGATTTGTTGACTTTGTTAGACCTTTTAAGCATGCCTACGGATTCCTGAGCGATGAACTCACGTTGATTAGCGCGGGTCCGAGTTTCAGGGCGCGAGGCTCGTGAAGAGTGCTGTCAGGATGGTGGAGGACTACGGGTTCGACGGACTTGACATGCACTACGAGATTTACACATCTGTCGATGAATCGATCGTCTACCTCGCTCTTCTCCGCGAACTTCGAGCTGCGCTTAACCAACACGCGGAGAACAAGCAGAATGGCCACCGCTGTCTGCTGACGGTGAGGAGAACCTTCCATGCATCATCGCTTCGAGCAACACTTAATGAATGTCATCTAGGCCGTCGGCTCGTGCAGTGTGGGCGGCCGCGCGAAGCTCCGTTCTAAAGAGATGGACCAATACCTGGATTTCTGGAACCTGCTGTCGTATGCCCTTTGTGAGTGTTTCTTGCTCGCTTTCGAACGTTGCCTCCGCTGAGGCTACCCACAGGTGAAAATGGGAGTCGAGGACATACAGCCAACCAAGCCGCCCTGCATTCGTGGCAAGATGAGGCAATGAATGTGTCACTTGTCGTGAAATGGTGGATCGAGGATGGCATCGACCGAGAGAAGCTAGTTCTTGGGATTTCTGTGAGTGTCGTTTGCCACATCCTTGACATCGTGTATTCGGTGGATTAACACATTTAAATTTCCAGCTCTTCGGGATGTCTTCCTAACAAGTGAGGGACGACTACAGCAAAGGTCGAGGACCGAGCGACGCTCCACCCCTGATACCTGGAATGATGATATCATCGGTCGCTGCGATTATAGAGGTGTGTTCTTTGGGTCTTTTCGTCGTGGCCAATGCTCATGACCTCTTGGTACAGCTTTGCCCCTCCCTGGCCACAAGGTCTATCACGATGAATACGATGTCACCTGTTGGTCTTATCACAGTGAGCACCAGATAATGATGTCCTACGATGATGAGACCACCGCTCGCGTGAAAGGGGAGTATACTGCTGGGAGAGATCAAATCGACACAAACAGCGATCACCACTTTCCCGGGAGGGTCCTCGTCGAGGGCCCCAGTCTCGTAACAACAGTAACAAATGTAATGGGGGACAGGGAGTACAGTCAGAATTGGCTCGATTACGACAGGAGTCAGTTCCCCAACATGGCAAATGGAATGAGGAACTGGGAGCAGGACGACGAGGGCTTAGACGAGGGGCAGTACGGGGAGCAGTACGAGGATGACGAGTAACGCGCAGGAGCTCTTCGTCGACAGGAATCATGTACTAATGTATGTAGCAATAGCAGCGATATAACACGCGGGTCACAAATTTGCTATGCTGTAACTGTGCATTCATTTCTGGCTTGATGCTTTCTGTGCAATTGAGGGCTAGAAAGCCATGAGAAAGCCCCAGTGAGTGGATGGACATTTCATTGCGGGGGCGGGATCCGGGTTACCGGGTAACGCTGCTCGCCGAAATGATCTCACCTGAGCGTGTTGCAACTCAGAATGAACTCCCCACCATCCTCGACCCCGGTGTCCACTGGCTCCTGCCAATGTGGCGACATTCGCTTCGAGCTACCAACAGAACCCTTTGCATCTGTTATATGCCACTGTAACAACTGCCAGAAAAGCGGTGGCTCAGCCTTCGCCTCCAATCTCTTCTTCAGGCAGTCTGTAAGTCCTCTCACCAGCGATCTGCCTCCTCGCGTCGATTTAACCAACTCCTTCGTAGCAAGTGAAGGTGCTTGATCCCAAGGACCGTATAAAATGGTACGAGGACAACACAACCACCTCTAAACGCCCTATACTCCGTGGATTCTGCACGACCTGCGGATCGAAGCTATTTGGCCGGCCAACCCCACCTCCGCATCACACGTCCCTGGTGAACGACCCCTTCTTCTTGGTCTCTTCTGGAGCGGTCGACGACATACACTTGAAGACCGGGAAATGGCTGCCAACGATGGAGGGCTTCTGCGACCCCTGGAAGCGAACTTGGTTGCCAAAGAAGCTGGACGGGATAGAGTCGTTTGCAAAGCCCTTCAAGATCAAGGCCAAGTTCTAGGGCGTTTGTGCGCCCAGGACTAAATATGCCTTTCCTCTCTGTGTATTCGCAGTACGCTTCACTTATCATGAATGACATCTCGTTGTTCTAACACCACCAACACAATCTCCATCCATCGAGTGGAGAAGCGTCCGATCTTAACGAGGGTCTCGTCAATGGCTCCCAAGCTCTATTGTGAATTTGCGGGACGCCTCCCGTTAGGGAAACTTGGGAGGTGGTAGGCCGCTTCACCCACGCAAAGGGAGGTCCTCTCTTGTGTCCGTCTCCAGTTCTCTTCTCCAGCCAAATGTGCGCGCCAGCGGCGGATGTAGCCTATAGAATCGTTCATGACGACAAGTCCCTGGCTCTGTCTTCCGCCGATTTTGCGCTCCCCAGGCCTCCACGGCAGCGGCTGCGCGGCGTTTGTGAGTCACATAACCAAGTGAGATCGACTTCTGTAACTTCAGGGAAAATTAAATGAGCTAGATTTCAGGGAGCCGAGTGCACTGACTGACCTGTTCACTGAGAATCGAGTAAATGGCTGTGGCGAACACGGACGGCTGAAGCTAATAATCTGTTGCGTGAACCGGCAGCACTTGGCATCAATATGCTTACGCCGTCAGAGTTGGTCGGGAAACTTCACGGGCCCCGGTCAAGGAAATGGCTGGACGTGGGGTTGGGACACACCCACATACATACCTTCACAGTTCCAGGATGTTTTCTCCCATATTCCCTGCCTACTCTCGTTCAAACTTCACGTTGCGTGTCACCGTACGATGGTGAAGTCAGGCAGTCAAGCCGAGACGACCTCAGACCCTGGATCTGGCCGGAGCTCGAACCCACGTCGTTTGCAGCGTTGTTCAGGTCAATTATCTTTCGGACAGTCGAGAAGAGGCCAGCCGCTCATAGAGCATTTCTTCACACCAGGTCCTCAACTCGCTTTGAGCTATCCATCGACTTTATCGAACTCATAGCAGCAGCAGCCGCTGGCTCAGCCCAGGTAAACTCGCTTCTCACCTCTAGGAGATATCGACCAGTGATGACTGACACGCCGTGGTTCTTCGCCTCTGATGAGTATTCTCTTTGGTCGCCTAACCAAAAGCTTTGCGGGCTTCACGGCCGCTCTCATGCGCACGCAAGCGGGCGATACATCTGCTCAAGACGAATTCCCTACTGTAGCGGCTGCGTTCCGAAAATCTGCGTCTGACAATGCTGTGTACCTCGTTCTTATCTGTAAGAGATTCGTCTGAAGTGGTGTTGATCCTATGCTCATGCATTTTGCTCGTAGGTATCGGCATGCTTGTGTGCACTTACCTGTACATGTACGTGTGGGTGTACACGGCCGAGGTCAGCTCCAAGCGTCTGCGTGAGCGGTATCTGGGTGCTGTGCTACGCCAGGACATCGCGTTCTTTGATAATGTTGGGGCTGGAGAAGTCGCTACTCGTATCCAAACCAATACTCGTATGTGGGGTTCCCTGCAGCGCGCGTAGAGGCTGACTTTGCAACTTGTCTTCATTTATCAGATCTGGTGCAATTTGGGTGTTTCCGAGAAAGTGCCTTTCGCGGTCAGCTACATCGCTGCGTTCGTCACTGGTTTTATTATAGCATTTGTTCGACAATGGAAACTCGCGCTTGCGCTTACTTCTATTCTCCCGTGTATTGCTAGCACCGGCGGACTCATGAACAAGGCGCTCTCGAAGTACATGCAGTAAGTGTTTCAGATGTATGTCGCGCTCTGGTCTCTGAGATTTACGCGTTGCTAGGCTCTCGCTGAAGCACATCGCGGACGGCGGTTCCGTGGCGGAGGAAGTGATATCCACGATCAGGACTGCGTCGGTGAAGGTCGAGTGCTCGAACAGGGTACTCACGACCGACTCCTCTCCGCCGTTGATGGCCACTACTCGCGTCTCGTCTCAGCTCAGAAGCTCCGCGAGGCGAAGGAAGTGGAAGCCGTTCAGGCCGACGATTCCTCTTCAATCGCGATAGATGACAAGATCGAACTGGTGAAGGATGGCTCGGTGACTCTTGGGAGGAGTAATACGTCGACGAGCCTGACTAGCGAGATTATCCGTCGGAAGCAGGAAGCTGGCGAGCTCGGATCGAAAGAGGAACCAGATTATTCCCTTACGTACTTGTTCAAGAGGATGGCGAAGCTGAACCAGGGTAGCTGGAAGAATATATCACATTTGGGGCGTGTTCTTTGCCTCTCGTGAGTCTCCTGTTTTTGTGCTGCCTGTTCTCTTTATCTGACATTGCGCTTCAGTGAACGGACGGCATGGTATACCCCGCTTTTGGCGTGGTGTTGGTACGTTATTGGTTGGTCTGCGTCTGCATGTGAAGTGCAACAGTGCTCATTCAGTTCTATGTACAGCTATCGCCGTGGAAAGTCTACTGTGTGAGTGAATTAGAACTATCGGCGTCGGCAGCGGTTTTTCTGACACTGTCCTTTTGCTGATAGTATCCAGCTCATTGAGCGATTCTACGACCCACTCGCCGGCAACGTGTACCTCGACGGTCAGAAGATCACCGAGCTCAACATCCAGGATTACAGGAGACAGATCGCCCTCGTATTCCAGGAGCCTACTCTGTACTCGGGGACCGTGAAGTTCAATATTCACATTCTTCTTGGTGCGATTGGACCGAGGGAAGAGGTTACTCAGGACGCCATCGAGGAAGCCTGCCGCAACGCCAATATACTGGAATTTATTCAGAGCTTGCCAGACGGTTCCCCAGGTTGGTGGGAAAGGGAGCCAGCTTTCTGGTGGTCAGAAACGTGAGTTCTTGCTTTCTCCATTCTCGGCATCAGGCATTTGCTCATGCTGATCGATTTCCATGCAGAACGTATTGCTCGTGCTCGTGCTCTGCTCAGGAACCTCAGAGTGCTCCTCTTGGACGAGGCTACTTCGGGGTTGGACTCCCGATCGGAGAAAGTTGTACAGGCTTCACTCGATCAGGCTGCTAAAGGACGCACCACTATCGCCATCGCCCACAAATTATCCACCATTCAGAATGCGGACAATATGCACGTTTATCTGCATTCTTGCTCATATAATGCCCACATCTGACACTTTCTCTTCAGCTACTTCATCAAGGACGGCACCGTCGCAGAGAGCGGAACCCACGACCAGCTTATCAGTCGCCGAGGCGACTACTACGAATACGTGCAGCTGCAGGGGCTGAGCAAGCGGGAGAACGCTTAGAGCTCGCTAGTCCACTCCCTTCTCATCCCTTTTAGACACCGACGTTCTTTCGGGACATTGATCTCACTTCTATTTCATTTCTACTTCTGACTCTCTCAATTTTTCCGCCTCGTACTTGCGAGTGCTCTGCCTCTCTCTCCCGCTTCCGCATGTCTCCGTCATGAATCGTTTGTCCAGCTCATCGCTTCATTCATTCCCTATCGACTGATGAGTATTCCTCTGCTTCCCCCTCTGAATACTTGTATACCCACAAGTAGCTGCGTGCGCTCCTACAACACGCTATTTGGTTTCCTAATATCGAGTAACTCTCAGTGGAATTGTATATACATGTCTACTGCATTCATCAGACGGAAAGCCAACCGGTGTTACCAAGAAACGCCCTCTTATACAGTAAGGTGACATTTTGCAGTCTGCAAAAGGACATCACCCGCATCTCCCCGTGAGCCAAGGCGCGCGACCTTCAATATTTGCCAGCTGTGACTATGAAGGACTGCGCGAGTACACCCAATTCCACTGGATCGTGTCTGTGTGAGGCGATCTCATCCGAGATGAAGGGCGATCCCACGTTTGCCGTTCTCTGCCACTGCACGGACTGCCAAAAAGCCACTGGGTCAGCGTTTGGTGCTAATCTCTTCTTCAAGGATGCGGTACGTTTGGTCTCTGGGTCTGCTTTCTCTGCTTTACTCAGCGGTTTCCAGAATGTCACGATTCGTGATAATCAGGAGCAACTGCGCTGGTTTCAAGACGGCGACACGCCCCATCAACCGCGGCTTCTGCACGTGCGGATCCAGGATGTTCATTCACCCAACCACTTTACCGGGGAAAGAAGAGCCCATTATACTCGTTGCATCTGGAGTGGTGGATGACATTCATTCCAAGGACACGAAGTGGCAGCCATCGGTCGAGGGCTACTGTATTCCGAAGCGAGAATGGTTGGGGTCGTTTGGACAAGTCAAGTCGTTCGAGGGGATATTCAAGCTGAAGTCATAGTGTAGTAAGTAGTCAATCCAGGTCTACCTGGGCCCAATGTATCAATCAAGGAATACGAACGACTGAAGTAAGAAGAGAGAATCGTATTCATCTAATTGTAGATCGTTGTCAGAGCCTGAGAAGGACCAAACACCATCAAGTCATTGAAACATGTTAGGCCCAGAAGCAAGCCCACATCTAGCTGCGAAGCTCTGAGAAAGTAAATGGGGAATAGTCGACCCGTGTACCAAAAGTCAAACTCATCTACTCTCTAGAGTGTACAATCCTGTTAGCCAAAGACCTGATATTCGCATCTCCAACGACAACCTCCGGGGCGTACTGCACTTCGAAGGCCTGGTTGATCACTTTGCAGATCCTCTTCGCTTGACGCTCGGACCAGAAGTTGAAGTCGTCTGGATCTCTGGTGGGGTCGCGGACGTTGCCTTCCAAGGCGGGGAGACAGGAGAGAGGAACGAGGTTAGGGTCGTTGTCCAGACAAAGCGGCACGATGCGCATGAGGGCGTGTCTGACGCTGTCGACAGTGACGACTTGTGGTTTGTGCACTGGAAGAAATATGATGGTCAGCGCATCTCAATGGAGTGGACAGTAATTCTACTCACCATAAAGCTCTATCGGGGCAGTAACTGCCATAACATTGTACTTGCCATGGTGGTGGTACCGAACCTAAACGCCAACGAATCAGCTGCATGCACCCACACAGGACCGCCCAGATCAAACTCACCTCATAACGACCAGCCTCCCAAGGAATGAGATCGCCCTTCATCACCACCGTTCCACCCTCCGAGTCTCTCTGTTCGGACTCTGGCCTATCAAGCCCAAGCGGAATGTCGCCGTCCCATTCCTCGTCGTGCACAGGAGCCCACATGCCCCGAGACGCGACCTTCGTCACCAGCTTGGACTTATTGGCGCCGACCTGAAAGGAAGAGAGAGTGGATGAGACGCTATGAGCGGCGAAGTCGGCAAAGACCGCTCACCCTGTAGATCCCCAGCCAATCTCGGCGAGAGTGGCTCAGCGGTGCTTTCCAGTGGATAGTAATAGGCTCGCCGACGTGGAACTTCTTATTGCTCGTCTGAGCGTTCGAAGAGCCGATCTCGATGGAGTACTTGGAAGTGTCAAACAGCGACACGTCGCTGGAGACACGGCTGGGAAGAAGGGCGGGATTCAGCCAAAGACCGCCGTTGTGATGAAACGCAGAAGCACACGTACGTTATGACCATCTTCTCCCGAGACTGCTGTAACAGAACCCTCGTATCTTGCATGACCTCCGAGATACGTGGTCTCGCTGCATGAGGGAATAAGAAAAACGTGCTGAGCGGAAGGGTATGTGGCTTTGGACTTACACTTTGCCAGGAACTCTTCGACGGCGTCGGCTGTCTCTCCGTAAACCTTGTCAAAGGTTCCTTTAACCTCGCGAGCCACCCGCTTGATCTCAGGAGCATGACGCGGAGCGCTGAGTTCCAGAATACGAGCGTTCCTGCTAGCTACATTCTTCATGACCTTGACAAAGCCAGCCTCCTTGCGCAAGGAGTCACCATAGAGCTTGCGCATATGAGGGCTGTCGTTCCACATCAGCCGAGTCCAAACCAGAAAAAAAAAAACCGAGCAGACGACGTACTTCTCGACCGAACTAAGGAACCACCAGTACGACAGATGCCTTAGGACAGCAAGGCCCACCGTAAGGTAACTACCGCTGATCAAGGCCAACCCAAACCAAGACGTTCCCCCGATAATCTCCGGATTGTTCAGATACCTACCACCGGTCCGAACGTCAACACAACGGCTTTGCATGGACACAACGAGGACGTCACGTACCTATAGATCCCGGTGTACTCCAGATGCGTTGGGAATTCGTCCATGAAAAAGTCCCCATAGAACCATCCTGGAAAGAATGGTGTCATGTGTCAGCGTCGTAAGATTCGATCTCTGGAAGGAGAATTTGGGTTCTTTACCAAAGACGCCTAGCACTTCATATGACTCCCTGCTAGCCCAAACGTGTAGACCCACAAGCATCTGATCGAAGGCGCGAGTTAATGATGAACATTTCACGGACCTGAGGGGCGAAATGAACGCACCACGCCCATCGTATGCCGGAGAAGTTCCGTTCCCACTGTCCAGTTGCTAGGAATGGAGTAAACCTTCCATACAAAGCCCACAAGTGAAACTGCGTAGGCGAGGCCAAAATTGAGTTTTACGCGTCGAAGGCGATGCACGGTAGAAGCGCACGTACGATATGTCATGCACAGGCTGAAGTTGTAGATCGACTTCCAATTCGTGAACGCCTCGAGGACGGCGCCCTGTCGCCCCACAGACGACGGGTAGTGATAATTCTTCATAAAATGGCGAACCAAGAACTTGCTTCGGCTCTGTTCCCTCAGGAGCAGTCCCAGCCCGAAGCTATGAAACAGACTCCAGGAAAGCGCGTGTACGAAATAAACCCCGGTCATCGCTTGCTGGGAAAGGCGTGGCATGAACAGGAAGAAGCCAGCGTAAACCATCATCACGATGAACATGAGATCTGGGGCCCTAGATTCATTCAGATGAGTGAGTCAGTGCTGCGTTCTTTCACCACGGTGCGACCGAAGAATAGATATGAACTCACCTGCACCAGTCGATGTTGTGGAAGATAACGGGGTCGCGGCGGAAGTACTTGGTCAGCAGATCGTGGTGGGATACTGGCTTGTTTTCCTCTGCGCCTGCAGTACGAGTGGCAGATCCAGTCACAGGACTGTATTCGCCTTCGGTCTCGGTCTCGAGCTCCGATTCAGTCGCGGTGTCTCCTTCAGTGGTGGCCGGTGTCGAGGCAGCAGACTGAGGCGCGCCGGATTTTCGGGGCTGTACGAATACCGGAGTACGTTGGGCGACTAGCTTACGTTGGCCATACGCTCGCTCGATATCTGCGTAAAACATCTTAGCGCGATGTCAAAGAGAACAGCTGTATTCAACGTACGAGGGTTCTCAAAGAAGACCAAAAAGGCGAATTGCGCTGCATGACCTGCCAAACTGGCGAACAGAACTGCGTAGCTCCCCGAAATGAGAGACAGGCCGTAGTATCCAGCGTAACCTAAGGCGATGGTTAGCGGACGTCATGGCGAAAAGAGGCGAGATTAGATACCGATGGAATACATCGGATGAGGAGCCAGTTCGAAGACACCATCAAAGACTAGAGCGCCTCGCTGGAAGAAGACATCTCCCCAGTACCAGCCGTAATCTTTCACGACGTTGTGCGCTTCTGTCTTGACCCAAGCATTGAATGCGATGAGAGCAATTCCGGCCACCCATCTTGATTGACAGAACGGTCAGGGAGATATTCTGTCGCCAGTGACAGGGATTCACTTACCTCATGATGTGCACGGCCAAGGAGAGGCCTTCAGGAACACGGAAACACGAGAACGCGAACATGCAATAGGCCACGAAGTCACTGGGCAGTGAATATGTCAGAAAATGGCAGCCAATACAGGGAGATCTTTTGCTCACTTGAGTAGAATAACATCCACAACCTGTCGGAAGAGAAGCCACGTATTGTATTCCAGTGGCAGATCCTGCAATTGCGCAGTGGTTAGAATTGAGAACCGAAGACATAGGTGCCTGAACGTACCTCGAAAGAGTAATCCTTGCCCATCTTTCCAACGAGTTGTCTCTTGATCCATTGACGCGCCTCGGGGTTCCGCGATTCGTCGAGCCACCCGAGCCTCTGCATCTCCCGAACGATCCATTTCGACTTGCTCTGCTTGGTGAGAACCCAGCCCAATCCCGCGTCATAGGCAGCGCGCCAGAATCCAAAGTACAAGATGAAAAAGATCTGAGCGGATGTCCTCGAAAGATACGCGAACAGGACGAGTTGTGTTCCCAACAGGGCTAGATTGAGTAGGTCAAAGTGACTTTTCGGATAGCCAGGGTGGAATAGAGTTAAGACATCGTGGGTTGTCGGTACGCGAAACACTGTGGGAGCGATGGTGATCAGCCGCCGCTGGAGAGTTACATGCGGGTGCAACTAAATTGGTCACCTTGTCCACTTGGTGTTTTTCCCCATACGATCTCGCTGGATGCGGTGCGGCTAAGCGATGGTGGTGGTGGTAGATCGTTGGTGTCGACCTTCAACTTCTCGGACGGCGTTGAGGCGGATGTCCTTTGGCGGAGGGAGCTTTTGCTCTCTGCCATAATTGCCACGTTGAAGTGAAGTACAAGGAAAGAACCGTAGCGTCAAAATCAACAGGCTCAGGGTCCAACTTGTCCAATTTCTACGCGTGTGATTTTCACGTGTTTGACCTCCCATCGCCTCAAAAAGCTGCAAGCGCCACCGATACCGTTTGTTTTTCTTCCACCATGTTCTCTGCAATCGATGCTCTTGTTGCCCTCTCCTGCTCGGATTTCTCAGCCTCTACGTTGCCTTTGTGTTCCCCTGATACAGCTGGGCTTGCTGGGCTTGCTGGGCCGTCTCCTTTATGGAATACTGTGAGTTCCATCCCGTCTGCTTGCCTCTCCAGCTCTAACGTCCTTATCGATCCAGGTGAACTTGTATTGTGAAAAATTCTCACAGCTCAAGCGATCACTGCTGAGCTCGCCTCTTGCCTTGAGTACACCACACCCCTCTTATTCGCTCGATATTCGACACATCTTATCGAACCTCGAGCTGCTAATGGAGGGGAAGACCAGAAGAAATTTCATTGGAGGCAGTTATTTCGGCCGCTCTCACACCTATGAGATGCGACCTTACGAGGTGCCTAACATCCTTCTTATAGTAAAATACCCTTCCTGTGTACCCTTATTGGCAGCCGTGTCCCGTATTACTCCTTTTTGCCAATCAATTTCATCTTGTCTTCCTCCTTGTATGAAATGGCGTTCTTCCTACTGGTGATTATTTGCGCGAGGACCCGTTCTGTTCCTGGTCGACCAGCCTATGAGCTTCCCCACAAGCGACGCGCTTGGGTGTTTGAATCTTGTTCCGTGCTAAGTTACTCTACTAGCGTGGTTCCCCGCAGCAGCCGGCGCCATGTGTTGGCCACGATGATTTCCAATCGAAGCTTCGTGTGTGTTGTGTCTTTCTTTGGGCTCATCATGCATGACGTCCATCCAACCCATCCACGCACGTACAGTACATACAGCACCCGAGGCGAGTTTCGAACCACGACGCGGCGTCGGCAATTTGAGCGCTCCTCGTTATGTAGATAAATCCGGAGAGCTTCCGGGTGTGCCATGCATCCTTCAGGGCCTGGGTCCTGACGGAAATTGACCGGCCCCAGGATACCCTCATGCAGGTGGACTTGGACCCCGCTTCTTCGCCCGAGCAAGCTGAGTTCAATATGGTGCCCAAGGCGTGTTATCCGAGCTCAGACTCTTGTCATGGGTGGCTTCCACGATCAGAAGCTTTCGACGTGCAAATGCATATCCTGGTAGTTAATTGGCGCAACGCCGCCGCACGGCAAAAGAAATAGGAATCAACTTAGCGACGTTGCCCAGGAGGATGATTCGCCGGTGAATGACCAAGCAAACCTTGATAACTCCTCTCTTCTCAGCCAGGGTCAACGGAGTGACTTAGATCTTACGTCTTCCTCTGCATTGATCAAAGCGAAGAAGAACCCACTGCAATGTGGGCGCACCCGCCCCTTTAAACTTCGATGATGACGGCGTCCCTGGAGATGCTGTAGTATTATCCCGATAGACGGAGAACGTACGGGAATAACTGTGTATGGCTTCCATTCACGTCAGGCTCGAAGCTTATCCTTACCTGCGCCTAAAACGAAGGAGCGTCGCGCTGATCCTTGACCCACCTCTCTGAGAGTGACCGCTACGTATACCGGTGTTTACTGTTGGCGGTTAAGTCTCTCGAGCATACGGTCTTCACCTACGTTCTCCAAGTTGGAGATACATGACATTCTCGGCTGAAATGCTGGATACAAGCTATATAACCTGCTACACCATTCTCCAACCCAGCCAGCCTGACAATAAGCACCTCGCCAATCCCTAGCGTGAAACCGCATGAAATGGATCTTCAAAGATTAACCGGCAGCGGCGTTCAGGAGACCCTCTCTGTTAATTTTGTTGCTTGACGTCGCCGGGCAACGCTCGTGGGTGGGGCAACGGAACGACGACCTGCGCGATCAGTGATCAGAAGCTGAGCGGAAGCGATCGAACTTAAAATAACCATTCAGTTGCGCAAATATCAATTCAGTTGCGCAAGTGAAATTCAGTTGCGCAGGCAAAATTTAGTTGTGCGCGTGCGCTCTGATCATGATGACCATCGATCAGATTCTATCTGCCCCTCGTTTCTGGTGACTGTCAGTCCGGAGCGGTGGCGATAACCGATCGGCGCTCGGGGCAGTTGCAAGTCGCCCAATATAAATGGAGAACGCGCGGAATCTCCGAGCGGTGGTTTGCATGAGCCCGAATACTGCTCAGCATGGATCCCGACTTGTGCACGGGAGGTGTCGCTTCTGCGCTGAACGCCGTGTTACTTCAGAAATATGTACATATCTAGCCAAGTTCGCGTCGAAGATCTACAAGCGATTTCGAAAGACCTGAGCATTCCGAACAGGTAGAGCGTAGGATAAATCATGATTTGGCAAGTTCAAGCGCGTTGGACCGCGTCCAATTCCAACAATTGGCCGTGCCAATGCCAAAGCGTAATCATTTCTGTCTGTCTGTTTACAGACACACCGGTTGATAACCAAGTCCAAACGAAGTTGGGCTGGATGGCAGATAAGTACAGATCGCCAAAAATGGAGTGCGTTGTGGTCGTGTGAAGATTTCAAAACTTTCAGCGGGCTTGAACATATGCTGTACATACTTAAATTAGATCACACCCAGAGTGCTTCTGACTCTGGGAACTTTTCACACCTCGCCTCGCGAATATATGTCATATCGGAGAACTCCATCCATGATCAGAATTCGAAGGATGTCACATATATACCGTGGCAAACGCTGCGAGTCCCTTTGGTTAGAGATATAAAAGACACGAGGATACTCCTGTGGCCATGGCATACCCCGGCCGCAATGCCCTTGGGGGTTTTCTCCGTCGCGAGGCGTTTGTCACTATGACGAGTAGAACCAAACGCTGCGGCCTCGGTCCGGCGAACCACAACGCCTTGCGAAACGGTGCCTCATGCTATCGCGGAGGCAATTTCAGCTCCCCTAGAAAGATGCTTGGACAAGGAGCGACCTCCTTTTGCAGCTTCTCCCGGGCTCCGAGGGTACACGGTTTTCCAATGCAGTCAAGCTTACACGACAGACTCACCTCCACAAGGCACGGCGCCCAACGGAAACCATTCAAGCTTTCACTTTCACACACTATTATTCTTTCTCTGTGAGAATCGAAGAACGCGCCGATCAAGAAGGCTAGCAGGCCTGGGATTTGGGTTATTTCCGTGCGTGCGAACACGTACTCTGCGAGAGATATTTGGATTGGATCCCCCTGACAAGATGCTTGTGCACTCTCCAAGATCGTTAATCCGTGCAAGACCATATGCATGCAAGAGTTAGAGGTACTAGACCCAAGCTATGAGGCAGGAGATTCGTCATCAGGCGCATGATGATAGATTGAAGGTTCTTGTAGTACGCTCGCGGTGCAGCCAAGGGCGTCTCGGTCCCAGACGCCGTCAGAAGACTCATATCGATCTTAGCTCTCGGCGGGTATAAGAATCTTGATGAAAAGGATATGAACTCATTAGGTGCTATCACACAAGTTCGAAAGATCCTGGCATAACGGGAATTCGAACAGTTTGACCAGATGAGATCATAGTACGGACTGACAGCAGATCGCAGCTTTCCGAATCCGAAGTGCTTAGTCCATTGGTTTTGAACTTTATCTGACAGAGCTAGTATTGAGCATCATTAGCCTTCCATCGATAGCGTGAGAGCGAGGCGCTGGAGGCTGCCTGCGATGCGATGGTTCGAAGATGACAACGAACCGAGGTCGATCCGCTATCACGGGTTGAAGATGGCGAGCGGGTCTCGCACGAAGCACAGAAGAATGGCGACGGACGTGTCTGGACTCGATGCATGTCAGAAGAGCCTCGGTGAGAAGGAGCAATGTAAACCCTGAGAAGCAAATGCCTTGTCAAAGAAACCGCGACAGGCGTGAGTACGTATAAAGGGGAGTATGTTTTATGGTTCCGCAACGAATGATCAGCCCGAGGTTCCACGACCATGCGAGCTGGCAGCGGGCACAATCACAAGTCAGGGAGAACAGTTGTGTTGAGCGTGACAGCTCGTTTTCACAGGCTGAAGGGTCCCCGCGCAGAGGCGTCATGTAAGGTCAAACGTTGGCAAGCGGTGACCATCTTATATGCGAACATTCTTGCTGAAGCTCGAGAGCGCGTTGATGGGAGACGAGATCGGGCTCATAGTCGACAGGACACAGGTTCCTTTGGCGGAGATTCATAAGCGTTGAAAGGGCATCGAAACGAATGAATGAAGATTGGATTCAATAAGGATCGGATAAATAGGCGCAGAAAAGGAATCGCAACATTGCAGCAGCAAATGGGTTGCCGCACGGACACTACAGGAAGGAATGAACGCTGACACGGAAATCAAATCAAAAGTGGTTAAGCGAGCATCTGCCATTCAAATACGGCACATTTACGCAATCTCGATTTTCTTCCGTTTATGTCAGGTCTTCGCCTCAAAAATAATTCATCCCTCCGCATATATAGCACCCACACGTACACCCGTGCATTTCGTTTCTGCCCTCGTAATGTCTCCGAATAACTTCAACCTACGCCCTATCACTGGGCCAGCCACCCTCTCGCCACCTGGCTCAGTCGTGTCCTCTCTTGGTTCCCATTCACCACCAAGTGCTACTCGTGCTCACCCTCCTCCATCCCACTCCGGCCCTCATGAACCACCGCGCTCGTCGCGTCGGTCCTACTCACCAAGCTCATTACGAGGTACGTCTCTACTCCGAGAAAGTCTAAGTTGGCCCTTAATTGACACAACGTATCAATCATCTTTAGATCTTGATCTTTCGCCATCGACAGACATAGGACCACGTCGTTATCCGCCACCACCCACAGGTCACCAACTTATGGCGATGTTCCCACCAGCTCCTCCCGATGTCTACCCTGAGATGATGAGGGCAGGCTCCAATGCGGGGTTCTCCACGAGCGACTTCTTCAGGAATCAAGAACGGGCTTTCTTCGCGAAGTCTGGCAAGGAAGTGATCCGGATGAGCCTCGAGGTGCGAACGATGGATGTGGATTCCGAGGGTCCGTCATCTGTCAGGATGAAGAAGCGTCCACGTGCCCCTTCCACTGCTAGCTTCCCACGTCCTTCTTATCCACAACCCCATCCGTCAACCGGAGGTCTCCCACCAAGCCGTCCGCCGTCGCAAACGAACGTATTGCCCAATAGCAGCGCGGGTACAGCTCCTCTGGAACCACGCTCTATGCCACCACCACCACCAGTCGCCATCACTCCCTCCCATCCCACACATATGCCACCGCCATCGGGCCACCACGCTCACCCTCATTCCCAACATGGTCCCGGTGTCCGACGGTCGCCCAAGCACCACGTTAAGCCAGAACATCCTTATGCGTCTGAGTCATACCGCCAGGATGATGATGAAGCATGGCGCACACCGATGCCTCACCACGAACGCCGCCGCGCTGGAAAGCACACCCGTAGAGTGCTCAAAGCCGGTCCTTAGAAAGCGTCTACTCCATCCATCCATCAAGTAGTCCCTGCGACTGCTGGAATACCCAATCCCCTGATATGTGTATATGGACTTCATCTCTTGTCGCTCGTCTGCTGCTTTTCTTGCTTTGCTATCGTACACGTACATGATGCCATCTCTTTTCTCACTGTATCATGCCTCTCGCACTCGCACCCTCTCATTGTAACATTTACGCTCATCATCATCATCATCTCATTTCTCTCTCTCTTGCTCTTATTCTCGGCCCTTATGTCGTGCCTTCATCATGCCATTTGTATGATAGCGTCAATCATAGCTCTTAGTTGCCCATATGAACCTGCATTAGATCTGGCATCTCCCGTTCGCCTGAGTCCTGTGCTCTCGTGGAAACCTTGTTCGTGGAAGGCTTAGAACGCCTAGTGCCCAAGCCAGCACCCACGCCCTTACCCCATGTAGCAGCAACCGATAGCCAACCATGCCAGCCATCTTGATCATCCATCGGATTCGGGTCGCCCTGGATCCTGTCTTCCTGATCATGATCGACGACCACCTCGACCACCCCGACAACACGTCGCAGCATGCATGTCAAGTGTTTTCTCAATGGAAATAAATGACAATTTATGATGTAACTGGGGAGGATCGGTGCAATCGATCTCGTCGCCGGAAGCATTTGTGCAGAGGGGATGTCGACATTTCGCCAAGGCACAGACGCGGCTGGGCGCGGCTTTGGTGACCGGAACTCGGTTCCGTGTGCCTCCCGTAGCGCCGTCCGTTGTACCTGAGGCGGAAGATCGTCCGAGACTCTGACAGCGACAGGACGAATATTTAGCTGTGGGGCACCGTGTGTGATTCCGCACGCTCTAGTGCGCAGTGTCGCGGGCGCTCGAAGTCGAATGGTCGAGGGACGGACGCTTACTCTGAGTAAATTCGGCTGCTACCTGGCGCTGGTAAAGCTAAACTTACTACGGTTGTACTCGCGTTCCCTCTCACTTAGACTTCAGCCTCAATTCCATTCCTTCAAAGCACATTCGGAAGCAACTGGATTCGAATCTCCTTTTTCAGCTAGTACTTCTCGCTTCACTAGTACTTCCACCCAGGGTCAGTATTGCAACAAGAGTTTATTGCTTCCTCGGCAGGCTGATTACATGCGCTCGATCCAGGAGACGCGTGTGTGCGAGCTGGTGGTATATTATCTAGAGTGCATACTAGTTTGCCTCGTGTCGGTTGATCTTATCGCCTGCTATGATGACCCCTCTTTTATGGGCACATGAAGAAGCGTCTACGTAGTAACCATGATGCAGTCACCATACACTTAACGTTAACTTAGTAGCCAGCTGCTCAGCCATGGAGCTTTGACATTCCCCGCATTGCACCCTAGAGCTCAACCTAGACTAGTAATTTGCGTCGGAATAACGCTCGTTTCCATATGTTCAACCCACACGTACTCATGCATTCATTATTGCATCCCGATGCATGATCAGGCCCTTTCCCTACCGACTAAGCCAACGCACCTGCATAGTGCCGAGCCATCGCCGTTCGGTAAGTATGCAGTGGACGGTATGATCCCGAGGTTCGTTTACTCAAATCTGTTTGACCGATGATTATTCGCCGTGGTCGAGCCGCCCTCCACATTATTGACAGTGCCAAAAAGTACATACATACCGTTATTCATAACGGCATGGACCATCGATACTGCCAAAGGCGCGCAGAGTTGAACATTGAGACTTATGTCAAGGCACGACAGCGACATTTCATAGCCAGCGGCAAGTAAGCATAGGCAGGGTTTGCATTTTAAATGAACGCATCCACCGCAGATTTATGCGAGCGCGCATCACCAAGACCAACTTGACGATCTAGGCAGGCCCTTTGTACTATACGTAACGGAGAGCAGGAGTAAGTACGGTGGTTGACAGATGGTGCCATGCAATTTTGCGCGGCTTAGCGCTGGCGCCATATACATACGACCTGTTCGTGTTTTGCTGGGTTGGCGGCGTCGTCGTGGCAGAGTTAGCGTTGTTATTGCCTGCGACTGATGCCCGACGCGGTGGTTGAACGTGACGCGAGCGCTGATCCGCGTATCCTGGTCCAGGTTTGTCGGAGGTGTGCTAAATTGAACTTACCGACGGGCCCGAGGTGGCCAGAATTCGTAACATCGCCCTGTACTCATCGAGTGGACTCCGAAGTTGAGCGGGAGGCGGTGAAACTAATAATATCTTCCTGTGTTCAGTAGGCCGTCTCGAAACCCTTGGGCCTAGGCGAGGCGTCTGCAAATGCGGTCAGTAAGGTGATAAGTAAGAACATTTTGGTGAGCCCGAGACGTAAAGCGGCCGGAAGGTTCAACGTGGTTCGTCCGTGACAACTCATATGCATATTCGACCTCGGGCAGACTGAGAACGACGAGGACCATTAGCCGGCGCTGCGGGAGAAGTACAGTACTCACCATATTGTCATCAAGTGAATGTTCTGTAGGTAAGGTTCGATCGTGATAGTACGCGAAGCCCCGAGATCATTCCGACGAGCTCCAGAGCTCAGTGAGTTGATCCGCTGGGTTGATAACGAGAACATACCGCTCGTCCGTCCCTCGGAGGGAAGCTGTATAGATCTAGATCTGTCGAGAGATATGAATGGATCGCAATATCGGCGCGATGGGAGGTCGACGTTTGAGTTCGGACTGGACGAAATTTGGCTGGGATCGATGTGGACAGCGCCGTCACGCTTTCAAGTTCCTCTCATATCCGAAGAGCGCCGCGTCTATCTGAGGGAAAGGCTAGAAGCCGCAGGACGTCTGTGGGTCGACGTCGAAGCTTGACGTGTGTGAGAGTTGAGGTGACTTTTACATGTTTACGACATAAAAAGAAAAGGTAATTGAGGTGAGGCAGGGCGAACAGATACGCATAGTACGTCGCCGACTGCGATCCCCACTGACCCTGCTCAAGTGCGGTACAATTCACGCACTCCCCGCAGAACGCACGATCGTGAGTCGGAAGTGCGCAAACCGGCCGGCTGCGTGATGTCAATCCAATTCATCGGTTGAGCCTTGAACGCAAGCCTCTTGATTCCAAGTGTCACCTACGACAGGAACTGGAAAGCCCATATCATCAGTGTCGAAATCTGGACTTATAGAGGATATGTATACCTCGAGCTCTTTCAATCACAAAGATGTAACCGTGGATAAGTTTGCATTTGATTTCGGAAGACGCTGTGGATCACACAGCTATTAGTATTCCGAGGCACTGGTATGGTCCCTGGAGGAGGACGTTCGAGTCACAGATTACTATTCTCAGATGCGTTGTGATCATCACCACCGTGCGGCATGCGCAGGTGAACTGTGGGCCTCGAAGGTTTTGTGTGAAGTGTGAAGACGTGCTTTGATATGTAACACCCGGACTCGGATGAGATGCGTTAAATAGGCTGACGACTTAGACTCGGTCATCAAGGGGATAAATGGCGTTTGGCGGTTCCGCGGTGGGTGTGGCAGAGAGAGAGACCGTTCTATTTAGACCGCCGTCTGGAGACGATTTAGATAACGGGAAGGCTCAGCGCCTCCGGGGATTGGTCATCGATCTTGATCAAAGGGTTAATTGACGGAAAGAGTGTAGGTGTGTTGTCGAAGGCGGCAGAGTAAACAAGCGGGGTGTGTGTACAGCTAAGTATGGAAGCGTAGTTTACGACCACGACACATGTATCGATACCGTCGATGCTAGGCGTACGCTTCAAGGGCGTTCAGTGCCTCCTTGCGATCCAGTGTAAAGATAGGAGCAACATTCCACAGGATAAGTGCGAGAAGTCGCAGGAGATTTGGAGTTGTTTTGAGTTTGATCAGAATAAGATTGACTTGGGTTCAGAAGGTACATCAGTGACATGGACGTTGAGGTGAAGACATTCTCCCACGCCCATGTCACGGTACCGCATCATCTCGGCTGACAGTGACGGTGACCGATCCGCTGAGCACGTCGTCCTCGATCCCAAACGCCATCCTCCCCTCCTCCTCCTCCTCCTCCTCCTTGCTTAATCGCAACCTACTCGACCGCATAGCCATGGTTTGTCCTCTCACCTCTCCTCTCTACTCCATCTGACGTATCTTTGTCAAACCTGGACCTACACGAAACCACATCATCATCATCACATCATCTTATCTCGACACCCACCATCTATCTTACTTCTGTTGATGTCGCTACAGTCCAAGTCGTCAAAGAAGGTCGATAAACAGATGGAGGAAAACATCGCCCAGTTCTGCGGTGTCACGAACGCGTCGTGAGCACGCCATGGTCTAACTAGTTGTCTCGCTTCAGCCCCGTCTGATATGACACCGCCCGTAACTCAAGCGTCAAAGACGCACGCAAATTCCTGGACAAGTATAAGCGCTTGGAAATCGCTGTCGATGCGTACTTTAACGGCCCACCTGCGGCGGCGACACCGACGTCAAGCAGCGCACCCTCTACAGCCAAGTTGAACACCCTCTTCGACCAGTATAAAGGTGCGTATCGAGAGATCTCAGACTCGTCAGATTATCTGACGGAATTTCGTGGTGGCAGACCCAGATGAGGCGGACACTATCAAGGTCGACGGCACGTTGCGGTGGTGCGAGGACCTAGGAATCGAAGCAGATGACGTCGTGACTCTGGCGCTCGCGCTCGAGCTGGGGTCGAAAGAGCTGGGAACATGGGCGAAGAAGAACTGGGTGGATGGGTGGAAGCGGCTCGGGTGCGCTCTGTCACAGCTAGCTTCAGGAGCAACTAACTAACGGATGGACGCTGGAACAGAGCGGACTCGTTGGAAGGGATGAAGCCCGTGCTGCGGACGTTATCGAATAAACTCGCATCCGACGCTGATTATTTCCATCGAGTATACAACCAAGCCTTTGAGCTCGCGAAAGCTGAAGGACAGCGCAGTTTAAGTGAGTTCCTATTCGGCAAATATGTCATGCAATGGTACAAGATCTGACCTACCTACGTCTTTCTCGGTAGCCATAGACAGCGCACAAGCGTTCTGGGAGATGTTACTCCCCTTCGGCCTGCGAGGCGGTGCATTATCGCACGTATCAAGCGCTGTCGATGGGGAAGACGTGGATATGGATTCGACGGAAGAAGGGTTCCAGGAGAAGCACGTAAAGTGGTGGTTTGATTTCTTGAACCAAAGAGGAAAGGGGGTTACGAAGGATACTTGGCAGATGGTATAGTCCTTTCTTTCACTTTCTAGAATTAGAAAACGGGCTGACTATGAGGACGCTGTGTAGCTGTATGAGTTTATTCGGAGTATCGACTCTAAGTTTACGAAGTATGATATGGAAGGTAACGATCTTCGCCCCTTATCTCGTGTACCCTACAAGCTGAGATACCGTCATCCTTAGCTGCTTGGCCATCCACGATCGACGATTTCGTAGAGTACGCCAAAACGAGGGCAGCCCAGTAGGCCTCCGATGACATTTCCCTCTTCTAGCCTGCTTGTTTGCTGCTGTACTAAATATCCTATTCCAGTCGTCGCTGTGTCATCCATCCCATCTGTTTTAATGTATCTTCACTCTGTGATCTTACGATCACAATCCAGTTCTTGGTGACAGCTGTATCCTGGTGCATGCATTTGGGACACTCGCTCTGCGTCAAGAATCTGAGCCTCGGATCACGCCACCCATAGCAGCAGGCATCCAGATCCGCGGCCTGTCGCGTCTTTGCTGTTACCAACACGTCCAATGTTTTCAACCTGATATCAGCTGTCATTTCTGCATCTACAGGACCACAGGACCAGGCTCATTGTGATCGGCATTGGCATCCTGTTATCGCGCTTCTTACTTCAACCTGCACTGCCTGTCCTCACTTTACTTATTGCACAGCGCCCTCTTCTTTCTAACTTTCACCAGGATACTCCACCTCAATCTCACTAGACCATTGGGCCCCTACAGCTCGCAACCCATGGTCGAACTACCGCCAGAACTCTGGCTCCGCATACTCCAGTACACAGACCCAGAATCCACCAGCGCCCAGTCAAAGCTATACGCCGTCAATCGCGTGTTCTACGACCACATCATGGGCCTGAAGTACGCGGAGTTGGACGTGTCAATATACCCACGGTCTTTGAAGTGGCACAACGATCCGTTGGTGAGGCCGCCTCTACGTGTTGTTGTTGCACTTAGGTGAGTGGCGAGGTCTTGCGGTGCACAGGTGGTTATTGATTGAACAGGGACGAGAGCAATCGTGGGCGGGTACGGAGCGTGGCGATCAGTAATAGAGGGTATCCGTGGTGGAAGTCCCAACAGGAGAAGCGAGGTGCATTCATTGGGGTTTTCGGCCGAGTCTGTCGTCGTACTCAACGCCCTTCTCTAGATATCGAGTTGTATGGCGATACTATCTCTACGCCGAGTGAACCTTCGCGGGGGTTATTAGGGCGACTTACCGGTATGTTCAATGCCAAGGCAGACTCGAAGTCGATCTACGCACACGCCTCCAAGGAGAGCGTCCAACAACTATTGGCCCTTCCCCATCTGACAACTCTCAAGATCGAACTGTGGATCGACAAGCATGACCCGCCAAGTTCTCTCCCCAAGCAGATTCTGTTTAACGCGGCGTTGACTCTCACGACTCTGTACATGAAGTTCCAGAACCCAGCAGATTTCTCGTTCGTCTTCCAGGATCATCACAATACAGATTCGACATCGTTCCCGTCCATTCATCATCTTCGCCTGGAATTCGGGGCGGAATGGTTTGAAGACTCCACACCTCCCCTAGGCATTCTTAGCACGCTGGCAAATAACATCCCGAAAGTAAAGATCCTCGAGCTCTTCCTTGCATTTCCTATAGACAATCCTACCCCGACACTCGCCTTCCTCGTTCCGCTCCAAAAACCTGGGCTTTTCGATCTAGAAGAGATGCGCGTCGTCGGGAACTTCTCACGGGCGGGCCAGCGGTTCGGGCTCGTGTCGGCGATGCTGGGGAACCCGTTCATGTCTTTGCGTGTCCTGGATCTGGTGCCGCTGGAAGAAGCGTCGCATATGGAAACGCGGCGAGAGGGGGCTACGCTGGCTCCAGGTCATGTTGCGCCGACTGGTGAGGAGGTATCCTGGCCCATTCCCGAGCTTTACGAAAGCTGGGGTCTAGTACATCTTAGAATCCCCGCTCCGCACACCGCCGCAGGCCTCGAAGGACTCTGTCAAATGGTCCACCACTCCTCCGAAACCCTCCAAAGCCTCCGGATCTTCGCGTGCGATGGAGTCTGTGGACAGTCGTGGACGTCTTCGTGTACCGGGTTCGACGGGGCAGATGTACAGACTTTGCTTGGTCTTCTCCAGGGGTGCCCTCGTCTTCGGCAGCTGGATATCTGCGTGCGGTATCTCACAGTGACGTTATTGAAGGACGTGCAGACGCAGTGCCCCTCGGTGCAGGAACTGTGTATTCGTTGGTGGCAACCTGGGAGTAGCGACACAATGTCCAGCTCGGTGATTGACGTACGTATACGTGTTACGATCCGACCAGTTTTCTTTCATGTATTAACCGCTTGCATTCACAGGACACATTCCGCCATACCCTATTCCCCCATGCGCACCACGCCCGCGGCTACTGGCGGACGCTAAGCTTCTCCACATCCGATAGATACGCCTTAGCACCTGTTCACCACATGCGCACCGCCATGCAAGACACCCATTGGCGTACATCTGCGCCGCTGGACGTACATCGTTGGGATAAACAGGAACTGGACTTTGTGCCCGGGGCGATTCAGCTTGATGCAGATGTCAGGGAGGGCGAGTTCTCGAGGTTCAAAGAACAGTGGTACAGGTACAGGGCAGATATGCAGCATGATGACTTATAATGGATCAAGCTTGGGAGGTTACGTTGCGATGCGCAGAACACCCCGGGTCGAGGGAGCAAGGCAAGAACCCACTCGAGTACTGAGTAGCATGCCCGTATCTGCATGGAAAAACAGCGACTCGACTTCTCAAGCTCGAGGTTCCCGGGACCGGACGCAGGGCTGGGGGATCCAGGGCGGGACGCAAAAAACCGTGGCTAGAGCGTGTGGGAAAATGGGTAAGTGTATTCGTCTGGTTAGACCGCGGTGTATAATAAAATACAGTGTATCCCAGGTGAGACAGGAAGAAATCAAGCCGTACAATAAGTGGATGAGTCCGCTCGCGACGTGGGATAGATTGAGAAGCAGTGGAACGCAAAATAAGTGGGGAAGCAGCAGAATGCGGAATGTGGAACATGGAATAAGTCGAGAAGCAGCAGAACGTGAGTAAGTTGAAACGGCGAAATGGCAAAACGTCAAGGTCATGAAGCACAGAAGCGAATATCTTCTGCGGAAGGATAAGGAATGGATGGAAAAGGTGACGCCTGGTGAAGGGGTAAGGTGAGCAACAGCGCTGCATCTACAGCTATCGCAGGTCGGTAGGCCACTGCTTGCGCTGCATCCAGCGTCCCTCAAGGTCGAATCGTCGATTCGGGGTATATTCGAGGCCAATCCTAGGATCTGGGCGGCCAATCGGCACTGAAGAGTCGAGAAACAGAGATTAGTAAGAGACATGGAACCAGAGACCAGGAGAGCGAGAGATGAAGAGAATGACTCACAGAACCAGCCAATCACACTAGTCCCCATCGTTTCCTCGAAGTTAGGTCGCCAACCACCGTCTTTCCACCATATATTCCCTTCTCTGCCGATGCGGCCCCATTCTTCGTTCGAAAGATGTTTCTGAGATCTATCAGACATTAGGTGTCAGTCAGTTCTGGCCCGCAGACATCGGTGAAAATGGAGATGAACATACCTATCCCAGAACAGGCACCCATCAGTCATCTGTTCTTTCTCGCGCATATCACGGAAAGCCAGAGACTCGACGGTGGTTTGATTGAGCATCGTCAGTCGGCAATGCGTGTAATACAGAGAAAAGGTGAAGATGAAGAAGATTCCGGCTCTGTTGTATGGATGGTTCGTGAGTACCCGCAAGCTGACTCGAACAATGGAATGGAGAGAGCTTACAGAGCGATTATGACTATGCATTGGGGGTCTATGTCTTCCGAGCCCCGCGCTGCTGTGGTGCCGATCATCATACCGAGGAGATACGCAGTAAAGATAGCACCCCAGAGATTGAAGATGACGAAGAACTGGTTGAGGGGAGAATCTCGTCAAACAACACATCAAGCAAGGGAAGTTCGGTAGGTGGATGGACGTACTCGATGATTGCGCGCACCAACGCACTGTCCTATCCAGGGACAATGATGATCATACTTGAGGATACACTGCAAAGGGACCAGGATCAGCAACGCGCGCTCAAGGGCAGTCAGACGACACGCACGGTTCCGCATGCCCGACAATGATGTGTTCTATGAGGCTTGACGATGTTATCCCTCTGGCAATACCGATACTCAGGCAGAAGCACCGGCGTGCTGGGTGGTCGTCGTAAAGACCTCTGCATCGTCTCCTGCGGATGTCCGGCGGTTGATTGTTGGCCTGGATTCGAATTTGGCGCGCGCTGGTCCGGCGTGTGCTGCGGCGGAATATTCTGCTCGGGTTTGAGCAGCGCATCGTCTGGAGCTTGTAGAAGTGTTGGATTTGATACGGGAATGGGATCTCGGGCGGTTTCGTCGGAGGAGGTTGGTGGTCGGTATGGTTCAGAAGCATGGAACTCGTCGGCTGTTGACTGGGATGGTGGGACGTATCTCGGCGTTGGGCGGGGAGCGGAAGAAACGTGCTGTAAAATAAGGCCGTCAGGTTTGATTAGAAGGTGGGTTTGGAAGAAGCAACAGTAGGGTAGAGAGTATGTGGGGCGGTGAAGATTGTTGGAAGTGAACTCACATCGGTGGCCTTCCCTGGTGGTGTAATCACGACAACCATATAGGACCATAACATGACGAGTAATAGGATGAGATACCCGACCATCAATCCAACGCCTTTGGCTCGAGTACCACTGTCCTCGATGAAGGGTATACACACTCGACCGATGACAACATAGGTGGCATAGCCAATCATAGCCAAAGCAACTAGGATAGCGAGCTTGAGGGTAACCCATGGATGAGGCTTCTCCGCACGCTTCTCAGCCGCTTCGCGAGATTTGGCGGCGGACTCGCGGATAGTCGACCAGATGGTTGGAGGAGGACCATCGACCACCTTGACCGCCTCGGATGTTATGCCCATAAACAGAGGGAGAGTTTGGAAGAGCTGACGTAAAGGAGCAACAAAAGCACAAGCGCTCAGAAATGTAACCGTGTCGGTGATCGATCGGCAACCTCAGTGCCAGGAACAACCGATATTGACTTATTAATACTGCACCTGTTTCGCCGGTGTTTCGGTGTGCTGCGTACCTAGCTGCGACCTCAAGGAACAGGAAAAATGGAGAAAAGGTTTCGGCACGTCCGCTCCTAATTACGGCTGCGAGTGCAGCCGAAAACAGCAAAAATGCTCGGTGTGAGGCTCGAACTCACGACCTTCAGATTGCAAGCGTATGACGCTCTCATGCTATGAGACTGACGCTCTTCCAACTGAGCCAACCAAGCGATGAAAGTGTTCGTGTCAGAGCAATACTGAGGCCTGTCATTATCCCTTTACCAGCCGTCCCTCCGGCCCATTCGGATGGATCCTAAATACAAGCTGCCCGGCGAGTCGTGGGTCGCGAAGCACACAGCAGTAGCACCACAATAGGTGTAAATTCGCCAAGAATCCAAGGATGTAACGACCAACAACGGTGCGGGAACGTATGTACAGATCAAGCCTCCTTCACCTCGCTCTCAACACTATCTAAAGCAGTGGACCTCTTGCGCCTGTCCAGCATTGCCTTGCGAGCAAACATCTCCTCCGAAGCTCCTATCGATCTCATCGACCCAGCGCGACTCCATGGTCCTCCAGGACGGATGGGGATCCTGGATCGGGTACTGTTGCTTCTGCCGCTCGACTTCCTAGAGCCCGTGCTCAGCTTCTTCTGACTAATGGAAAGCTTGCTCCGCTTCGAAAGATATACAGATTGCGAACTCGAGCTGGATCTCCTCGACATGCTATGCGTTGGGGAGGAACTTGACTTAGTTCGCTGAGCTCTCGACTTCTTGTATCCGTAGTACGCGTACACGGAGGACGACACGCTGGCAGCTGAGCGACGAGAAGCTAGGGAGGCCAAGGTGGTGGTAGAGTAGATACTGCTCGCTCGGCTAGCAAGAGCGGGTCTGCTCATCAACTTGCCCACCTCGAAGTCTCTCCCGCGATCTCGACGCCTGGTACAAGCTCTGGAGGGCTTTGAAGGAATGCCTACCAGCGAGTCGACACCCACCATGCCCATGACGTCCTCTGTACTTTGATGAGTGGGCAGGAGAGGATTGGCGTGTCGGCGCGGTGCTGGAGTAAGGCCATCATCTTGAGACGCCGGATTCGAGGTGAAGAACGAGTCGTAGGTGCTCTTCAGCCAGCTTTGAGTGCTTATTGTCGTGGCTGGCTCCGGATCACCAGGGTAAGGAAGTGGAGGTATATCGCTGAGCTGTCGACTTGGGACGGGAACGGGACCTTCGTCATGAAGTGTGGTGTATCGAGGGTTCTCTTCACCAGGAAGCGCTCGAAGGGCGTTGAGATCATCGCGTTCTAACGCAGGATCGGACGAGAGTAGCATGCGTGTAAGGGGGCTGGGGACTACTTTGGAGCTGGACGGGGACGACCGACAGTCGCCCGTGATATAGTTCGTGACTTGAAGTGGTCCGAGCCTGTTGCGATGAGCTAGTGCCTGGCTCTGAAGAGTCCCATTGTAGCTATTCGGCGAGAGGTGTTGCTGGTGTTGAAGTGCGTACTCCGCAGCTGGGGTCAGGTGTACCGTCTCGAAAGCTCCATAACCAGGAGTCTCGCATTGCGCAAACGCCGAAGCCTTCTCCCCTTCCTTTACGCCTGGACGTTCCTCTTCACCCCGTTTGGGCTCGCCAACGTCTCTATCTCCTCTAGGCTCCCAAACCGCGATTTCCTCATCGATGAGGATACCCAGCCCGACTAGAGTCTCATGAACCCGACGTTTCTGCTTCTTCTTCGTCGCAGTCGTTGCAAACGAGTAGCCTTTGGACGCCCAAGGTGGGACTACGGGCCTCTTGCGACGGCGAGATCGGATGTACCAGGCGACCAAGGTAGCGATGAACGCGCATGCTGCGAGGCAGCCCAATGCGATTCCGACGTAGAAAGGGGGCGGACGTGAGTTGTACGATGACTCCTCCAATGGGATTGTTGATGTTGCAGTAGGCGCACTTGCTGAAGATGAAGCCGTCGTCAACCCGGTGACGTCTGAAGTTGCACTCAGTGTTGGAGTAGTCTGGAGGACAGCGGGGTTGTCTGCGGGTGCGTCGACGGGAATGTCTGGTACTTTGTCGACCTTGCCGTTATCTTCCGCAGCTAGAAGTTCCTTCGGAGGCGATAAAGTCGTCTGTCCATCGCCACCTATAACCAGGTTATGCATGATCCCAGAGGACGCGTCGTTCTGTTCCCAAAGACTGCGTGTGGCGAGGACCTGGGAGCGAGAGCGTTTACACTTTCGGCGGTGATTGTGCATATTATTGCCAGCCAGTAGCAGGTGAATAGAGTAAGGAAAGTAGGATTGTGCTCGCCCAGCGAGGTGGTAGAATGAGATACGAAGGTGAACCTCCTGATTAGTCATTCACGCGTTCTCGAGTTCCTCCAAGCAACGTCCCAGGTCACTGATACACTGCATGAGATTCTTGAGCTGGTACTATTTCATAATCATGGGACAACTCTCGTTGTGAGCACCAAACAGAATACTTCATCTCTTGTACAATGGGTCAAGACTGGTTATTTGCAGTGTGATCGCGTGTGGGCACGCAGAGATATACTTTAATAATTACACGAGATTCCCGCAAAGCGACTATCCACAAAGAACAGGAAAGAGTCCAGAAGCGACTACAGCTCGCAGAAAAGAGCCACAGCGGCGGCGGCGGACCAAAGCAAGGACGACTGTACAACATTCAAGCCTACTGCGCTGCCCCCCGCAGGCTCAGCTTCAGTGGTATCTTCGTCTTGATCGGTAGACTCTGGGCCCGGGGTCTCCGAGGCATCTGGAGCCGATGCAGAGCTCTCGTTATCCGCAGTAGCACTGGGACTCGGGACAGAGAACGAGGGGACAGCTATATTAGCTTCCTTGCAGGTCGCTTCAATGGCTAGAAAGTATGCGTCGTCAAGCGGTCAGCACGTTATCTTCTCATAATGGTACGATGTAGGTGATCTACTCACTCTGGATGAACTGGATGCTCTGCGCCTCAATCTTCTCGGAGCTCACACCGCCTTGGTCCACGAAGCACCCAAAGCATTTGCTGAAATTGTCGACGTTGGCCTGAGTGCAGATGCACGCGGGATCCGTGAGGGCGCAGACCTCGCCCTGGTGAATAAACAGGATCAGTACTTAACAGCACCTATCGGGCTAACTATGAAGACGTACGCTGATGATTTTGATGACGGGTTCGCAAGGCGCCTTACAGGCTTCCGGTACAGCCTGAGGGTCAAAGGGGATTTGGCGAGCAAGAATCGAATGGTCGGATGGACCAACAGCGATAACTAAAACTAGATACATCAGGAATCGTTGCTATGAGAGGCGCAGAGACCAGTAAGACGTACCTTGGGAAACGAAGAGCGAAGACAGGAGCAGGAGCATCGAGGTGGTGGTGGAAGGCATAGTTGACAGGTGCTGGGGTGTTTCTCCGCAACCCACTCAATCGTTTTATATGTTGAGAAAGTCATGTTTGGCAAAAATAGCCTTCAAAGCCTTCGCTGGGTCTCATCATGATCAATGGATGTCATTGTCGAAACATCAAGCGCAGGTCTAGACTTGTCTATAGTAGTGGCATCAAGATATGCGCGGCGATGGAACGAACCAATGAAAGAGGGATCTGCACCAATTATGTCCAATGGGATCAGTCAACTCGAGCAGTTGCGTTGATGAAAGGTGAGCAGAGAATCTTTAGTTCAATTGACGAGTTGGACCTGTGGCAGAACACGGTACTGAGACGCGATCTCGGACGGATGCTGTCAGCCTAGTTGCAAAATCGACTTGAGAAACTGACTTTGTAGCGATAAGTCTATGGATTCTTCACACTTGAAACGATCGATATGGAGATAGCACCTGAAGATTTAGAGTTGAGGGACGATGTTCGATTGTTGATGTAAACGTGAGTACTGAGCCCGAGGAGAGAGGTTGGTTCTGCTACACCTCGAGAACGTAAAGATGCATCTTGAGGTCAAGGCCTTGATGCAGCATTAGAGCTCTCAGCTTGGGAATAGATGTCCGTACGGGGAAACAACGTTCGTGAGCATGATAGTTCGATCATGGTGGTCATCGAGTAGTTGTCGCGGGAAAGCCGTCTGGCTGGATAGACAAATGCTTGCTTGAGATGGCGCGCACGAGACTTCAAGCTTCAAGTTGTGCGTGAAATTCACCAGACAGAACTGGGCCAGATGCTCGATGATGGTGCATCGGTGATACCAACCCAATAATAGATTCACCATTGGTGTAAAGGTTGCACCACCCGCCCTAGTCACCTTCTGAGAAAGCCGGAGAAACCTTTGAGATGAGGCGAGCTGGTAGAAGGGTCCGAGAAGGGTTGAGCATCAATTAGCACGGATGGTGGCGTTCTCTCTGCCAAATGGTCGGCCTCCAAAGGATCTTCTTCGTGCAAGAGCATCTCTAGGTTGCATAATTACTGCATCTCATCCGTGATGCCTATATAAAGGAGAAGAACACAGATGTGACTATCGGATGCCACCAGTATCGCACCTGCGTAAGAGAATTCAGTTGCACCGCCTGAGCCTCATCAAATAAACCTGACGCACGTACTTTCAGTCTACGAGGTTGCCATGGATAGCGAGAAACAGCGCCCCAGAGTCCGCCCAAATCTTCCAATCTGTCACTTTCCCCTCCGAGTCAAAGTTGAGCATGTAAATGAACGTCTCGTCCCAGCCCTGACCCGTCTTGTTCGCCGTGAATCTCGCCGTCCCCTTTACGCAGACCTTGAGCGCCTCCGCGTCAACAGTAAACTCTGAGAACTTCATATCTTCGTAGGATAGATGCTCCTTGACAACGTCGAGGTACTCTGCCACCCCTTGCCTCCCAAGAAAGGGTTTGCCGAGAAATGGTCCTAACTTGGGTAAACCGTGCTCCAAGACGACGCATTGGTGTGTTTCTGAGAAGTGAACGAGGATGTCTGCAGGAGGTTTCTGCTGCGCGAAAGTATCACAGAAGGATTGAGCAGCCTGAAGCAGGCCTGAGCGTGTGGAAACCATGATGGCGGTTGGGGTTAACGTCGTCGATGACGATTACGAGTCGTGATATGGAGCCACCTGATGAGGGGAAGAATGCTGGATCAGGAGATGTCAGTCTGACCGTGCGAGGTTGCAAACCATCTCTGAAAGCACACCCCAGCCGACGCTGTGTTTGAGGACTTGAGCCTCAATCCCCTGTGAAGCAGGTGCTGTGATGTACGAGTACGGTCGTCTAGGATCTTGAAGAGGGTGGAGGGGCCGTGAGGTTGTCGTACCATATTGCAGGAAGAAGGGTGTACTGCAGGAGGTTTAATTGCATAGTTGCGCTCCAGGTGTGCCATATCTGACTTCGGGACGCGCTAGAGGTGAAAGATGTTTCAATCGGGCTTCACTGTCGTTGTGGTCGACAAGGAGGAACAGTCACGCGGCTATGACTGCGGCGGAAAGGTGTAGTGTCTCAATAGAATCTGATACAAAGCAGAGTCCTGTCCGCTCAGTACATATTACAACAGGATACAGAATTTAGTAAGCCCATATTGCACGGTTTAGCTCTCATTCAGACAATAAGGTCGGCTGTGGACTCGACGATGGGAAGCACATTCGCGAGGAATGCAGACTTGGAGACCAAGCACGCTGGCTTCAACAGACATCTCGCAGCCGGCGGGGATTCTCCTCTTTCCTTCCTGAGGCTGTACTCGAGAGTTGGGGGGGCTGCGCCCCGACTTTCTTCCTGAGGTTGGTCATCTTCGGCATAGGAGCCGTCCTGATTCCCCTGGATATATTCCTGACCACCGGTGGTGTGACTTTCCTCTCCGAATCTCTCTGAAACTGAAGCGACCTAGGCGACATCTCGAGGACCGAGCGATACCTCGAGCGATGAAAGTCGGTGTTTTTCGTCACCGCGAGATGGCGAGGGAGTGGGTTCATGATGCGCATAGGCATGGGTGAGTTCATGGAGGACCGAGGAGAATAGTCCCCGCAGTCAAGCTTGGAGTTGATGGACGAGACGTCCGAGTTGGTATCGGTGTCCTCGTCAGGTGTGCTGGGAAGATAGAACTTGGCAGCTTTCTCGGGTCCGCTGTGATGAAAAAATGTGGAATGTCAACAGAAGAGTTGAGTTCAGGTTGAAGAAAAGTGGACATACCTGAGCACTGGTTGACATTCTTCGAGCTCGTCGTGTTCAGTAGATGTGATGATTATGCCAGGAGTTGATTCCGCGAAGAACGCAGGATCGGGAGAAGGGCCTTCGAGGGAACTACCATGCTCGGTGAGATGTGTATAAAGATAGGCGGGCATGAGGGAGTGGGACATACCTGCTCTGGGATGCAATTGTGACGGAAGACATTCTAGTTCTTAGGCAGAAAGGGGAGAGATAAGTGCATTTTCTGTTGGGAGCTGTCTCTTATATTACCCAGAAGTGCCACCTTTCACGACAATGAGAGCTGCGTAGCCATTGTTCGCGGCGTCACCTTTCATATTGGCAGCACTAATGATACTGACGAGTAGACGGACAGGAACGCGGCCCATTGTTGACATGGCCCTGCTGAAGCGCATGTTCCCAAGCGAACCAGAGGACGAGCTACAATGGGATCAAAGAAATCAGTGGCCCCGGACCTAGTGCGCAGTGGCACTTCAAAGTCTGAGCGAAATCCGACCGCCTTGAACACTGCGCCAACACTCTCATCGAGACGAGTGACGCTAAAGAGTTCCTCGGTCAAAAGCACGCTCAGCGGTCTTTCTTCACAGGTCACGTAGCTCCTGCATGGTGAGTAGCAATCCTGCCTGAGTTTCCAGAGATCCTCAGGACAGCACGGTCCTTAGTTCTAGACTTGCAGTCGATGTTCATGATGAGCTTTGTCTATCGTGTTGACCGTTCGGAAGCGTCGAATCAGATTCTTGCATATGTCGAGGACACGCAAAAAAGGGAAATAAGCAAAGTTGATTTACTCCAACAGTGGATCTGAGGTTGCAGTCCGGTATCGCGGTGTCTGCTGGGTGGCGGTTCAAGAGAAAAGACATCAAGCGGGCGCCACTTCGTCTCTTGGATGCCACCTCCATGTGTTCTCCTTTAGATGCATATGGCTTCATGCTAATGACCTCATCTTTGCCCCATCTCCCTTGACTTCGCTGTGGACTTCGGACCCTTAGGCCTCATCACCAATGCCCTAGCGGCCATTTAGCTATGACGGCAGCTCGATTACAGCAACCTTGTCCCTAAGTATACGCGCCCTGGTCCAGAACAACATTGACGTTGAACGTAAGTTCACCACACCTCTACGACTACGGCATCGCTATTCACCTAAGAAGACTGCGCGGTAAAGAGGTTTGAAGCCGCAGTCGGGTCTGAAGGTGAACGTGATTACAGCAGACGAACGATTGACGACAAAATCATGGTCGCGATCGCGTTCCTCGCACACGCGCACAACGTTTCATGCAGGTTCTTCAATTCGGGGCTAACTACCTATAACCATCTCGTAACATAGGCTTCACAGCACAAACGCCTGTGACCGAATGGCGAGAGCCGTGGTCCATCAGGAATGTATGGCTTGATGTGCAGACTCCAGCAGGCTTCAACTCGAAAAGCGCTCCCAGTTGCACATTCGGCCACGAGCGGATTTCCCCAAGGCACGGGCACATCTTTCACATGTCGTTCTGACTCGTTCTGACCGCAGAGTCCATAGACTTTCCTCTCGATAGAGATCGGTTGAGAAGGCTGGTTCGCTTCGCTGATGGAGCTTCACCTGCTCAAAGCCCCGACAGCCATAGATACCAGCTGGCTGGTGCCTGAAGTCCCTGGTTGGTGATCGACGACTCTCCAAAACCGACCCAGAATTCTGCGTGCCTTGCTCCACAACCGGATGCTGATCGACCCCAGATCGATCCCATTCATCAGAAAGAAGCAACGCGAGCGAGCGACAGGCAAGGTTGCTCAGAGCTTGCCGAATGACACCATTAGCTGACATACATAACTTTGCAGGGTGTCTTAGCTTGCCTGTCGCAAGCATGCAGCCATCTCCACCAAGTTTAGGGCACGGTCGCTTCATCCTTGCTTCATACCATGCCCTTCGCCTAGCGGAACCGCAGGGGGCACCCTGTAAATGCCTCGAAGTCTATCGCTTCTCTGGTAAAGCGTGAGGACATCCCCGCCCTGTCGGACATGCCTCGCATGACGGCCTCTTCCTTTCGAGTCGCGTTGTCACTGTGGATACGTTTCACGCGATATCCCTACAACTGGATGGATCGGCCACAATCACACAACAAGCACATGGGGAGAGAATGTGATGTTTCGTCTCTGGCCCAAGATCCGCTGGTACAAATACGACCTCTGCACATCTACCATCTTCCAAGACTACTTCAATCTTCCTGGTATTTCTTCCGAGACGGGCGTTAAACATCCATTTCTACTCCGGTCCCCATGATGATCTCTACCAACTCTGTCCTGACCACGCTATTGCTGCTATCGGCAGCCATCTTATCTCCCGTAGCGAGCCCACACGAGCGTTCGGCGCTGCAGTCTCGAAAAATACCAGGAGATAAGCCAGTCATCATCCAACTCTTCGAATGGTCATGGGACAGTGTTGCCTCTGAATGTACCTCGTTCATTGGTCCTGCCGGCTATGGATTCGTCCAAGGTATGTTGTATCTGTGTTTACGAGTGAACCAAGTTGCTGAGATTGCCCACGCAGTGAGCCCCCCCGCCGAGCACGTTACTGGTGACGCATGGTATACGGACTACCAGCCTGTCTCGTACATCCTGGAGTCGAAGCGAGGCAACCGAGACCAGTTCGCCAGCATGATCAAGACGTGCCAGGCTGCTGGAGTTGGTGTCATTGTCGGTACGACGCATCTTTCCCAAGTTGCTCATATCGTCAAGCTCATGCAACGCTTCTCTGGTAGATACGGTCATCAACCATATGACGAGCGCTGACTCGGGGACCGGCACTGCTGGGTCTGACTTCACGCACTTCAACTACCCTGGCATTTACCAAGAACAAGACTTCAACCGTGATCAGTGTAACGGAAATATCACGGAATATTCGGATCGATTCCAGGTGCAGAACTGCATGCTGAGAAACCTTGCCGAGTGAGTCCAAGTCGCCCATGTGTGCTTTATTAGGTTTATGCTGACGCCATTTATAGCTTGAAGACAGGGTCGGATTACACCCAAGGAAAGCTCGCGGAATACATCGATGACCTTCTTTCATTGGGCGTTGATGGTTTGAGGGTGGACGCCGCTAAACGTGAGTATTCCGGAGCGCATTTTGGAAGTCCAGCACTCACCATTGTTTGCCGCATGCAGACATGCCCGCCGAGGATATCGGTAACATCCTTTCACGTACCTCCAGGCAAGTGTACATCACACAGGAAGTGATCTATGGGGAGAACGAGGCGGTCCAGGCGGAGGAGTACCTCGAGAATGGTGACTGTGTTCATTTCCATCGCCGCTTCTGTGCGAAACTGATCATACACTCCATACCACAGGTGCTGTTCAGGAGTTCCGGTACACGTACGCCTTGAGAGATGCATTTCTTGGAGGCGATATCGCAAGTCTGGCGGACATCAACAACAGAGGTAGACATCGGCGGTCTTCTTCCTCTTGCAGCCGTTTCTGACACAGCGCTCTCGGGATAAGGGTGGATCGACGGTATCAATGCTAACGTGTTCGTCGCAAACCACGACACCGAGCGGGTGGGCTACCTCCTTGAGGTCTCCAGTTACCGTGTTCTAAGCAACATCTAATAGATCGATGGGGACTTGAAGTATGATTCACCCTCGAACAGCTATGTTCTGGCGCACATATTCTCGCTTGCGTATCCATACGGAGATCCCAGCGTTTTGTCGAGCTTCAGCTTCTCCAACATAGACTCTGGCTCACCCGATAATGGTTAGCTCAGCTTCTATTTCTTGCACCAGTTGTCAGAGGCACTGAACTGTAGCGTTAAATCTTTTCTAGGCCAGGCATCTTGCGGCAGTGGAAACTACAAGAGCTGGCTCTGCCAGCACCGATGGACCGCGATCGCCGGTATGGTCAGATTCAGGAACACTGTTGGCAGCGCAGACTTGAGCAACTGGCAATCGCCCGAATCCTCAAGGATTGCGTTCGGAAGAGGCAAGTCTATAGCTCTCTTTCTCTGAAGACCTCTCTCATGTCTAACTGACCCCCGTACAGGTTCCGATGGATTCGTCGTTATAAACAACTCCGACGGTGAATGGAGCGGAGAGTTCAGCACCTCGTTACCTGATGGTACCTACTGCAACGTGCTCAGCGAGAATTGCGGGTCTACGTGAGTAATAAGTCCCTCCTTCGCCACCTTTCCTTCTCACCAATCCATTTTCATTCCAGCGTCGACGTATCTGGCGGGAATTTCTCTGCGACTGTTTTGGGCCGCGATGCCATCGCTTTCCACACCGGTGCCACGCCCTGAAGGTCGACTCACGCTGAACAGACGACACGTCGCGCAAGATGAACTAAGCCGCACACACAACATCCAATTGGGACATTCTCTGCGACTACGCATGCTCATATGTAACATACCTTTATCTATACCTCTGTACGACTGCTGGATCTGGAATCCCAGTGAGCAAGAAGCAACTTGCTTAGTCTGAGACTGGCTCGCAACGCCCGGCGCTGGACACTTACACCCCTGGCCACCGCTCATGCCACTACAAATTTATGTCGTTCAGAAACAAAGCATGCTTTGCGCTGACGACATGCAAAGCGAACCTCAGAAGTCAGGCAAAATTGAAGAGCTCGGAGATCTGAAGTTTTTCTGCTTGCTAGGACGAGCGTCAAGTGGTGGCACGAATAGAGGCGAAGGGCCATCAAGCATGCGCCACCGTCGCGTCTTTCTGAATACTGCCTCCATCTTGCCTCCCATCTTCTCTGGTGACGTCGCCAACCAGGCCATCTCCTTTGACTTCGCTGTGTGTGTGCTCAGTCAAGTGCTCAGTGGCGCAGTACCACGACAATCGACCCATTCTGTCCGGGCCATTACAAGCAATCCTTAGAAGACATCAGTCGCAACGGCAGCGGTTGCGTTCATGCGCAAGTGTTCAGACTAGGCACCCCAAACTGCGTGAATGCACCTGTGAAACCAATCGACGACCCGCCTGCAGATGATAGTGTCGTAAAGAGGTTCGAAGTACTTGTCGGCCAGGCGACCATATCCACTGAAGGTAGAAACAGCATGAACGTTGTGCTCCTTACCTGCTGCTAGGTAACTGTTATGACGACAAATCCCTGCTCAAGCCTCCGTCGCACTCCCCTCGAATACCGCGCTATATTTCAGGCGCAAGTTCTTCAAATTCTCTGTGTCCGGGACACAGGGACTAGCTTCACCGGTACAGCATACTCCACTCAGGCACAAAGCCTACGGCCTATGGCCGAATGACAAGAGAATGAAGGACAGGCGACCAACCATCAGCTGGAACTTGAGAACGAGAGTGTTTGAATGGTAAGTATGTACTTACTTATTGCTACTTGAAGCCGTGTTGTACTGAACTTGAACGATGTATTAGAAAGTTCGACATTCCTATCATGGTTGTTCTGCAGACAACATACAACGCCTACCGGTAGGATTCGATCTGGATGACAGTCTGGTCAAAGTCTGGTACAACGCTCACCGGAGGACCCATTCGGTTGTGCTGCGCATTCCGGTTGAACGGGCGAGTTTGCCCAGGGCACGCACAGTCTTCGCACGTCCCCCATACTGACTTAACCCCACGAGCACTCTAGATTAGATCGACGCACCTCGACCGCCTAAATCCAATCCTCGATGCCCGATGACGAAGAGACTTCGACAGATCTCGCTCGGGGCGAACGGTGCAGGACGAGAACGTCACTGTCACCCTGATCAGCAAGCGTCGGTCGTAAACCGTCTTTTCAGCCGAATCCTAAAAGGCTAATCCAAATTCCTCAGCGAGAAGCTCAGTTGCAGGATGCTTGTGCTAATAACTGTTGCGCAAGATTCTTCAGCTCTCCGCCTCCGCTAGCGAGAGTCTTAGAATTCCTTCGAGAGAGTTGGTTCAAGAGCCAGTCCGCATTGCTGATCTTCAGCTGATCGAAGTTGCGATGGCTTGTTGGTGCCTTGAATCAAACGTGGTTTCGTCGTGGGTGATTGACGGCTCTCCACAGTCGGACTAATTCTGCATGGTCTGTTCGGCTTGCCCCACTACCGGATGCTCCCCGGATGGACCCCATCGATCAGCAAAGAAGCAACGCAAGCCTTGCACGAAGTCCGCTAAAAACCACGATTAACCAATTCTTGGCTTGTAAGACAAATGGATCTGGTCGCATGCAAGTCTCCACTGACTACAGGACAAGAGATCCAGGTGACATCTCTGCTCATCCCAAGGGTTTCGCTTAGCTGAACAGTCCCAAGATGCCTCGAAGTCATCGCCTCGATGAGGTCATCACCGCCCTCACATATTTCCCATGACGACCCCCGCCTTTTCAAGTCGCATCGCGACTGTGGATACGTTTCACGCGACAGCCCCACAACAGGACGCACTCGGCCGTGAACACATGGAGGGACGAGCCCTGGCGTCGCCGCTGGCCCAGGACCGGCTGGTACAAATACGAGCTCTGCTCATCCTGCAAAGTCAACCCACCACCCTCAGCCTCGTCTACTCTTCGTACCGGTCCTTTCCCTTGTACTCTCCCCGACACGTTCTACCCCTCGACTACCCCTCCTATCGCCACGATGATCTCCGCCAACACTGTACTGACTGCGTTACTGCTGGCACCGGCCGTCTTTGCATCGCCCGTAGCGAGTCCACGTAACGACTCGAGGCTGCAGTCTCGACGAGTACCTGGGGATAAGCCAGTGATCATTCAGCTGTTCGAATGGACGTGGGATAGCGTTGCATCCGAATGTACCTCATTCATTGGTCCCGCTGGCTATGGATTCGTGCAAGGTACGCTCATCCGCCCCGATGTCTACACGGCCCAGATCAGGTTGCTGAGCACCTTGCAGTGAGCCCTCCAGCCGAGCACGTTACCGGTGAGGCATGGTGGACGGACTACCAGCCTGTGTCCTACAAACTGGAGTCGAAGCGAGGCAACCGAGAGCAGTTCGCCAGCATGGTCAAGACATGTCAAGCTGCCGGTGTCGGCGTCATCGTCGGTACGTCAAGCTCTTTTGACCACCTCGAGATCGTTAACCTCATGCAACACTTCTCTGGTAGACACGATCCTCAACCACATGACCGGCGCCGATTCGGGTACTGGCACTGGCGGCTCTTCGTTCACGCACTACAACTACCCCGGCATCTACCAAGAGCAAGACTTCAACCGTGATCAGTGCAACGGCAACATCGAGGACTACTCGGATCGCTTCCAGGTGCAAAACTGCATGTTGAGCAACCTTGCTGAGTGAGTTCGAGTCGCCCCATTCACCCACAACTGAGCGCTGACCCAACGAATAGCCTGAAGACTGGATCAGATTACACCAGAGGAAGGCTGGCCGAGTACATCGACGACCTTCTTTCGCTCGGCGTTGACGGCTTGAGGTTGGACGCCGCCAAACGTAAGTTTCTCCCAGATGCGTTCTAGCAGTCCAGTACTTACGCACGTTGCTTTTAGACATGCCTGCTGAGGACATCGGCAACATCCTTTCTCGTACTTCCAGGCAGGTGTACATCACCCAGGAGGTGATCTACGGTGACAACGAGGCGGTCCAGCCTGAGGAGTACCTCGACAACGGTAAGCGCAGTCATTTCAACTTTGCCTCTGTGGGACTCTAAACATGATCCCATATTACAGGTGCCGTCCAGGAGTTCCGGTACACGTACGCCTTGAGAGATGCATTTCTTGGAGGCGATATCGCAAGCCTGGCGGACATCAACAACAGAGGTGCGCACTCAACTCTTCTCCGTTACACCCAGTGTTGACAGAGCCTCCGCAATTAGATTGGATCAACGGTGCTGATGCCAACGTCTTTGTCGCCAACCACGATACCGAGCGAGTGAGTTACCCCTCTGGGCTCTTCAGTTACCACATACTGAAGCACCACCTTGCAGATCGACGGGGACTTGAAATACGACTCACCCGCGAACAGCTATGTTCTGGCCCACGTCTTCTCGCTGGCCTACCCATACGGAGCTCCTAGTGTCCTGTCCAGCTACAGTTTCTCTCAGCAAGACGCTGGCTCGCCCAACAACGGTCAGGCATCCTGCAGCAGCGGAAACTACGATAGCTGGCTCTGCCAGCACCGATGGACCGCGATCGCCGGTATGGTTGGGTTCAGGAACACCGTCGGCAGTGGAGACCTGAACAACTGGCAATCACCTCAATCTTCGAGGATCGCTTTCGGAAGAGGTGATCCGACAACCCTCTTTCTTTCCGGAAAATCATTCGTGTCTGACCAATTACCTTACAGGCTCCGATGGATTCGTCGCTATCAACAACTCCGACGGTGAATGGAGCGGAGAGTTCAGCACCTCGCTGCCTGATGGCACATACTGCAATGTTCTCAGCGAGAACTGCGGGTCTACGTGAGTCAACTTTGCCTCCACCTCTTGCCCGTCTTTGCTCACCCCATCTTCTTCTCAGCGTCGACGTTTCTGGTGGAAGCTTCTCCGCGACCATCTCCGGCCGCGATGCCATCGCCTTCCACACTGGGGCCACCGCCTAGGAGGACGATGAGCGCACAATACTTAACTTGCATTCTTGTACCACTACGCATGTTTATCTATAAGACATATACCTCTCCCTGTACGAATATTGTAATGGGATCTCATTTCACTCAACAGCACCTTGCCTACAAGCTCGAGTTCGCATGCCTGACACTCGTCAACGCTCAATATTACCGGGGGCTTGCTCAGGGAGGGAGGGATTTAGTCCTCGATGTACTCGGCTAGCCTGTATACTGAGTACTCCCAGGCGCGCGGTCTCCAGTCTTACTTACTTATCATCGCGTAACTAGCAGACGGACCTGCCAGATGAGGCTCTCCCAAGGCTCAGCGCTCAGCAGCGACAAGGATGAACGCTAATAAATACAAGATATAATAATGATAAACTCACGGGGAAAGATGTGGTGACTATACTGTAGTGCTCAACTATCGATACACGTGTGGATAAGTAGGAGAAATGTGGATAAGTGAGAGAAATGTGGATATGCAGGGGAAATGTGGATGTGCAAGGAGAAATGTGGATATGCAGGAGAAATTGCTCTATCTAAGGAAGAATAGGCGTAGGACTGTGTGGCTAGCCGGTCTACGGCGGAATAGTGAAAAGTAGTGGTAGTAGTGTGCATTCCCGGACGACAGATCCAAACTATATCACGTCGCTCTGTACCGCAAAGCGACTCTTACTCCTCAACCTCGCCCCATACTTCGCAAACAAGAACCTATCACACCCAAACCATCCATCAGTACCACTTCACCCTAAAACAAAGAAAAAACACTCACGGAGCCGGCGCCATGACACCCGCCAACGCCGCTAAGAACAGCGTCGCCCCCACCGTCCCCATACTCCTATACATCGCCGTCGCAAACAGCGGGAACACCCCCCCAAACGTTGATCTGACCGCGCTGTTGCTAGCCATGGCGGAGGCGGCGATGGGGCGGTAGGCGGTGACGAGGTAGGTGAAGGTGGAGACGTAGGCGAGGGCGGCGCCTGTGCCGAAGGGGACGGAGGCGATGATGGGGGCGATCCAGTGGACGCGGGAGGGGGTGGTGAAGGCGAGGGTGAAGAGGGCTATGGGAAGTTGGTTAGTGGGGAGGGAGATGGGGGAGGGGAAGGACGTACAGACTGCGATCAGGACACCGCCAATCTGACCCCCAAACAACCGCGTTTCGGGAGGTGGCTTCCCGTCGTACTGCTTCGCGATCCTTCGTGCTCGTCTGGAAGGAGGCTCGTAAGTCCATAGGCCGCAAAGTACATTAAGCTAACAGAGTGAGATTGAGGCGAACGTACCGCTGAATCAACGCCTGCACCCCCACCCCCGACACCATCCCGAACCCGATACCCAGGAAGGTCATGCCTTGTTGTGATACGCTGAATCCGTGTCCTTCTTGGAATACGATTGGGAAGGACTGGAAGCTTAGGTATAGTATGCCGAGGATCAGAGCGCTCCTAGATTCGATGAAAAGGTCCGTGAGCAACGGGTACGCTTGAGAGAGAGAGCTTGATCATGGCGTACCAGATGTCTAAAACGAGCACCATGCGCTCGTACATCAACAGCTCTGCAGGTGGGAAGACGTAAGTTGGGAGAAGGTAAAGGGGAGAAGAGTGAACGCACTGAAGGGGGTTTTGCAGCTGAATATGATAGCCTGTTTGAGGGAGTAGTCGACTGCTTCTGTTGGTGCCCAGTACGGCCGTTTCTCAGTCTTCCGTAGCCTGAATATCCCGTCCTGTTAGTAACGCGTGATACAGCACAGGCATAGTTTTGCGAACCTCCTAGCTTTTTTCTTGAGCAGTACCGGCGTGAACGTCTCGGGTATCTGGGAAGTACGAGTCACATCAGCATTAGGAGAATAAGCGCAGTCGTTGTGTGTGAAAACCTACCAAAAGCAGCATAATAAACTGACCGAAGCTCCAGATCTGCATAATCCTGTACGTCCAGCGCCAATGGAGGTTCTGAAAACGGTTGGAGTTGGTCAACGTCTAGTTGTCTCCGTGGGTCTGTGATTTACCTGGTTGATAAAGCTGCCATGGCGGTCCGTTAGCAACCTCGATAGTGTAGCGCAGAATCTCAGCTACTCACCCGCCCATTAATGGTCCAGCTATCGGACCACAGAAAGTTGCGACTGTGAAGAGCGCCATCGGCCTAGAACGCAGAGTCAGACATCTATGCTCCAACATGGTGACGGAACGCGGACTCACATAGCAACTTGCTCATCCACAAACAGATCGCTCATCGTACCGCCCGCAACGCTCAGAAACGCCGACCCGCAAAGGCCAGTGATGAAGCGGAACACCAGAAACACAGCTTAAATGAAAGATGAGCTTTAGATAACTCCGGTATTTGCAAGCGGGTGGTTGGGTACTTACCGATGTTTGGGCTGAATGTTACTCCAAAGGAGAAGAGTATCAACAAGGCGTATGAGACGCGGTACGTGATATTCCGCCCGTAGACCTCTGAGAGGGGTCCGATCAGGAGAGGGCCCAGTCCAAGCCCCTGGACAAATAGCGTTATGCCCAGTGTGGCGACGACTCGAGGTACTTGAAAGTCGTTGGAGATGGGCACTACAGTCATCGACGCCTAGTCAACCCACTTCAGACAATTTCGGTCAAGTAGAAAGGAGGATAACGCACGATAGAAGACAAACAAGTGACACAAAACCCCGAGGAACTAACGACGAAGGCAATCGTCCATTTTCTCCATCCTGGCCAAGTCTGCGGCGGTTCCCTGTCCTCAAGAGTGACCTGAAAGAGTGGGTCGTATCTCTTGAGTTCTGCCTCGTCGGTGAGAGTTAGGTTGAGGGACATGGAAGTCCTGAAGACGAGGATTGTACATTACACATTGCGGCATTGGCGATGTTTACGTCGATCGTAAAGGGATAAAGCACGCTTTATTAGTACAACCTGGGGATGCCGCGGACGGCGGACGGGGAGGGCAAAGTGCAGTGGGACAAGTCCGGGTCGGCTCAACTCCGACTCACGGATCAGGCAAGACGCGGTCACGCACAAGTGTGACATCGGGCCGAAGGTTCCGAAGCACAGCTCACGTTTGGCCAGCGTCCAGCGCTTTGGCTATTACCAGGCAAAGTCTTCGTTCAAATATCCACTGATCCTGCGGATGTTCTCTGTTGAAGAACTTGGTCCACTTCCTCGAAGGGACTCACACAGCTTCCCATAAGGATACACCATCTCTAGTTTGTCTACACCGAAGACCTGCAGCCATCATACTCCGGCAGGCCCGCCTCACTTTGCCAGTCGATCTCTGGAGCTCTGATTTAGAATGTTTTGCAAGGCCACTGTCATTTTGCTTCGACGCCTCATGACATGCGCATGAAATTGTAGTTGGTGATAGCTGGATCGTCGTGCTGCCAGCATTCTCCTCAGAGGGTAACGAATCCGAGGTACTCAAGAGACCAACAATCCCCCTGGGACTCCAAATGGAATGATGATAGCTGCAGTAGTTCAGCTGTGTACTCATCGTATTGCTAATCAAGCTAGGGCTACTGTACCGGCAAGGGATTTGTTAGAAGTCATGAGTCTACGATGAAGCCGCGGTGCTGCCCCGGTTGCAGTACTACTCGAATGCCCCGGGTTCAAGGAGGACATGGATACACGTATTGAGATTCACTCAGTTTCTGCAGTTTCCGAAGGCGGTAAAAGTGCCGCGGGATGCCTATGATCATGAGCCTATGCGCTAAGCACCGCAGTTTACAGGAGTTTGCTTGGATTGTGATTCTAGTGCAAGGCCCCGAGATAACTTTTCGACGCGAGTCTTCTCGCCGGACGTCCACCTTGTCCGAGATGGACGTGTTAGTATACAATGAATGACCGGGTAGTTGAATGGGCTTGAACAATACCATGCTTGGGTACTGCTTCGCGATTGGAGTTGATAACGTCAAAGTACCGTACATCAATACTGAGCTGCGTTGTCAAATGCACTTCCACCGAATACCTCTTGGCCAGCTGCTACGAATTCGAAGTAGGGCAGAGGTTCGTGATCGCCACTCGTGACCTTCGTTGATCCCTAGTTGCCCCTTCTTCACCTAATTTAGACTAATAGAGTTTCATCTTCGAGAAAACCATCTTTAATGTGGCTGACATTCGGTGTATTCTGTATAGATAGGTGGACAGATACAGATGGCAGAAACAACACGTACGTACGTACGCGTACTATCAGTACGTTCGTAGATCGCTCCACTTGTGTGGAATCGACTCTCAGTTCAAGTTCAAAGGCACCCTTTGCCAGTCAAAAGTGTCGGAGTCTCATGGTCGGACATGCTTTGGCTGAACCGGTGATTTTGCTGACGTCGTTTCGGTAGATAATCGAACGTAGGATGCCACTCCTTCCAACAGAAAGGCATGGGATGCCACTGGGATATAAGTAGCAGGTTTCTCGCCGAGTTTTGATCACCCGTCTACATCTATTCCTCGCAGTTCATGGATTCAACCAGCGACGACTTCGATGCCTGTGCAGCCGTCGCCTTTGAAAATATCGCGCTAGAGCATCTTCGTCAGCTTGAAAAGTATGAGAACCTTACAGCCCCTTCTGTGGTACACTCTCAGGAGGACAAGCTGAAAGAGCTTCTGGCCTGGACACGAGAAAGCCATGCAGGGATCGCCAAGGGCATTGAGAATGGTCCGTTTTACTCTTCCATCTACATAATCTGTGCATGTTGCTTACTCAAGGCTTTGCGCTGCTAAAACAGGTGTCTATGGAGGCCCGGGCCCTGAGTGCGTTAATCCATATGGACTTCTTCTCGTTTACTAGGCTGTGTAGTTGACCTCGGCTTTCAGCTCCCCTTTGATGGAGGAAAATGCGCTAGTAGCTCTCATGGAGAGCGCAGCTATGTATCTCAGGTGCGACCAGTCTTGTTTGTAAAGAGTTCAAGTTGGAACACATACCTGATTGAAACTTAGGGACGATCGTCGGCTCGTTGAGGCCGTAGAAGCTTTCCAACGCGGAGACAAAGCTTTAGCACTCAGTCTCCACAAAGCGTCTACACGCGACATCGAGATGCTCGTGCGTCTCAATTTCCCATTTCTCTTGCTTTCGACTCTGAAGCAGCCTCATCAATGATGGTTTGCGCAGGCGGACATGTGGGGGATGAAGTTTGTTCAGATATGTGGTAAGCTTCGTTGGGCTTGACATGCCACACGTCCTTCGCTTAAGCCTGGCTGGGTACCGTCATCAGACCTCGTCGATAGGAGTGCTGACGACGCTTATGTGGTGGGGCCCTTCTGTGGCTCTTTTATTCCGAAGCGCGGTGGTATCGATCACCTACCATTGTCGCTATTCATGGGTGTTGCGTTCAAGGTGCAGTACTCGAACTCCCCGTCATGATATGATAGGACTTTGTCGACTGACTTGAGATCGAACTGTGTAGGGCACATCCACGACCGTCGAGGCTCTCATCAACGATCTGCTATCGTTGGTAAAAATGAAACCTCCCTCACACCACCTTTATGGCCAGAACGTTGCTGCCGGGTTCTACATTCCCACGTTCCATTCCTACTTCTCTGGAAAAGTCCCTCCTCCTTATGGCATGTATTCTCTAACATTTCTTACCACGATGATATTGACCAGGAGCTCGCGCTCTCGCAGAGTTGATTATGAAAGCCATCAAGGAGATCGAAGAAATGCCAACGAGGCTTCCGGTCAATCTTTTGCCTGTGCATCTTACGGTTAGCATCTTCTGGTCCGAGCTGCGTGTCCCATTGAACTGACAAAGTCTGATTTGGTGATAGGGTCACTCACTGGGTGCTGCGTATGCCACGCTATGCTTTGCCCAACTCACCCACAACGGCTCGATCAAAGCAGGCGACCTCTACACCTTTGGCTCTCCTCGTGTCGCTTTCTCTGGGCTACCTCCACGGCTTTCACGGAATCTTAAGGGCGGCTCTGCATATCGACTTGTTGTCCCCGGAGATCCTATTCCTCGATACCCCATCTCATGGAGAGGGACGGTAGACAAATACACTCATGTTAATACCTTATATCACCTTTCAGCTAGCAAACCGCCCGTCAAACGTCCTTCAGAGATCGGAAATGCGCCGTCCTTGCCTGGTTGGCCAGAATTTCCTCTGCCGTGGCCTCCAAGTCACTGTGAGTTTCCTGCCGTCGACACCTGGAACTACACATCTTATCACACCGAGATAGTTATAAGCACATACTACGACAGACTTCGATATGCCCCCAGCGTCACCGCGGCTGTCGACAGCTCCGACCTATGCGCCCAGCAGCTGGAGAAGGCTGTCACAAGGTTGGGGGGCGACATCGAGTTCAACATTGCAGCAGAGGTCGCCAACGAACAGACCATCGACGCCGGTAGCTCTGCCGACTATCCTCACACCGTCACCGGAACTCTCGTGCTGAACGTCTATGACCACTGCGTTCGCGGAACGATAACCACGGACCTCGTCGTTGGGGAGATCGTGGGCAGGTGCGAGGCGTCGTCGGAGGGCGCTAGCTCAATCACCTGCCCCGTGAAAGTCGCATCCCGTCCAGTCAAAGAGCTACAGTCCCGCCTGACGGTGTTCAATCTCAGTTCGGAGTCGGCTCAGATGCATTTCATCGACACAGAGACTGGTCCAATCGCAATCGTCGACTTTGAGAAAGGCTCGCCTCCTGGCATGGAGAAGCTCGCAGGAACGTGTACCTGGAGGTGAGCCCAGCATGCCTTGATCTTCTGCAACTTGAACTTCCTGGGCTGAGCTGACACATATGTTCAAACTCTGACTCCATAGTGTCGACGGGGCGTACCTTGATTATTATGTGTGAGGATCGTCGCGTCCAATGTGCAAGTAGTCTGTGGTGGTGGCTTTGGGCGTAGCAGTAAAGCGTAGTAGTAAATGTGCTTTAGTAACAAATCTGGTGATACTTTGAACATCGAAAACACAATGATCCTGCAGTGCATCGGACGGTTTGCTGCGTCAGTGGGGTATATCATTGGAGGCAGGCTATTCGCGATCGACGGGTGCACATTGAAGTTACTATACTGTCGACGTCTTCTTTCTCAAATACTACAATCGTCCCGAAGCTTTCAGAGTTACTCATGAAGCTGTGTGAAGTACAGATATCATTGTCAACGCAGCACCGCACAGAGCCTGCCAACACTGGCAGTACATGTGCGCCCATAAAGAAACCCGCACGGGCCTCCGATTCTGACTTTCGAAGTGTCAAATCCGTGCCTTCGGTTCCTTCTCGTACCGTGACATCAGTCCAAGCGAACACTCCGAGTCAATATTCAATCCTTAAACTGAACGTCCACCTCCGCCCTGATACTCGCATAAAAATCCTCATCCCCATACTTCGGCATCCACCCCAACGCTCTCCCCCTCGAGGCCTTACACCGCGAGTTCGTCCCGAAGTATCCCAGACGCGGGTTCTGCAATGAAACGCTAATGAGTCTCTCTGATCATGTAGTAAGCAAGCACGTCCAGCTCACCTTGCTGAACTCCTCCTCCGTAAAGCTCGTGGGGGTAGACGAGCCGACACCGCGCGCAGCTAGCTCAACAGCAACGGCCTTGGCTAGATCATAAGCGAGGTAATGCCCGTTCTCGCCAAAGTAGTATCCTTCCCTCCCGTGTCCCGGGGCGGGGCTGGAGGCGACGATGGCGTCGTACAGGGTGATGTACAGGTCGGCGACTGCGAGTTAGTTTAGCTCTTCATGAATCCACGAACAGCAGGGATGAGGGATGAGTACACACTGTCGTCGATGTGAACATGCGGCCACGTGTTTTTTCCCTCCCCGCACACGCCCGCCTGCCCGCGTGCCTTGCCTAGCTGAATCAACCGGGGAACTTGCTTGGAGTGGGGGTTTTGGATGCCTAGGGAGACGAGGTGGCCGGTGGCGATACCGTAGATTGTGGAGGGGAGGATGATGTACGTTTTTACGTAGCCTAATGAAGGGTAATCAGAACTGAAGAATAGACCTAGTATGAAAGAGACAAGAACGGACCGTCTTTATCCGCCTTGACGAGGAGAAGGTCAACGTTGCGATGGTCTGCTGTGTCGGGGAGGGTCTCGATTTGGTCAGCGTCGGTGTCGTCGTAGATCTTGTCATATGTGAATGCCCCGAGGGCTCTGTCGGTGAGTGTGCCTACTTCGCATCGGTACGGTTTATGACATCGACATAGAGAGAATTGCTGTACCTGTTCCAGACTGAAAAATGTTAGGACATGGTACGTGTGAGTAAGAGTAGCTGGCGACACTCACCGTATGGATCAAGATGGGCTGCTTTCCTGTGTTCTCGAACCGTTTCTTTAGCCCATCCAAGATCGCTTGTGCCGCACCCATGTCATCGCAGTCAGCCTAGAAGTGGTGTGAAGAGGTTGAATATTCGCAGCCCCGGCAGAAAGAGTGGGAGAGCACTCACAGCGGTAAATACCACGTCTGCTTTCGCCGCGTTCTCTATCACGATGTCCGCATCCGAGTGAGATCCCACCACGACATTGATCCCGAGTTTCCTCAGTTTATCGGCCTTCTCTGTAGAGCGCACGATGGCCGTGATGCGGAAGCGCGAGCAGTCGGGGTGCTTCAGCAGACGCTCGAGAACTGCGCCGCCGACATAGCCTGTAAATGATGTTCAACCCTTGTGTCAAAACTTTCTTGCAATCCAAGAATCGGACGAACCGGTAGCTCCAGTGAGAAAGATGTTGATTTCGTCGGACATGGCTTATGGAAGGGCGAAGAGATGAGAGAAGGTACGATTCGGATAGGGCTCGGATAGGGCTTATAAGTCGACAACAGGCGCTTTCCCAGGGTGCGGGCATTAGTAAGTGCTGCTTGGGAAGATTGCTAACGCCATCGAGGCGAATTCTCGCGGAAGATATCCTGAGGATCACTAGTATAACTGTCGAAGGAGGAAAGCAGTGTTCTTCAATGTCATTGGTAGCCAAAGTTTGGTGAAAGGTAGAGGTTCTCCGACTAGTCGAGAGCAACGAGTTGAACGGCGACGAGAAGCAACATTGACCTCGCCGACGGCGTAGAAGCGCGGTCACGTTGCCCCAATCGGGCCGCGGAATGCAGCAGCTTGGATGATTATTTCTGTCAACATCACAGTGACTACGATCATCCATGTGCAACAGTGCAATGCATACGGTAGCCAGGCCTCCTCATGCTCCTCATTCCTTCAGCGACAGATACCACGAGATAGGAGTCCCGAGTCCCGACGTTCGTCTCTCGAGATTGCTTCACCGGCCTTCTTCCAATATCTACCTTCGCACCAAGCATTCCAGCGATATGCTGGCTTCTAAAGGTCGTTACTAGACTGGTGGCGCCGTAGCGAGTCCTTGTTCGGCGGTGACTTGTTTGCAATCACAACAAGAAACAAGAGTCTCGGAGCTTGAGCGCAAGAGAGCCAGGATCTCGCAGGTTATCGCAGTTCCCAAGGCAGTCCTCAATGTTCGACATGCTGCACACTGAGAGCAGAGCTCTGCTGACTTGTCCATCATGGGGCCCGTTAGATATCAAATAATGGTGGTGGGATGATTAGCCTGCCTATCAAGAGGTGTCGCCATTCCCATGCTTTTCGAACGCACGAGGACTGCTTCACGATCATCTCTTCAGAGCGCCTAAAAGTCACTGGATCGCAGTTGCCCCCGTTTACGCCCATCGAGACGGCCCTGCGCACTGATAGGACCATATGCAACCTCCGTCGCCCGTCGAACTGCCTGCATGGAGGGATCAGGTTGTCTAGATACACCACTGCTTGGCGAAATGAGGGCATAACTCGGACGGATTCCAGCCTAGAGTATAAAGCCTTCCTGCCTAGCTTCCCAAAACCTTACGCCTTCAGTGCTCAACCCCCTCAGTCAGTCATGTTCGCCGCCCTCGTCATCCTCTCCACCGTCATCTCGGCCGCCTCCGCGACCAAGTCGCTCACCGTCTCCACCACCGTCCCCTCCTCCCTCGTGGCCGATGTCAACAGCCTCCAGGTCGTCACCACCATCGCGAACACCGGTGACGAGACGCTCAAGCTGCTCAACGACCCTGACAGCCCTCTTTCCACCTGGGCCACCAGGTCGTTCGACGTGAAGAACGCTGATGGAAAGGACGCCGAGTTCAACGGTGTTATCGTCCGTTACGCCCCTGAGGTCGCTGCCAAGTCTGAGGATGCCTCCGAGTGGACGCTCCTCGCGCCCGGCGAGTCCGTAGATGTTACCCACGATGGTGCGCACCCCTTCCATCTTCCATCTTCCTTGATGTAAACAACAGCTGACCATTTGTTTCTTCATCAGTTGGTCTCTACTACGACTTCTCCAAGACCGGAGCCGGCGAATACACCTTCACTCCCGCCAACCGCTTCATCGCCGTCGAGTCCGACGGTTCCCTCACCGACATCATCGCCGACATCTCCTCCGCCCCCTCCGCTTCGCTCACCGGCAACCTCTCCGCCACCCGTGCCCTCGCCCCAGAGAACCTCGGTGGATCGGAGGACCTTCGCGCTGAGCATGCGAGCGGGTTGCAGAAGCGCGCTTCTTACAGGAGCAACTGCTCGGCGTCGAGGCAGAGCACGAACGCGGGTGCGATCACGGCGGGACAGAGCTACGCGACGAAGTCGTACAACCACCTCGTTGCCAACACTTCGGGAAGCACTGTCTGGACCACCTGGTTCGGTGCGTTCGCTGCTAACCGCCGCACCCTCGCCCTCAACTCCTTCAACGTGCGTTCGAGTCCTTGCTCTCTCTTGTTGGGGACTTTGTACTGATGATGATTTGGTGTGCAGCGATTGAGGACTTACCCCAACCAGTGGACATACGACTGCTCGTGCACGCAGACCTCCACCTACGCGTACATCTACAGGAACGAGTACGGTGTCGTCTACCTCTGTGGTCTCTACTGGAACGTTCCAAACACCGGCTCGGGGTCCCGTGCTGAGTGAGTACCCCTTCCACCCACCTTCATCTTCATCCCAAGCCTTCATCTCCATCCTGAACTTCCATCTTCCCCCTCCCCTTCGCCTTCATCCTAAACCTGCACTTCATCCTCAACCCGTACTCATGGCATTTCGCAGCACGATCATCCACGAGGGCTCGCACTTCACCCAGGTCCTCGGCACGGAAGACTACACCTACGGCGAGGCCAGCTCCAAGAACCTGGCCCGCAGCAGCCCCACCCAGGCTATCTACAACGCTGAGTACGTGCCTCCCCCCTTTTCTTATCCTCACTGCGCATGTCCTGATGCTCGTTTGCAGCAACCACGCGTTCTTCTCCGTCTACGTTTAAGCTGATCGGGAGGTGTTCGAGCCTGAAGGCGTCGGGAGGAGGGTGCAAAATTCCCAGTGTGTATGTAAAACTTGTAAACTTGCCATTGTATGTTGTATCGGTGGAAACGGATTGTTGTACTATCAAACTACTCGAGCGACGCTCCGTTGACCCACATTAAAGTGGAGAAAGGAATCCAGACCTGATATGAGTCTAGCTATAGAGTAGCCCTCAGCTAGGTGAGGAAGGAGTCCAAGCTCAATAAATCTACAGTTACCTAAAGTTGAGAAACGAGTCTTCAGACCCAATATTCTACAGTATATATGAGTAGTTCGAGTATTACCCCCTAAATAGTCAACCCCGTCCATCCCCTCGACGACACATACACCACATCGCCCCCATGCCTATCCCCCGCGAAATGCGTCCACCCATCCGCCTTCTCCCTCTCCTCCTCCGCCTTATCTCCCTCCTCCACTAGCTTATGCACACCCCTGAGCTTGGACGTCTTGGTGTCTAACCACAGCATCCCGTTGAACCTCGCCTGCTCGTAGTTCAAAATGACATCCCCGTTCATGGATGAGCGGTGTTCTGCGCGGAAGGGGCGGGTACGGTCGGAGGAGGAGATGAAGGTGACCTCCGTGGTCCCGGAGCCGGTGCTAGTCTCGAACAACGCTGTGCGGGGGCTGGGGTTCGTGCTCGTCTCTCCACTCGAAGGACTTTTTGCACCGGGGGGTGGAGGAGCCGGTGTGACCTGCAACTTCACCGACCCCCCTCCCCTCTGCGTCGAAACGACCGTCTCCTCCACGATCGAAGCTTCGCCCGTGATCCACCCGTTGTACGTCTCTAGCGCGAGGTGCGTCGCATGGATGTTTGCATGGGCGATGATGAGGTTCTTCGAAGAGAGGGCGAAGAGAGTGACGTATAATCTATCCAGGACCAACGCGGAGTGCTCGTCGAAGAGGATCTGCGTGGGGGTGTGCGACGCGATGTGCAGTTTCTTCAGGTTCCAGGGGACGTACATCTTTACGTCGAAGCGGGCGCAGATGTGTGACGAGGAAGAAGAGGAGGAGGCGAGGGAGGGAGTGGATACGAGAACCCGCGAGTCGAGGAAGTCGACGGAAACTTGCTCGAGGAGTGATTCGTCGTTCGTCCGGAGTGTCATTTCGTACGACACCTCCGTCTCGTTGGGGGGAGCTTGGTGCACTGTGATCGTTCCCGGCGTGCCTCCGAGAAAGTCTATCGCATGACCTGCCTGCTTAGGATCGACGACGGAGGAGAAGAGGGCGGGAACGCCGGTGTAGATAAAAGGAGCGGTCGTGCATCCGAGGGAGGTGTTGAAAGTGGGTGGTGTTGAGGCCGAGACCTCTAGGTGATTCTGTATACAAGCAAGGCCATGTTAAGAATGGCTTGATTTCGGAGATGAGGCGGAGACGTACGGTTTCATGAGACGCTCGTATGATGAGCTCTGCGACGCCAACTGCCACCAGGAGAAGCATGGCCGCGATGGTGATCTTCAAACCTATGTTCATCCTGTGAAGCGTCGTTTACATGATGTACAACATCAAAGCTCGAAGCACTAACCGATTTCTAGACGAGCGACTAGTAGACTGCGTGACGCTCAGCGGCAGCAGACTCTCTCCTTCATCCGCCTTGACTTCGTCATCGTCGTATCGCCTGCTCAGTGAAGGGCCAAGACTGTCGGGAGGTAGAGCAACTGCGCCGGGGTGCTGAGAGACCTGCTCATCTGCAATGTAATGCTGCTTAGCCTCAGCCCGAACGAAGGAGAACGTTTTGAGCCTCACAAGTAGCATCCTGGCGGCGGTATAAACCACGAATCCGAGCAAAGAGACTGGCTGCGTTGTAGGTTGTCATTGGGCTCGATTTTCTGAGGAGTTAATCGAGAGGGGGTTTCAGGGCGAACAGCTAACAGCTGCAGCCATGTCACTCCAGCATATATGTCCCCTGGCACGACGCTCGACGAGCCCAGTTAACCCATTCTGGGGAGAGTTAACACGTATCCCATTTAATGAAGCGGCTTGAGATATGTAGCTTAGATGCGGGATCAGAGATTGACACGGTCGCTGAATGGCTCTCCACGTCAATGTTTCCTTAGATGGTCGTGATGGAGTTTGAAAAAGACAGCGACAGGCAGTATGGCGACGTGTAATGTCGGCATTATCCAGAACGGTTCAACAGCAGTGAGCGAGTCGCAGATGGATGCAGAGAGCGCGGAGAGTGTAGAATGTACATTGTACACGGAGGTCAGGAGCAAGCTCGACCACGGTCGCGAGCGCCACGGTCGTCCTGTAGTACATGAGTCGAGTTGCGACTCCGAGCAACTATTCACTTGCCGCGGTACGTCAAGATATCGAGATTCGAGACTAGAAATAGACTTAGACAATGTACAATGCAATGGGGATATATATGATGTGATGCTTGCGGTGTGGATACAGGATGATATGCTATGGGTACGTTACAGAACGATGTCGTTCCCGAGTCAGATGTAGAATGCGAGGAGGGAAAATGCAAGAATGCGAGACGACATAGCCAACACCAGATGACGAGAACGAAGTTCGAGCAAAGATGTAAACACAAACGAGCTGTGCTAAGACTACTTCGGCGGATGAACATAGTCCCTGGACAGATCTATCGTGTCCTTCAAATGTGTGTTCGTGATCCGCACCTGGCGCTGCCTTGGTGCGCCGCCCTTCTTGCCCTTCTTCTTCGTGGGTGCTTTGGATACGTTCGCTTCGGCAGCAGTGCGTTGCATTCCATCTGGCAAAGGTGGATCGCTCAGCTTGTGATGAGGTGAAGGGAATGAGCGACGTACCGTTGTCGAGCTGCTTGAGAAGATCAGCATCAGTGGGAACTTTCAGGGAGTGCCACACGTCGCGGAATTCTGGGAGATGGGGGTTAGAGCCCTGCTCTTATGGTAAGATCGAGCAGAGAGACTTCAACGAACCTTGTTCAATGGACAAACCACCCTCTTCTTCGTTCGGCTTGATCTCGTTCCAAAATACCATCTTCAGCTGGCCATCCTTCTGCGTTCTCGTCACGAACACCTCGCCCTCCGCCTCGAGCTCCTCAATCGCGGTCGGCGCCTCCTTCCACACTTCTTTCAGTGTCCGCACGGCGATTCCGTGGCCTTTGCGTGACTGCCGCTGGATTTCAGTGAGCAGAGAAACTTTATTCCGGAAGTTGAACTCGTGCTTTGGAACGGAGGTGAATAAAAAATCAACGAGGAAGTGGATTGATGAGCTATAATGTGAACGAACCTTGTATGAGCATAGGCCTGTTTTCACATCATAATTGACTCGGTCGTGCGACTTGAGCTTCTCAAGGAGGCTCGTGTCGGAGAGCAGACTTGTCACGCCGCTCTCAAACGCGAGGTCCTCTATCCGGCGCGGGTTGAGAGATCGCTAGCATCCAAGGTCGTTTAGCATTTCATTCAGTGATTACCGTTAGAGCCTCTGGCTCACTTTCAGCTCATTTATGATGTAAATCAGCTGAGTGTTAACGTCCTTGCCCGTTCCCGTGTCTGCGGGCTGGGAGTAGACGATATCTGCAAATTTGCGCGCGTTTGAGTCATAGCCTTGATGTGGGTTCAGAGAACGCACTCGACTTGGCCTTATTCTTCTTCGATCCCGCACTGGGAGCGTCGTCAACTACCGCTGATGACGAAGACGAAGATGCGCCTGCTGGGGGTGGTTGGGAGTGCCAGGAAGTGTAGTCCTGTCGGTGAAGGACGTTTTTGAAAGCTGCAGCATCCTTGGCGAGCTTCGACATGGGAGTACGGCGAAGAGGGCGGATACGGTCACGCGACACCGGACGTGGGAACTGAACTGGAACTTGCTGCTACGTAGCTGCCTCCACTTCAATCCGCTCGACTTGCACATCCTGGGCCCACGCTAGATCTCTGAGCCACATTACCTCGAGGGAGTGTTACCGGACGAACTCGTTTATCCACTAGCAAGAACATACTCAACGGCCACCATGACCACCATCACCTCACCGCCATGCTGTGGCCATCTTTGCACATCCTTCGATTCGCCAGAACCACCGTTCTACAATATGTCTCTTGAGTACAATCCAGCGGAAGTTCAAAAGGCCAAAAACTTTATCAGTGATCTTCAGGGAAAGATCAGCAAAATCGAAGAAGCGTTGCACCGTTTGCAAAGCGCGAAGGAGCGCGTGGAGGCTCGACTAGCTAAACAGGTTAGCTTTATTGCCCCAGTTAACCGTTTACCGTCGGAGCTACTCCTCGTGGTGTTCAAATTGGCGAGCGATGTCTATGATCTACCTGCTGGGTATCTCCTTCATGAGGAGACCCAATTGTCAGTTGTTCCTTTCCTTACAACTTTCCATCTCTCTGACCCAATGGTGTCATATGTAGATCCTTTGATTCCAACGCAATGAGTCCTTGGTCTCCTTCCGCTGTATGCCAACGCTGGCGTACCGTCAGTCTCTCTCATCCCCCGCTTTGGACGCGCCTGGAATACAGCATCATCGATCGCCCCGGCCGGCGGCTCCCCTTGCAGCTCGAACGCACGCACGCCCTCCCTCTTCACCTTCGATTGGTCTTTTACGAGCACCCATGGCATAATGTGTGGGATACACTTAGCGCCTATACTCATCGTATCCTGGAGTTAGATATCACGATGGCCATTTATGCACAGCTACGCGAGCTCCCTCTGAATGTAGGACTCTTAACGACTTTAGAGCGGCTAATGATAAGGGCGCAGAAGAAAATCCGGGCCGATACCACCTTCTTCCAGGACGCGCATAATCTCAAGGATCTGTCATTGGAGTCGTTAGTGGTGGACAACGCCTTTCCTACCTTGGTCCCATGGGCAGGCATCACATCTCTAAACCTGGAGAAGTACGTGGTGTTGCATTCTATATCCCCCATCTTGCAGGTTCTGCGTATAACGTCTCACCTGTCCCTTTTGAACATCTCACCGGACGTAGCTCCGAATCGACGCATCGATGCTGGCCTAGCATCCGAATCATTCGACAAGGTCAGCTTACCTCGACTCAAGTCGTTCCAGATATCCTTCCGACACGATCGCTCCGCCACGCATTTGCTTCTCGATCATCTTCTTGCTCCTGTCATGAAGCGGTTTAAAGTCATCTCGGTCGATCTAAGCGACCTCCAGGCGATCCACGAGTTTATCCGAGCTTCCTCTTCCCCTCCAATTACGACGCTAAGCATCATCGACAGCAACCCCGACACCGAGCAAGATAGATTTTCCATATCTCTACACCAACTATTCCTCCTCTTACCCTCTCTTCTCCGCATGCAGCTCGACGCGTCGCAACACAGAGCCGATTTCGACTCCGCTGTCAGAGCACTCACAGTTCCTGAGCAGAGCTCCTGTCCTGAGCTTCAGGCGCTTCATATAACCGGCGAGAAGGCGCTTGTGCTGGCGAACATTTTACGCGCCTTCGCTCAGAAGCGACAGATGGCATCCCCGGTGGCGCTTCAGAAGATACACTTGGACGATTCTGTGTTCAAGCACACGGAGTGGAAGTGGGAACAAGAGCACCAGCGAAGGACTCGCAACTCGGAACAGATAAATCCGGGGGACGAAGCCGTCCAATGGACGATCGATGCACGGCGTGCAGGGTTGCTTTGTGTTGGACCTCCACCTGATCTTTGGGAGGAATCGGATACGTAGGAGTGGGTTTGTCGTTGACTGTCTGGAGGGATTATCGAGCGACTCGTTGAAAAATGTTGGATATGCAGAAGGAATGGTGTTGCTGCTGCTAGTGAGTTGAAGTGTACTCGAGTACATTAGATGGACTCCTCTCTGATTTAGAGCTATTAGTATATGTTCACTCTTGTTTAGGTTAGATATGTATGTATGATATGCACAGCACATAGTATGCGTTCTGTTGCAAGATACATACTTCGCGAATGTGTAGAGAGAGAAAACCAAAACCATAGTCTTAGAATCGTCTATCTCGCCCTATCCGGTCTTCGTCTTCAGATCTTTCCAGAGCCACATATACATGCTCGCTCCAATCCCCACCACCATGAGCTGAATGCCCAAATACGTCTTCATCCCCACCGCAAGCCCTGCGCCTCCCCAAACCGCGCCCGACACCCGTCCCAGGAAATTGGAGTACTGGATCGCAACGCTCAAATGCCCGTTCCAATCCTGCGGCAGCTGCTTTGAAAGCAAGGACAGCGTGCACGTCGAGGCAAGATTGAAGCCCAGAGCGACAAGCACCCAGCTCACGAAGAAGCCGGGCACCTTGATGCTCTTTCCTCCGCTCTCAGCCGCACCCATCTGGATGAGTAGAATCACCAAGCCGATAAGCCCAAGCGTAGACCCAACCGCAAGCGTGACGCGATCCTGCACCTTGCCCGCGTAGAATACGTTGAGGAATAGGATGGGGAATGCGACGGCGCCGCCGAGAGCGAGGAAGTTGCCGGAGGCGTAGGGGGAGTAGTGGAAGGTGTGCTCGGCGAAGACCGGGACGTTGGCCTCGAAAGCGCCGAGGGTGAAGAAGCAGGTCATGGCGAACCAGCACATGCATGCGATGGTGCCCCATTGTTGGAGGGAGAGTGTTTTGAGAGTCAACGGTGCCGTTTCTGGAGCTGAGGAGCGAGGGGATGTTGGTGCTTCGTCTGCTTGACCTGCGTTCCGCTGTACGAGCGATGTTTCTGCTAACGATGTAGGAGCGGGGGTGTCGACGGCGGCTGGAGGAGTCTTGGGCTGCTCAGCAACCTCGGATGGTTGTGCCGACGGAACGTCCTCGAAGAGAAGGTAGGTAACAACGCCCCAGACTGCCCAAACCACGGCCATCACCCAGCCGACGCTCGTGAATCCGTTCCACACTTCGTTTCCCTCTCCGATGACTTTGAATAGCACACCTCCTAGGAACGGGCCCGCGCTCATCCCAATGGCCTGAGTGACTACAAGCCAGCTGGCAAGCGTGGTGCGTCTTCGGAGGCCGACAACGCGAGAGTCGGTACAGTAGCGCTTGGTGTACATGAATGCGGTGAAGCCAATGCCTTGGACCATTCGGCCGATCAAGAGGAGGTAGAGGAACTCAGCTCGATATGCGACGGCGTAGAGGATTGAGCCGACGAACATGCTGGTTATCTGGATGAAGAAAGGGACGCGGTAGGTTCCTGTGCCGGAAGATCAGCACAAGTCAGAGCCTGAACCTCTTTCGAGTAGCTCGCCTTTATCCATCCGTGACATGGGCAACAGAGCTAGACCACCGAAGACCACTGGGATACCGATGACAAGACCGGAGAACGTAGCGTTTCCGCCTAGATGTTCTGCATACGCGGCAGACGAGGGAACCAGGATGAAGAATGCTATCTAACCCAAAAATCCGGAGGTCAAGTCTTGCCCAGGCTCCGTATCCAGATGAGGAGGCTTACCTGATACAAAGCAGCACCGACAAAGATGACTACCTGGGATCGTAACTTCGGCATTTTGTAATCCGGGTCCTCCAAAAGGTCGGCGGTACTTGCTACCGCTTCATTTTGTGCAGAGGCGTTGCTCTGTGCGCGTCGGATGGTGCTGGAGAAGCTGTTAGTCGAACTTGGGAGGTGCGGGTTGGTATGGGGTGTAAGTCTGCTCAGCGGGGCGAGCTCTATCTGCGTGGTTGCAGACATGGACATGAAGGCCTGGAGGAGATAATAGAGTCTTTTATTGTCGCCACATGTGGGGTATTATACATGGTCAAGAGACAGGCGCGCGCATGAGTCATGAGATTTGCTTTGATAGGCGGCTAAGACTCAGGAGTACCGATACAACGTAGAGAATGTGCTACAGATCTGGAATATTCTTGTATCGGAATGTAATGTGCTTAGCTTCATGAGCGTCAACGAGCCACTGAAATCCTTTCTGGCCTGTGATATAAGGAACATGGTTGGGAGCCAGAAATTTGTATTCCTTGGCACGGATATTCCGTAACATAAAATTAAGTGCTACAAGGGCTAAGAAGAGCTCGTGTGTACACTATGCCCTGGAGAATGCGGTCAAATCGATTTGGACCTCCAACTCTTTGCGTATTCTCAGCGGAAATGAGCGAGAATCTTAGGATTATCGCGAAAGCCAAAGACCGAAGGGGCTGTCATGCCACCGCACTGACCTCACAGCGCAGCTCGAGCGCAGGAATTGATTCAGCTCTCCGGGAGCAAAACTAATATCATCTCTTGGCCAGGCTAAATCAAACAAATCGGAATTCCCGAACATCGGCCACTTCTGCAAGCGTCGCCAATCTTCTCACTATTCTTGAAACACCATGGAGCTCCACTGCACGACAGCTTCGCAGTTGTCTTTTAACACGCGCTGAGCCCACTAGTATTGTACCATCACCCACTTCATCGAGGTACGCACAATACAGTATACTCACCACAGTCTATCTCTAGGTCTTCCCTCTGAACTTGAACCTGTCTACAGTATCAGTAACCACCGCCCACAAATGGTCACGATTCTCCCTCACATAGGCGTTGACGCAACACGACTGTGTGTCGGCGATGGCGACGTGAATTGCTATTTTGATCTGAAAGGGTGCAACACTACGAACGCGTCCATAAGGTGCGACGACGCTGGAGGCTGGTCTGCGTCTTTGGCATTCATCGGTGCGTCTATTCTCTTCATTGCTGTGACATTGTGAACTACAGCTGAGGGCCTTGTCTGTTTTATTAGGCAACGGTGTGTCGATGCTCACGAATACCAACTGTTTGGATGATACCTGCAAGTGGACTATCGACGGGGCGGAGGGTTGTTCTTTCCCTAGCTCGACAAGTGGGGGTGAGATACCGTGGACCCTCTCAGCAACGGGGCTCGAGGGTGGCGATAACACCAGACACTCGCTTGTTATTTCTTCTGCTGGATCCGATGGTACCACACTGGAGATCAACAATCAGACTCGCATTCACACCGGTCCCGATACCCCAGTACATCCTGGAGACTACATCGTCATATCGGCTTTTTCCACGCAGGTGGAGGTCGAAGGAGACTGGGATAGATTTGAAGGGCTCGAAGGACGAGTCACGTCAGAGGGTTGGGCCGACCCGATACCGCGGTACCTGCGGAGTGACGAAGGCTCGATCAGCGTGGGGATAGTCGGTGAGTGCCCTTCTAAGTGGTGTGAGCGAGGAAAGAGACGCTAACTTCTTTTCAAGGGGATTCCTTCCATATCCAGATGGGCTGGTTTGACCCCTCCAACGAGACGGTCGATGACGAGCGCACTGCGATCACCACCATCAACGGAGAGGAGAC
>ML178831.1:493888-510125 GCA_004369125.1 Pterulicium gracile
CGCAGGTGGAGGTCGAAGGAGACTGGGATGGATTTGAAGGGCTCGAAGGACGAGTCACGTCAGAGGGTTGGGCTGACCCGATACCGCGGTACCTGCGGAGTGACGAAGGCTCGATCAGCGTGGGGATAGTCGGTGAGTGCCCTTCTTGTGAGCGAGGAAAGAGACGCTAACTTCTTTTCAAGGGGATTCCTTCCATATCCAGATGGGCTGGTTTGACCCCTCCAACGAGACGGTCGATGACGAGCGCACTGCGATCACCACCATCAACGGAGAGGAGACGCAAGAGGCTCATGATAATGCATGGGACCCTGTCCCTCTTGATCCTGGAGGCTGGTACAACATCGGCTTGAAGGCGAGCTCTTCCGGCACCAACACCTCTGCTGAAGAATCTTCGAGTCTCGCCGTCTGGGAGATCATCTATCACCCTCTGGATAATATCACGCGCGTCCACGATATCATTCCGGAAGCGTTAGTCGAGTCTTTCAACGGTTCGCCTCTTCAAAGTAATGAGCTGGGATGTGCAGCGCGAGGGAGTGGTGCCGTCTCTCATGTGCGCGAGAGCACTGGGGCTTTTTTACTGCTGCCGATGGTCTTCATCTGGTATGCTCTCAGGTAAGAGTCGTTGGAGCTGCCTGGCGAGGTTTGGACTAACGGTTATCTTCCCACTCAGGCTCAAGTTCTGAAAATTCATTAGATGAGTAGAATTACTATGGCAGGAAAAGTTGTGTGTTCTCGTACTCTACTTACCTACATATGTTAGTCTTGAGAGTTGATCTGGTGGCTAGCCACGAGGAGAAAGCGTAGATGAGAACGAACTGATACATTTCGGTAGTTACTGTGAGATCCTGCAGGTGAGGTAGTTCGAAGTCCTCCTCCTCTTCGATGCGACCCTCTGAGAGTAAGTAAGTGTCCAGAGCGAGAGTCGACAGGTTGATGGCTGAGCGAAGAAACCAGCTCGAGAGTAGCTAGACGGTCCCACGACACGAACTGTGGTGGAAAGTTGCTACCTGTCGCTAATGCCACGCCGCTAAACTTCAGAACGCGCAGCTTCGGAGCGTCTTTAAACGCGGTGGTGACTACCCAGCTTTGGCCGAGTGCTATGTGTAGCTCTTCGAGTTCATCCATCGCCTTCGAGAAGGGAGAGGGAACCACGTCTTCAGGTACGTCGTGTCTCAATTCCAGGACTCTGGACCGAGAGAACTGCTCTATGAAATGCAACAGACCGGAATCCGGCAGTAGCTGGACAGCACCTCCTTCGGTTGTTGATTCCAGGCAAATCGAGAGGGGTCCACTTCCCGCCCTCTATAGCTGTAGCTGAGTCCGACTTTCTACACTCTTCCGCATAGTGGCTCAGTCGTGGTACCAGCGATACCTCACGCTTTTCCCACAGCTGAGGAGTTCCCAGTGATGCTGCTCTCCAGCGTTTAGAAACTGCCGCTCCCGTCCATGGTGCACAAAACTTCAGAGAGGCTGTCTTGTCGCTTTCACGGCCCACCAGGATCGCGAAGATAATGACGAGTATGTCATCTGGTAGACAATGAATGGGGGAAAGATACATCCGCTGCGTTCGAAAGTGTGCTTAAATTGCTGATTGCGTGCTTTGTAGCTTGGCTATGGCTTCCTGAATGTCCGCAAGCTTGGAACGAAGGTTGTCGATTGCTGCGTTCGCGTTTGCCACGTCTTCGGGATCGAACGCGGCAGATCTATTGTAAAATTTGCGGTTGAATCGGAAGGAGTCGGGGTCGATTGTACCACAGAGGTTACACGGGAGCGAAGGCATGGCTTTAGGATATTGACGGTATTGAGCCAAGCTCGCTTGACGCGCAAAGCTCGGAAATCGGCGACTTTCTGCCATGGTCACTCGGAAATCGGCGACTTTCTGCTATGGTCACTCGGAAATCGGCGACTTTTAGTCATCCCTCCTGGACTTTAACCCATCTTCATCCTCCCGTCTGAAGCGACGCTCTTGCACTCGGAGCACCCAGAGTCATGCGAGCCAACACGTATAAGGGCTGGCAAGGCCAGGTTCAGGATTACCGTCCGATTCACCGCAATCTCATCGCCCAGTGCCCAAACATTATCCCCAATGGCGGCAACGTCGCCTCCATCGTTCATCTCTACCACTACAACGACCGCCCAGAATACCCCGGAGCGGTTTGCGTTGTACCCCACAGAAGAACGCCAGGTCGAGCAGTTGGCAAGGTCGGTATCTCAAACAGCTACGAAGGACGGTGATCTTGGATCCAACCCATTCCTCGGCAGCGACGACCCACGACTAGTGCCAGGCAGCGGTAAATTCGACCACAAAGCATGGATACGTTCTGTGCTGGATCTCCAGTCTCGCGACCCCGAGAGGTTTCCCGGTCGCACAGCTGGTATCAGCTTCAAGAATCTAGGGGCATTCGGATATGGTACATCCACCGACTTTCAGCGCACGGTCTCCAGCGTCGTGCTTGAGGCTGGTTCCATTGTTCGACGCGTTCTTGGCCTGGAACGAAACCGAAAAATACAGATCCTCCGCAACTTCGACGGACTCGTTAAGAGCGGGGAGATGCTGATAGTCCTAGGGCGTCCAGGGTCTGGTTGCACCACCTTCCTGAAGGTCATTGCCGGGCAGACGCATGGTCTTCACCTCGAACCCGATACCTCCATCCACTATCAAGGCATCCCTCGCGAGGTCATGATGAAGAACTTCCGCGGAGAGGTCATCTACCAAGCCGAAGCCGACCACCATTTCCCCCAGCTATCCGTCGGCGTCACCCTCTCTTTCGCAGCTCGTGCTCGTGCTCCACGCAATCGTCTCGATGGAGTGACTCGCGAGCAATGGGCAGACCACATGCGAGATGTCACCATGGCCGTTCTTGGGCTATCGCACACCGTTAACACCCGTGTGGGCGACAACTTCATCAGAGGTGTGTCTGGAGGCGAACGGAAGCGGGTCAGCATCGCAGAAGCTATCTTGAGCGGCGCACCCATCCAATGCTGGGACAATAGTACTCGTGGTCTGGATAGCGCGAGTGCCCTCGAGTTCGTCCGAACTCTGCGGAACGGCGCCGAAGCATCCGGAGCCACTGCCATTGTTGCTATTTACCAAGCTTCGCAAGCAGCTTACGACGTATGTCTTTTTTCCACGCACCTCAGCAGCCTAATGCTAACTAGTGCGCAATACAGGTATTCGACAAGGTGGTCCTCCTGTACGAAGGTCGCCAAATCTACTTCGGGCGAACCACCGAGGCGAAGCAATTCTTCCTCGAGCTCGGCTATGACTGTCCTCCCCGTCAGACCACCGCCGACTTCCTCACCTCACTCACCAATCCAACCGAGCGTATCGTTCGCCCCGGATGAGAGCATCGCGTCCCACGTACTCCTGACGAGTTCGCCGCCGTGTGGAGAGCAAGTGTTACCCACAAATTCCTCATGGAAGAGATCGCCGAATACGACCAGGAGAACCCAGTTGGTGGCCAGCACCTCGAGCACTTCAAACGTTCCCGGCAGGCCCAGCAGTCGAAGAATGTCAGTGTCGATTCGCCCTACTCACTGTCCGTCCCCATGCAGATCAAGCTTTGCTTGTGGCGCGCATGGCAGCGCGAGAAGAACGACATGACTATCGCCCTCGTCACCGTCATCTCAAACTCCATCATCTTCCTTGTTCTTGGTACAGCGTTCGTCAACAGACCAGAGGACACCTCCAGCTTCTTCACCCGCGGTGCCCTTCTCTTCTTTTCCATCCTCATGAGCGCGTTCGCCTCTGCTCTCGAGATCCTATCCCTCTACATCCAGCGCCCCATTGTCGAGAAGCACGCCACCCAATACGCGTTCTACTACGCCTACACAGAGGCTATAGCTTCCATGATCATGGACCTCCCCACAAAGATCGTCACCGCCATAATCTGCAACCTCATCCTCTACTTCGTCACCAACCTCCGACGAACGCCAAGTGCATTCTTTGTCTTCTTCCTCTTCTCCTTCACGACAACTCTCGTCATGTCCATGGTCTTCCGAAGTCTCGGCGCGTTTACAAAGACGATCCATCAGGCCATGCCGCCTACTGCGATGTTCATCTTGCTCCTTGTGTTGTACACTGGATTCGCCCTACCGATACCTGATATGAGACCTTGGTTCGGATGGCTCACGTATATCAACCCCGTGGCGTACGCATTCGAATGTACGTCTACACTCTTCGATCGCACCTCTCTGCAGTACACTGACTTTCTTACAGCTCTCATGATAAACGAGTTCGACGGACGGCAGTTCCCCTGCAGCGACTTCGTACCAGCCTATCCCACGGCTACCGGGAACACGCGGATCTGCAACATTGACGGTGCTGTAGTCGGCGAAGGCTTCGTCCAGGGCACCGACTACATCCGCCTTAGCTTCGATTACCACCGCCGCAACATGTGGCGCAATTTCGGCGTCCTCGTCGCGTTTATGGTGCTTTTCCTTGGAACGTACCTCTTTGGTGTCGAGTACGTTTCGGCGGCGAAGAGCAAGGGAGAGGTGTTGGTCTTTAAGAATGGGCGTCTTCCGCCACGAATGAACAAAGACGACTCGGATGAGGAAGGACGCACGAAGGGCGAGCAGCAAGAGGTGGTGAGGACGATGGGCGATGTGAAGGCGGAGAAGGCTCAGAACGGATCCAGCGCTCAGAACGCCCACGCTGAGAAGGATATATTCATGTGGAGGGATGTTTGCTACGATATCAGGATCAAGAAGCAGCCGAGACGACTCTTGGATCACGTAGATGGATGGTGAGTTTCCTCTTGCGTTCAATCCACTCCCGATGTCATCTAATTGGTCACTGCTTAGGGTTATGCCTGGTACTCTCACCGCGCTCATGGGGGTGTCTGGGGCAGGGAAGACTACACTGCTCGACGTCCTGGCTAGTCGTGTGACTACGGGGGTTGTGTCCGGTGATATGCTCGTCAACGGCCGTCAGCGCGACCAATCCTTCCAGCGCAAGACTGGCTATGTCCAGCAGCAGGATCTCCACCTGGAAACGTCCACTGTCCGCGAGGCTCTGATCTTCAGCGCCGTACTTCGTCAGCCATCGCACGTTACCAGAGAAGAGAAGCTAGCGTGGGTTGAAGAGGTCATCGAGCTGCTTGATATGCAAGAGTACGCTGAGGCTGTTGTCGGGATATTAGGTGAAGGTATGTGACATCGCACGTTGATTCCAGCTGATAATTGACCAAGTGTGCCTTCTTCATTCAGGTCTTAACGTGGAGCAGCGCAAACGGTTGACTATCGCCGTCGAGCTCGCAGCGAAGCCGCAACTCCTCTTGTTCCTCGACGAACCCACATCCGGCCTTGATTCACAAACAGCCTGGTCAATCTGCTCCCTCATGCGAAAGCTCGCAAACAACGGCCAGGCGGTTCTGTGTACCATCCATCAGCCCTCGGCCGTTCTGTTCCAGGAGTTTGATCGACTGCTCTTTCTGGCGCCTGGAGGCAGAACCGTCTACTTCGGAGAGATCGACGAAAATTCTCGGACCCTCACGAGCTACTTCGAGAAGAAAGGGTCTCATCCATGCCCCCAGGACGCCAATCCAGCTGAATGGATGCTCGAGGTCATCGGCGCTGTGCCCGGGATACCAGCCGTGCACGATTGGGCAGCTGTCTGGAACGCAAGTCCAGAGAGAGATTTCGTAAGGACGGAGATTTCCAGGATGCAACACGAGTTATCTAGCCGCGGTGGCAACACCTCATCTGAAGATCTGAAATCGTTCGCTGCGCCGTTCTCGCTGCAGTTCTGGCTCGTGTTCAAGCGTGTCAATCAGCAGTTCTGGAGGACGCCGACGTACATCTGGTCGAAGGTGTTGATTTCTATGTTCACGGTTAGTCACTTTTTGTCCTTGCCATTGGCCAATACGTTCTCACGACGGTCACCCCTTAGGCGCTTTTCGTCGGATTCTCATTTTACATGGCGGAGAACAGCTTGCAAGGCATGAAGAACCAGATGTTCTCCGTGTTCGAGCTGTTGACCGTGTTCGAGAGTCTCGTGGAGATGATGATGCCCCATTTCGTCACTCAGCGTTCGTTATACGAAGTGCGCGAACGACCCTCAAAGGCCTATTCATGGCAGTCATTCATGCTGGCACAAATCCTGGCGGAGATCCCTTGGCACGTCCTCATGGGTTTTCTCAGCTTCTTCGCGTTCTACTACCCCATCGGTCTTTACCGGAACGCTGAGTTTGCGGGAGAAACATCCGAACGTGCCGGCCTGTTCTTCCTGCTCGTGGTGGTCTTCTATCTCTTCACTAGTACCTTCACTCACCTGCTTATCGCTGGCATCGAAACTTCCGAAGCAGCCGCCAACCTCGGCAACGTGCTGTTCACGATGTGCCTCATATTCTGCGGGTAAGATGGCTTTTCTCGAATTCTGTCTGGATTCTGGGCGCTGACCTGTTCTTCTCCTGTAGTGTCCTTGTCATGCCCTCCGGGTTCTGGGTGTTTATGTACCGCGTATCCCCCTTCACATATCTCGTCTCCGCCATGATGTCCGTCGGCATCGCCCACGCACCAGTCTACTGTGCACCCAAGGAACTCCGCGTCTTCGATCCTCCAGATGGCATGACCTGTGGCGCTTACTTGGAAGAATTCATCTCGTCTGCTGGAGGCAGACTGTTGAACGGCGAGGCAACATCCCAGTGCGAGTATTGCCAATTCGACTCTACCGATGGATTCCTCGCTACGATCAATGCGGACTACGGGAATCGATGGCGCGACCTTGGGATCCTGTTTGTTTTTATTGCGTTCAATGTTGTTGTTGCGGTCTTCCTCTACTGGTTGATGCGTGTTCCCAGAGGCGAGAAGAAGGTCGAAGTGGCGGCTACCGATCCTGTCCTAGATGCGAAGCGGCAGCACGAAGATGGTAATAGGGTCCCAGCGGAGAAGCCCGTTGTTCGCGCAGTTGTGGCATTAGGGGCTCCTGCGGCGTCCAGAAAACCCGCGTCTTAGGTTCCCGTCTGTGCTTCACGTCTTGTTTGGTCGACTGTCTGTTTCTTCCCTGGACTACTTTACTCATTTCTACTTCGTACTATATCCCCACTCACCTCGGACAAAACACCTTCAGCACCTTACCTTCCTCCCATAATGCCACGTATCAACCCAGCTCATTATTATAACTCAGGATCGTCATACTCATTTTAGCGCACAGCGTTTAGGACGATTGCGTCTTACACATAATTACCTATTGCTACAGTAGCTGTTGCCCTACTCAGCCCTATGGGCACATTTCCACCTTTCCTCTCAATAATTTCGTCCGTTGTTGCTCACATCGAGGGATTTCGTGTCGCGTTCCCAGTGGGACATATAGCGAACGCCGAAGTACGCTGAAGTCCCCATGAGAGCCAGCGCCATCGCCCCAATTAGTTGCCACCAAGTCGTGATGTATTAATATTCTGGGCAAAGAGATGAAGAAACATAAAGCGAGCCCACCAGTGACTACGTGCCACCTGCAGACGTGATTACACTATGGAGATACATATACTATGGTAAGAATGACTTGTCTCGTCGTGAAAATGGAAAGGACGGCGTCGACGATATACACATGACAGACCAAGAAGAAAACAATCTGGAAGAAAGAGCAAAACAACAGGTGAAAAAAGAAAAACATTTGGCATCCCCAGCCGACTCCTCACTCCCTCAAACTAAGCTGAACACTCGCACTCCCATCCTCCAACCTCGAACACTCCTCCTCACCCTTCTGAACAAGCTCTGTATATCCTCCTCGTCCTCCTTTGCCTCTTTCTCCCCATGTCCGCAGGGAGAACAGCACCGATCCAACACCACACACTCGACGCTCCCGAATCCCCGCAGCCAGCCGAGCTGTACCCCATTCCCCCACCGACTCCTGTTACCCCAGGCCGAGAACCTACGCAGGGAGTCCCCATCCTCCAAGCCGCGGGGAGGGATGCGCAGCTCAAGCGTCCCCACAATATCAAGCAACCTCTCGACCGTCCTCTCCGCATGCGTGCCGGGGGTGTACATAGGGAGGGTGTCGTAGGCGGGGTTGGTGAGGACGGGGAAGGAGAGGCGGATCGTGCCGGAGCTGAGGTTGATGTTCGTGGGTTCAAGGTCTTCCTTTTCTTCCTCGGAGTCTTCCTTAACCTCGCGGTCTTCATTGTCGACCGTGATGGCTCTGGTATCAACGTGCCCAATACGAAGCACCCCAGCAAGCGGATGCCTCACCTCCGTCCCCTCAACCTGCGGCCACTCCCCCGGGCTCCGGACATACACTTCCCATCCCTCCTCCGCGATAGTAATAGACTCCAGACCCGGACATGTCCCAGAGTGCTGGAAGAACCAGTCCAGGAATGCGATGGGGGCTGTGATCTTCCTCAGACTCCCTAACACGTCTCCTCCTCCAACTTGAGATTGCTGTGGCTTCGATTGCGATTGCATGGTCGTGAATGACGCCCTGGGATCGTCGGTCTTCGGGAGGGAAACACCCTTAACGACAAGCTCTTCAAGCCCCGCCAACTCCGCGATCCACGCCCTCAGATGCGCGACCACCAACTGCGGCACGTCGATCTCCAGGACTCTGAGCTTCTCCGCGCTGGCCATGCACGCGAGGTTCTCCGCCTGGTCCCTCGGGAGCGGAACGCCCAATGCCAATTCCTCCAGCGGACTGTGCTCTTGCAAGAGCGGAGTCATCCAGAGGAAGAACACCCTCGGTCCGCTATCGACGAACAGCGGCGACCGGAGCGTCAAACTCCTCAGCTCGGGAAACCTCAGCTCCGAAACGAAGATAGGTGTCTTATGATTCCTAGGATCGTAAACTGAGTTTCCCGACCCGCCCTCGATGTGTAAGCTTTCGCAGTGCTTCCTCGACAGAATCTCCAGGACCTCAAGCAGTGCATGTTCGACCGTACTCCCTAACGCCGCATTCCCGTCAAATACCACCTCGAAGCGTAAGACGGACGAGACATGTTTGGAGCTGAGCAAGTCGGCTATGGCGTGCAGGAGGGAGGAGGCGGAGGGTTGGTTGGTGATGAGTGTGATAGCGCGGATGGTTTTGAAGGAAGAAGTGCGTTGGCGGAGACCATCGATGAATTGGAGGGCGGTGACGACGGGTGTGTTATGATGGATGTGGATTGTATCGTCTGGGGAGAGGTAGGTCTGGGAGGGACGGACGACGCTGGTGAGCTGGCTGCCGAATGCCGGACCGGTCTGCCCGGTGCGCTGGTACTTGAGAGGGCGGAGATCACTGATACTGTACTCTTCAAACGCGGTGAGCGACTCCGACTCCTCGCCGTCTGGGGAGATGGTGTTGTGGTGGCTGGGGTCGGCGTAGAACGCTTGGGCACGGGCAGTATGGGTGGGTGAATGTGATGGGAATCCCATGCTTTGGTAGTGGCCGACTGCAAGACCGGAGAAGGACTCGTTGGAGTCGACGCGGGGACGAGATGTACCGTGATCGTGACTGATGTTGAGGTTCAGAGGGGCGGGAAGTTGCTTGAACGAAGTGTACCCTTCCTGCTGTCCAAACGGTCGTTTGGCACCAGTGGGTCTGCATAGCGACCATCAGAGTATGTGAGGTTTGGAGAGCAGTACGCAACGTACACATTGGGATAAGTGTTCTGACTCGTATCCTGAGGCTGAGGCCACGAGATATTCTCTTTGAGCGGGATGATATCTCCACGACCAGCACGACGGCGCAGAGCGCCTCCTCCCCTGCGAGCGTTGCCTTGTAGCCTTCCCAGAACGGTCCGATTGGCTTCGGCAGGGGTTGAGGTCAATTTCTCAGGCATGTGGTTCTCGGTTGGACTGGTGCAGAAGGTGTTGGCGACCACGTTTGTGACGACGTTGAATGCACGTTGCATGTCGAATAATAGCTGTGAGAGGGTCAGTATATATATTACCAACCACAGGTAGTAGAAGGGCGCACAGTATAGTGTAGCGAATAATAGGTTTATAGTTCCTTGACGCAGTGATTGTCTTGATTTGGGTTCGTGGGTGTGCGTCTACCAGAGACACTTATGGGATGGGAAGATTTGACTGACGATACCTAGCGAGACACACCTCAATTTGTACTCTGCCATATCCCCACAATGGGCACGCTGGTAGACGTACGGCCACATATGCATAAGCGGTTAACAATGGTCCACCGCGCGATAGTGTTAAAGCTGCGTGATCGAATTGCTCGGATTGCTGATGCGCATTGTCCTGGTGCGCGTGCCGTTTGTGTCCAGTACGGAAAATTTTCATACTCAAACGGGTAGTCTGGGTGTGGAAGGGAGGGCTCGCCCGGTGGAACAATGGGAAGGAAAGGATGGATCGGGGAGAGTTTTGCCTGGAGTGGCTCGATCGTGATTGAGAGCTACGATGTCAGTAAAGTCAGAAGATTTCTTGCATCTAGAGGTTTCTGGGAGATTTCGTCAAGTAGGAGGATACGAATGAGTGCCATGTTATGAAACAGCGGAGAGGAGATGGAGGTTGGATGGTAGTGGTGAAAGTGGTGGTGACCGTGGCGTTTCGATTCCATTCCGTAATCGGCCCGAGGCGCGTCTTCAGCAAATGTCGTCGGTACTTGTGAAGCTTATAGCTGAACCGTCGATAGTATATGTTATTTAGTAAAACAGAGCTGATGTTGGTTGCACTCGGGCAGAACAGGCTGAGAACACTGCAAGCACAATGGCTGAAAAATAACAGTACACTTGAAGTTACATCAATCGATATCGCATTTGCTACGTCTCGCCACAGATCCAACCCTCCCTCCTCCAACCTTCTCAGTCTATCCACCTGCACCGGCTCTCTCTCGATCCCCTCCTCCCACCAAAGCAAAGGATTGGAAACAATACTGGCCGATTTCTGTCTCCAGTGGCGTGTGATACGGTTGTGGGCCAAGAGAGTTTTTTCCTTAGACTCCTCCCCCGACGAGACACTCCGTGCGGCAAGTCTGCAGAGCTGCTCTTGAATATCTGCCCAAGATTGCTGGCTGTATTCAGTCAGAGTATCCGCGAGCCTACACCCAGCAAGCAGAACAGTCTCGTCACCCAAGGCGACACGCCTTGACTCGAGCATATCAATCACCTGTGATATGGATGGTGCGATTAGCCGCAAGTCGAGGTAGGCTAACTTGGGAAAGAGACTCGACTCGGCTGGGAAGTGAATTTCATCCTCTCGTATGCCGCATCGTTGGCCACGGGTGAGGAGGCGAAGAACGTTCTCGCTAAGTGTTGAGTCCTCCGGCGCCGCTTGGCGAAGGGCTGGGTGACTGGGGAATGGGTGACCCTGTATTCCCAGTGTGTGTAGAGAGTTCCAAAGGAGAGGTTCGGCCGTGAAAAGCTTGCGCGTGCAAACACTGTGTCCAAAGAGTGTATCTGCAAGAAGCCGGAGACAATGGAGTTTCACCGACGAACTAGTGAGTATATCAACAATAGCAGATGAAATTACGTCCGCTGCAAGGGAAGAGACGAGAAGCAAGTCGCTGAGGCGCGGGACTGATAGTCTTTTTAGAAGCGCGACTGAGGTTCTGGCTCTCCAGTCATTATAAACCTGCAGCTTCCACAGATTGGGAATCAAGGTCTGCTGGGGATATTTTGGCGATTGCTAGGAATCTTGTCCCTCGGGTCGGTCATATTCATAGGAGTCATCCTGGAGTTTCAATTCGGCGAGAGCGCTGCACTCAGCCAACTACAACAAAAGACTTCCAAGGAACCAGCTGTCTTCGTCCATGGGCAGTGACGGCGAGAGCTTTGTTGATAGCTGGGGACTGGGCCACAGGCAAAGAAACTTCGTCCACTGCGGAGGCGAAATATCGCTCACGGCAGAGAGGTGGCGAAGATTTGGCTGCCGCGATAAAGCTTCCATTAGCTCACTCAGCGCACATCTTCTTCCGTACTCGAACCGAGACGCATCCCTTCAGCAGCTGTGTAGTCGATCGAGATGTGGGTGAGTCGCTCCAATGTGCCGGGGAAAGCGACGACTTTGTACGGGGCGGTGAGTTGTGCGCAGCGGTGCATGTGAGGAATGAGGATATGGAGGAACGGCTGTCCGAAGCTGTGGCGACTGCGCACCGGCGTCTCAACAACGACGAAAAGATCGGCGTGGCGGGATCGATGTAACTGGAGCTCCAGCAGTTCGCATGCACGTCGCATTTCAGAGGTCCGGACATCGCTTGTAGGATGTGCGTGACGTGAGTATGGTCTCTGAGCGGGACAGGGAAACTCCGGGCCAACACCGAACCGTGCTGATAGACGACCAGGGTGACCCATACATGAGGCACACGTCGCGCCAACGTCTACACACGCGCAGCAGCGTCCAAGGTGCGCAAACAATCTTGTCCCGAATACCAAGAGTTGTCAAGGGAATAGATGCAACAAAGATGTTGCGTAGACCTTCTGCAGGAACTCGACGGAGTGGGGAAATGAGACTCTCTTTGAATTCGTAAGAGGTAAATTCTCCCCCTTGATCAGCTGTGGTAGCGTCGAGTTGCGTCGAGCGAGCGGACAAAACACGCTCAGCAAAGATGACTTGGCTCGTAGAGCCCACGATTGGTGACAAATGCAGCCTTCCACTTGTGACCTTTTTGAATGCGCACATTGTTGTAGCCCCAGCGCACGTTGAACTTGGTGAACCATTGGGATTGCCTCAGTCAACTAACAATGTCAGTGACCAAGGGGAGAGGGTAGGTGTTCTTGATTGTGAACTTGTTGATCCGGCGGTAATCCTGCACAAAGTGGAGCTTCCCGTCCTTCTTCTTGACGAAGAAGACTGGTGATGCCAGGGGAGGCTTGGACGGACAAATGTGGCCTTTGCGCAGGTTCTCCTCAAAGAACCAGTCGAGTTCCTCCTGCTCCACCGGCGACATTGGGTAGACCTTGGTGCGTAGGGAGGCCGGCGCATTTGGTGTGAAGTCAATGGTGTGGTCCCATAGTTTGTGCTCCGGGAGGTGCTCTGATTTCTTCTCTGAGAACACCTTGGAATGACATTGGTACTCCTTGGGAACCATCTGCTCAAATGTCTTCTCCTCCTTCCCGCAATTGGCCTGCTCTGTAATTTGCTGAGAGAAGGTATACCCTGCCAGGCACCACAGCTTGTTCTTAGCCTCTTCAAGGTAACCTGCCTTAACCCACGTACAGAATCAACACAGCAGGGGATCCCCATCCTCCTCCAAAGAGGGTTCAGGTTCACCAGCTGCCGGCGGGGGCAAAGGAGGTTCCTCAGGTGTAGGATCAGATGGCAACAATGGCAAGTCCTTGTCCAGGAGAGACTCCATCACTGTCTCTCCACCAGGTGTCCATCCCAATCCCTGAGGTGCTTCCTTGTCCTCCACATCCTCCACAAGAACAGTTGCGCAACACAGTTGCTTAGGGGATTGCAAGCATACCCAGTTTTAATTTGATCAAGGGATTGAGAGATTGCAACCATGGAAGACCAATGATAATGTCTGTTACAATACATAGCGTACTTAGCCTTGTAGTGTAGATGTAGTGGCAGTGGATGGCTGAGGAGTGGCGCGCGTTGATGGTGCCGGCCCGCACATTGATCATGTGCCGTTAAAGGCACGTGCGCGGGTTATGAGCTGGCAACCATCATGTGACGTTTCTCTTTAGTTTTATCCACTTCGTTACTAGGTACGCACGCACACAGCCTCATTGTGCTCATTATTCATCTTTGTTACTAGACTACTTGGCGTGCTGCCTTGCAGATCATCCCTGGGGTCTTACATATTACAAGAACATTTTCCAACTCCACGGACTACCCCTACACTTCATCTCCAATTGAGGACCCCAGTTTGCCGCCACTCTCACCCAGGCGCTACTCAAGCAACTTGGTATCTATTCCAACATGACGTCTGGCTATCACCCCCAGGCAAAATGTCAGACAGAATGTGCTAACCAGGAGGTGGAGAAGTATCTTTGCCTCTACGTGAATTGACGTCAGACAGATTGGGCAGATCACCTTCCTCTGGCAGAGTTTGTCATCAACTCTTGCATTGCATCAGCACTCACGGAGTGATTCCGTTTGAGGTGGTCTACAGTTACCAGCCTCACTTCAACATCCCCATTGGTACCAGAACTGGAATAGTGGACATGGTTAAGCAGGTGAAGATGATAGAGGAGGTATGGAGAGATGTCACAGCTGGGTTGGAGGAGATCAAGTGGAAGCTGAAGGAGGCATTCAAGAGGGGGAAGAAAGCAGCACATGTATTCAAAGTGGGGGACAGTGTTTGCCTGGACAGCAGGGACGTCAAACTCCTTGTTTTGACCTACAAGCTTGCAGAAATGTTTTTGGGACCTTTTCCCATTCTGGAGAAGATCGGCAACCTTGACTACAAACTTGACCTCTCAGACCAGCTGAATCAACCTCATCCCATTTTTCACATTGACAAACTCTTTCCTTGGAGGGGTAACAAGGTGAATGGTCAGACACCACCACTGCCAGCGCCGGTAGAGCTGGACAAGGAGGACAACACAGGCCAGCCAGAGTGGGAGGTGAAGGAGATTTTGGATAGCAGGCTGTTCCTGGGGAAGCTGCAGTTCTGGTTGAAGTGGAAGGGGTACGGGGCAGAGGCCCAGGGATGGCAGCCAGCAACAAACGTAGAGGCTCCCAAGCTGGTGGAGGTGTTTTACAAGAAGTATCCAAACACGGTTCGTCAACCTCCACCGGCTCTAAAGAAGAAGGGAACGCGTAGAAAGACAAAGTCTTAGGGTTCATTGGGGAGGATGAGTCTAGGAGGGGTTAATTGTCGTGAAGTGGTACAAGGACTTGGTTTCTTTTCCTTTTGTCTGTTTATCTCTCTGGTTATCGTTGATTGCATCACAGACTCTTTATCTTTCCATCATGTTCTTGATCTGGTTTCTGCTCATGTGGCTGTTTGTCATGTACAATGTTCCAGAACCTTCCGGCTATGTCTTGGGCTGCGCTTGCTTGTTCATCATTGATCGGCGCACTGCCTTGCTCTTCTATATATAAGTAGTGCCTGTTTGTTACCTGGTCCCCATCTTGACCTCTTTATTGTTGGGAGCAGGTGTGTATCTATTTTTCCCTGTATCAGTTACTGTGTTTATTTATTCTTGATCATTGGGACCAGACTATCTCTTGCTTTGCTCGTAACAACTTGTATGTATGTAGAATCCATTAGTAATGTTGAATGTATGGTCTGTACCAAATCACTGTGTCAGACTGGGTCCATGTGCAGTGTGACAGAGATTACCTATCACATAAAACCAAAAAGAAATCACAAGCAACAGATTAAAAGTTTGAGAACTAGAGTGCAGTAACAATGTACTGGAATGTCTGGACAAGTTTAAGAAGAAGCAGGTGATGATCGATATACACTGTGCCAATTGGATCCCAGTGCAGCCTTTGTGAAGTCTATTCTTGTATGCCCAAATTTGGAGATGAGAACCTTGCACAAAGGGTTAATCAATGTACGCTTGAGGGTATGTGGGTACCAGAAGATATACAGGTGAGATTGTGCAAGTATAGTTGGAAGGATCCAGCCATCTTTGTCCATAGCCCAGGATGAGGTGCTGTCAAAGACTCGCATTGTGTTGTCATAAGAGCCAGAGATGATGCGGGTCCCATCAGGCAAGAAGGAAACTGAGTGAACACCGTTGTCGTGCCTATCCATCTTGGCCACCTGTTCCCCAGTTGCCATGTCCCAGACCCGCACTGTGCAGTCATACGAGGCAGAGACAATGCAGGTCCCGTCAGGTGAGAAGGAAACTGAGTTGACACTGCCATCATGCCCATCCATCTTGGCCACCTGTTCCCCGGTTGCCATGTCCCAGACTTGCACTGTGTTGTCACCCGAGCCAGAGACAATGCGGGTCCCGTCAGGCGAGAAGGAAACTGAGTTGACACTGCCATTGTGCCCATCCATCTTGGCCACCTGTTCCCCAGTTGCCATGTCCCAGACCCGCACTGTGTTATCATAAGAGCCGGAGATGATGTGGGTACCATCAGGAGAGAAAGAAACTGAGTGAGCACTGTTGTTGTGCCTATCCATCTTGGCCACCTGTTCCCCGGTTGCCGTGTCCCAGACTCGCACTGTGCGGTCATACGAGCCAGAGACGATGCAGGTCCCGTCAGGCGAGAAGGAAACTGAGTACACGCTGCCATTGTGCCCATCCATCTTGGCCATCTGTTCCCCAGTTGCCATGTCCCAGACTCGCACTGTGTTGTCATCTGAGCCAGAGACAATGCGGGTCCCGTCAGGCAAGAAGGAAACTGACCGAACAGTGCCGTTGTGCCCATCCATTTTGGCCACCTGTTTCCCAGTTGC
>ML178831.1:517264-528478 GCA_004369125.1 Pterulicium gracile
TCTCGAGACCTTGCTTGTTGTCGGCATGTCCCTGAGCACGAAAATAAGCATGGATTTGGAACTTGCTCTAGACTATCACTCACCGCGACTAGGTCTGAGATTGACTTGAATAGCTCGATAGGTGCGTTGAAAGGCGCAGGAACAATGGGAGCCAGGACACTTGAGATGATGCGGAGTCCCTGCCACGTCTTGTCGACGACCCCACGAAGCTTCTCTCTTCGTTCCTCCCTTTTAGGATCAGGCGAGTCGGTCGTCCCGCTGGCGAGTACAGTTTTACTGATCGGAAATGATGGGTTTGTCGAGGTCATGGGGATAGATGCACTTGACATGGCGGTCGTGGTGTCATGGGAAGCCGTGGGCATGGTCGTGGCAGTTGGTCCTTCGAAAGGCGTCGAAACGACGGGCAAAGTGATCGCACTGGATGCAAAAGATGTGGTGGTACTGGCGGGATCAGCCGCCTGGGTCGTGGACAGCCTCGTATCTGGCGCACTGAGCATAGTGGATACTGTGGGCATCGACGTAAGTGCCGGCGTAGTGGGCCTAGTGAGTCCCAGAGCATCCGTGGTCGTAGACCCCGTCGCAGACTCCGAGATGGCGGGCACTGCCTTATCAGAGGCGACTCCGAAAGCACTCTGACGTAAGTCCTTCAGTTTCGCGCGAATCTTGTCTCTTCGTCTCTCCTTGACGTTGAATTCGGAAAGTGAAGCGGAGTATGTTTGTGGAAGCATATCGATGGTCCTTAGGTTGGTTGTTGTTGTTGTTGTTGTTGTGTTAGAGCAGCAAGCCGAATGCTACGGTGATGGGGCTGCGAACAGAATACAGTAGGCTCCTGGGAAAAGGAAGCTCAAGGTGCGGTCGGCCTCCGCGGTTCCCGTCCACAATGATGACCTTTATTCTGTTGCAATTGCTGGCTGGCGTAGATACTTGACTGGGTCTCTGGCAATGGATACGTCTTGGAGTTTGTGGATTTTGTGTAATAGCACGATGATGATTGTAGATACGAGAATGTGCAGAATACCGGTGTAACAGCGACGGAGATCGTCGTCCAGAGTAGAGAGTGACAGAGTAGGAAGGAGCCCACGCCATCAGCTGACCCAAACGCGAGTTGCCTTCACTACCTCAGCTTGAGACCCTAGCATTCTAGCACTTCATCTCATCTCCTTCGATTCCGAGCTGCCTTCGCCGTTTTATCAGGCATCCCGTCAACAGACTACCCTGGAAGCTACCGACAAGTCAACTCGGCGTTGTCTTGAGCTGATTCATCTCTGGCATCGATGGCAACATAGCGTCGCTTCAACGACCTCTGGCACCGAGCTCCGTCCCATATCCCAGCTAGTTGACCACGTCAAAGGTAACTTGGCAGATGAATAAAGGCGGACCAGGTCCGCAATCCACGACACAAAAAGCAGTAAGCACGATCACAGCTCGCGAGTTTTATGGCCTACCAGACATAACAAGCGTGTATTGTGCTCACGAAAGTCTGCAACGAGGAAAGCTCGGAAGGCAGGAGAGAGGCGGCGGTGTTCGCAAGAACTTGTGAGGCGGCAGAAACCTGTCACGCGTCAAGCTTGACGTCAAATTCGATCTTGAGACGGGGAACAAAGCACTCAGGGAAATGGAGCAAAGCAGTTATGCGTTTTGGTGGCGTGGACGTTTATCTGTCGGCGAATTGTGTTGAGCTCGCCCTCCGCTTGCTCTAGTTCCCTCTTCAGGTCTTTGATCCTACTGCAAAATGCCCTGCTTCTCTCATCGTAAACGTGCTTCGATTCGGTGATGATTCGATACTATTCCGCGTTCGGAATTTCCGTCGAGTGATACAGATGAGGATATATTTCCAGAAGATGAAGGTGGGAAGTAGTGCTGTCTCGTAGCAATGGAAGGTTCACGACCAGCTGCCAGGCAGCCTGTGTACCTGATGGTAGACGTTTCTCAGTGTCTATGTAGGGTAGTCTACTCTGAGAAACGACGATGACACTATCGCAGCCCGACAAATACCAGTACCCACCTGGCTTGTGAGGATGGAGGAGGCAAGAATTGACCGGACCGGTCACACGCAGATCCCGAACCGAGGCGCGTCGGCCAATTCCAATCTCCCTGACGTCACGCCACTCAACTTTGCAGCTGCGCCGCTGTGATGGCCATCGACCAAACCTAACTTATATTCCTCTTTCTCATCTTCCGCGTCGTCATCCCCACCGATGGAAACCACTCCTCTCCTCGGCGCCCGCCCCCCACCCCGCTGGCTCCCCTTCCCCCACACCCGCAAAATCCACATCCACCCCGCTTTCTACATCTTCCCCATCCCCTTCTTCGCACAACTCTCCATTCAAAGTCAAGCGACGACAGTTCTAGAGATCATCCGTGGTGTGATATGTCGTGTGTATTGGGAGAAAGACGACGCGGATGGGCCTCCGGGGTTGGAGGACCCGAGGTGCTTGGATCCTAGGGTGGGACAGCTGTTTAGCACGTTTATGACTGTGAACGGTGTCCTTACGGCTATTTGCAGTGCGTTACGCGTTTTTCTCTTTCTCTTTCGAATGTGCGGTTGCTAACGAGTACTCATGTTATTGTGTGCAGTATTCATCATGTACGGCGCGATGAACCACTACACGCGCAAGCGCTCCGTCCGCTTCGTCCTCATCGCCCTCAGCTCCGTCCTAACATTCGCCAACGCCCTCTTCGTTCTCGCTCTCTTTTCCTCCTCGAATATCCAGGTTCCCATCCTCGTCGCGTGGTTCGTGGTGTCCGTGCTGTTTGTAGGAGCACCGGATCTGTGGATGTTACCGTGTAGTGCGCATATCATCAACACGACGAATGCTGATCAACGGTACGTCCATGACCTGGTTCCGTGTCTTTAGCTGTGCCATGCTGATAGAAGATGGCGGTGCAGGACGAGCTACCTCTCCCTGAACTACGGCGCCTTCCTCAGCGGCGGTATCCCCGCGTTCGCCCTAGGAGGTGCCATCACAGAGAAATACGGCTCGCCTAAACCAACATTCATCATCGCGACCGCCTTCTCAGCCATCTTGGTCCTGTACTGCGTGTTTATCCTACCAGAATCCAGTGGCCCGAAAGACGATTCAAGCTCGAGTGGATCGTCGACGCCGCATGAAGAAACTCAGCATGAGGAAGGGGATTCGGTATGGAAGAGAATGTGGGGGACGGTGTATACGTTTATTATCCTTCCGCTTGGGGTGTTGCTTCCCCGGCGCGAAGCGTCTCTCTATAAGAGCTCCGAAACTGGGAGCACTATCTCAGTAAACAACAACACCTCAGCAAGCAACAGTAACGGCAGCAATAAGAAGGGAGGGAAGCGGAACTACCGCCTCTTCCTCCTCGGCCTCCACATCCTCTTCGCGAACTTGTCGTCCTCGTACATCGTGTCGTGCGTGATCATATTCTTGACGACGACGAGGGAGTATCGCCCTGATGATGTACGTATACGTCCTTATCTGCTTTACTAAGCCTCCAACTAACCACTTTCACTTTACCCCCAGAACGGCTACCTCCTCTCCCTCCTCCTCCTCGCATCCGCCATTTCTCTCCTCCTCGTCACACCAGCCCTTCTTAAGCTCCTCAGACCCCTATACGATCGGTACCTCATCGGCCTGCATCCGAACGCTGCCCAAATCAAGAAATCGAGCACCAGCAGCTCTGCCCATGGTCGGTCGATATCGGGGCGTGACATTCGTGAGGAGCAGGAGCAGGAGCAAGAAGATAGTGGAGGGAAGAAGGAGAAGCTAGACGAAGAATATCCTAGCACAAAGCTCGAGGTGCACATTACGATTCTGAGTTGGGTTTTGGAGATCGTGACGGTCGTGGCGCTGCCTTATAGTCGGTCGGCGGGGGATGTGTTGGTCTGTGAGTCTTTCAACGCTTTCCTGTTCTTGTGATTCCCTGTTTCTCGGAGGGCTGTTTTGCAACCGCTAGGGGCGGGAAAGCCTGCCTCGTTGGGGTTGGGCTGCTCAGTGTGGTTCGGCTGCGCGTGCTTCTGCTTCGCTCTGCCTCTCTTCCTGCTTGAACCTTTACTGACTGACGATACCCGGACAGTGATGATGCTCTACGGCGTCAGCGCAGCCCGCCAGCCTACAACGCGAACTATTTGCGTAGCCAGTGCAGCGAAGCGGGAATCTGGTAAGCACTTCCATCCCCCCGTCTCCATTCCACGTTATCTCATTCTCATCTCCATGAACGCCTTGCTAATCCATCCTCGCAGGTGACATCCTAACCGCCACCTCGATGCTCAGCTCCATCGGCGCTGCGATGTCGACGTTCGTCCTCGGGTCGACGCTGAGCGGGACGATGACGAGTAGTCCGACGAGCGTGTTTTGGTTGTCTGGTGTACGTCGTCTCCATCTATCTTTCCACGTCGTCTTTATCTATTTTTCTATGTTATTTATCATCACGTATCCCTTCGTGTTGTGGTTTTGAGGCTGACACACTGTTTCGATAGGCTCTGGGCGCCGTAGCGGCCTTTATTCTGTTTTTCATCAGGGATAATGATAGATATTATCCTGTTCATGGAGAGGAGGAGGAGGAGGAGGAGGAGAGGGATGTTTAGAAGCTGGGGGAACCTAGACTTGACTTCTCGCTGACAGGGTGCGACCTTTGAGAAGATGGAGAGGAGTGCATAAAACATCTAGCTTGTATGATGATGATTTGGACCGTGACTGTTATTCTTATATACATATCTATCTACTTACATGGCTATACATTACATGGAGACTTGCACTAGATTTACACACTAATCCACCGGAAATCCGTTAAACTTGTAGATCTCCATCAGGCTACTGGCTAGAGCCCAGCAGAAATTTCACATCCCAGACTCATCCCTCTCAAACAACCGCGCATGCTCCCTCCTCATCCACCCAATCTCCTCCCCAAACAACGTATCAACCACATCCTCCGCATCCTGATACCCCGCCTCCTCACACCTTTCCACCCCACCTTCACCGGCACCCCTCGGCGAGAACGTCCTAATATACGGCCCCTTCCTCTCATACGCCGCCAACTCCCGCCTCTGCCTTATATCCCTCGCCCTCACTAGCCCAAACGCCTTCCGCATCCCAAGGCACTCCGCCTCCTCATACGAGATCGCCGGCTCCGGCCGGTTAATGAGCTCCAGACACCCATCCCGGAAGACGTCGGCGAAGTTGAACTCGCGGGCAATTTGGATGCGCCGTGGGAAGGATTCGTCGGAGAGTTTGGAGAGGATGAGGTGGTAGGCCATTGTGTGGGCGAATTCCATGAGCCAGGTGCGGGAGAGCTGGAGAACGGAGAGCCATGCGTCTAAGGAGAGGTTCGGGATGCTGTATTCAAGGTCAGTCGTTGAATAAAGATCCTGAAGCCTTGTATACAGTATGTAAAAACGTACACAATCTTCGACTGGTCCTCAGGGGACGAAATCAGCTCCAGAATAGCCTCGAAGTCCCTGGCGAGAACACCCTCGAGAATGATAGGGGTAGCGTCTAGGAGACCTTCCGTGCTCTTCGTATCTGATTGAGGCACGGAGAGCATATCACTGAATACCGGTGAGTTAAAGACGAATTGACGACGGAGGACTTTGTAGATCGTTTGTTCCACCTGGATGCAGTGGCGTTAATGGATGTGGTAAGAAGGAATCATACCAAATGATGAACAGCAGGTTTAAGTTGTTCGCAGGGACGATGGCTCGGGAAACTTACCAGGAAGGTGACTGTATCATGGTAGAAACGAATGCTACGCTTCAAAGACGCGGAAGGATGTTCTGTGGTCGAATTTGCCATAGCTGAGTTAACGGGGGATGGAACGAAGTGGATCAGGTAAATGAAGTCATATGACCGCGCGAACCCCAGCTTGCTTAGGTGCTGAAATCGGGGTGGAGGTACCTCACATAGACGTTATGCACGAAACGCACTCCCGGCCAACCAGCTTCGAAGGATGGAGTAACTTCAATAGATAGTAATCATACATGGCCCGAGTCAACCGCTACCAACGCTAACGTCTACCAGGAACTATCACACAGGAATGACGACTCGGAGATCCTTCGGCTCCTGCTTATACGCCTCGTCCTTGAGGTCCAACTGCGTACTCTCGTCCGAGTCCATACGCCCAGCCCTCTGCCTAGGCCTCGCAAACGCTATATTACTCACAGTCCTCGATCCGCCCCTCGGACAGCCCCCCGAGCTCGTCCTCGATTCAGATTGGATATGCAAAGAATCGGTGATCGAGACGCGGTGCGTGATAATAAGAATGAGAGCGGGTGGGTACGAGGCCTAGTATTCCCGCGCATTGGCCTCAAGTTCATTTTCTTGGGAGGGGAGCGGAGAACATACGACAATAACCGACCCCACGCTCTGCCAAATATTTGTAGCAACCGCTTTGCGCATTGTACGTCCCATGACTCTCGCTCGTAACCACCAGCGCCAGTCGCACGGCCTGGGTGATAGCGTAGAATACGCCCGAATCGACGAGGAAGGCGAGTACCCTGCCGGTGTGGAAGCGACGCCGCTTTTCTCCTCCATTTTCGGGCATACGCTGTAAGTAGTGCGATGTGAGTTCAACAAGTGAGATAAGGAGAAAAGGGTCTGGATAGACGAACAGGGATCGATAGGCAATCATACCCGTAGCAAGCACGTTGATCGCCATGCTCAGGGAAGAGCTCGTCACGATCAAGATACTGAGGTATTCGCCCGTCTTGATAGTGAAGGCCGGCAAGCCCAGCCCGAGCTGGATTTGCCATAGGCTGGAAGGGATGAACAGAACTGGTCCGAAATCAGCAGCCATATTGGTGTGGTGGTGAAGATGCACTCACCGAAGCTGGAGAATATAAAGAAGAAAAGGATAGGGCGCATGACGCGTGCGAGTCTCGAGCCGGTGCAGATCGCCAGCGCCCGCCAGCTCGCTAGGATATCGTTGACGATGAACTATCCAGGTCATTTTGAGCTCAGTCGAACTTCCAGAGCGCTATAATCACACTTACCACCAACCCCGCATCCGCCACCCCCTGCACCACATTCAACGTTGCCTGCACATGGGGAAACCACGGCAGCGAGTAATACAAATTGATCATATCGATGAAGGGGAGCTCCGAGTTCTGTATTAGGACTTGCTGAAGAAGGGCGAAGCAGAGAAAGTGAATAATGGCGACTGTGATCGTGGTGGGTATGAAGGTCACTACGAGTGCGGATAGGAGGAGCCAGGTTCCATCGGAGCGGGTTTTTTCTTGCCGAGTTCTGGGTTGCTTGAGAGGTGAGAGGCGCGTGGGGTAGAGATGTGGTGGGGTACCTGTGCTGTGTTACGGGGCGTGAAAGCCCATGGGCACCCAGCGGGGCTAGACGGGGGTTTTTGTATAAGTATACGCTTTGACGAGAGCGAGGTCTGCGAGGTCCTGCAGGAGATGGATGTATTAGTGCAGCTCCAGGCAGTGATGCATTCCTGTGTGATGCTATTTACGTCTTCAGCCAGGAAGAGAGCGGTGGTAAAGCAAGGCTCACCTAAGCCTTGCAGTATAACATGTGTGTCTTTTTCGGGTAACTTAGACGCAGAGCAACGCAGAGACTTAGGGTCGACATTACACGCTTCCTCACCCCAAGGCCGCGATTCGGATACGCGCGTAACAGAGTGCCCAGATCGCGACGGATGTAATTTTGAATCGAGAAACACGGTAACGTGCACAGTGCTGCTATCCACTTATTGATCCTCACTGCGCGCACGACCACCCATTACTAGCCAGTTCTGGCAAAGAGAGGATAGCAAAGGGAATATAAGTATTGGGAGGAGACTAGAGACTGCAGTCGGAGACGCGGCTTCCATGGCAGCCGGGAAGACAAGATGATTTGCATGACTAAGCCAAGAATTCACCGCTATACTCTCATAACGCTGAGTTAGCAATTGAAAGTCTCAAATCGACCGAGGTTGTCTTTCCTAGACTCATCCTCGTCCTGGAAATAATTGCCTTGAGGTCATCATCTGCGCTACCCACCATGCTGGTCTCGATATGCCTAGCTCTGCTCGCACTCTTGGTCTCTTACATTTACTGGAACGACCGCGCCATCCACCATGTCCCAAAGGAAGTCTTGGGCGTCTCGCCTCACAGGTGGACACCGGAGGAGGTTAAGGAGGCGTACAAGAGGCAGCTATCATCTCCCCAAGATATCTTGCCTCGACTTCCGCCCAAAACAGGCAGAAAGTACATCGTGGTCGGAGGAGTGAGTCCACTTTCCCTTTCCGAGTCGGAGTCGTACTGCTTGCACAACCCTTCCTGACCCGTTGATTTCAAAGGCCGGCTTTCTCGGTGGCTGGATTATCGTCCATCTAATCCGCCGTGGAGAAGACCCACGAAATATCAGGATCCTTGACATCCAGCGTCCCACTCGACGAGATCTACTCACCGGCCCAGCAACCCAAGTCGAGTTCATGCAGGTGGATATCTCCGACCGAGACGCCGTCTTCCGCGCCTTCCGTGCCCCATGGCCTTCCACAGAGAAAACATCTCTCACCTCAGACGAGCAGGACAAGGAAATCACCGTCTTCCACACCGCCGCCAACATTCGTTTCTTCGAGCGCCATATCGACTTCCTCCCGCGCTCCACGAGAATCAATAGAGACGGCACGCAGAATGTCGTCGACGCCGCCCGAGACATTGGCGTCGATACTATGATCTACACGTCGTCCGGGGCGACACTGGTGCATAGTAACCGCTTCTTGCTCTGGCCATGGGAACGCCGGCCCAAGTATTTCGTGCAGGCAATCAACGACGACGATAACTTGATACCGAAGGTACATTCAGGGTTTTTCTCGAATTACGCTGCGTCGAAGGCGCAGGGGGAGAAGGTCGTCCGAAGCGCGAATATGCTGCCGACGGGAGAGGCAGGGAAGGGGAAAGTACTGAGAACGGGGAGTCTTAGGCCTGGGAATGGTGTGTTCGGTCCTGGAGGGGATATGTTATGCGGCGCGGCGCTCGTCAGGCGCAACAACCCCACCTGGATCCCCGACATCGTGCACAACTTCCTCTACGTCGAGAACGGCTCCCTCGCGCATCTCTGCTTCGAGGCTAAACTCATCCACGCCGCCGCCTCCCCCTCTCCCTCCATCCCACCGCAAGAAGACCTAAGCGGCCGCGCATACTGCATCTGCGACGTCGGCCCTCCCCCCACCTACGGCGACGTCTACCGTCTCCTCTCCACCCTAACCGACAACGAAGTCTACTTCCCCCTCATCTCACCCACCCTCATGCTCCTCGTCGCGCACCTCGTCGAAGCCTACCACCTCCTCCAATCCCGAGTCCACCTCCCCCGCCTCCTCCCCCCAATAAAAGGCGACATCATCAACGTCCAGCCCTCCCTCTTCTCCCTCGTCCAGACCCACCTCATCTTCGACGACTCGCGCGCGCGTAAAGAGCTGGACTACGATCCGGTGTGGACGACGATGGAGGGGTTGTGTAAGACGGTGCAGGAGCATGAGATTGAGGAGCGGTTGAATGAGGCGACGGGGGTGGGGAAGACGTCGTCGGTTAATGGGAGGGCGGATATGGCGGGGTTTAGTATTGAGTTGTGCTGTAAGCGGAAGAAGAAGACGAAGAAGGGCTCGAGGTTGGCGAGGTTGGATTTGCCGGCGTTGAGTGAGGCGGTGCCGGAGGTGCAGAGTATCGCGGTGCCACGGTGATAGGGCGACCTGGTGGGGGGTTGGGTGAATGCAATGTGCGGTGTAATGGGGGATCGGTGCGGCGTCTTTGCCTCTTGTTGTTTCATCGTTTTGTATTTTGTTCTCTGTTATCGTGCTATGCCTTCCCGTTTGTTTAATCGCTTGGCGCGTTTACGGATGTTATTAGACGTTGTACTTGTTCTAGTTATAATTATCCAGTAGAGTATGTAACACGACAGTCTTGACGACCCTGTTTCGACTTCATATCTCTCGGATGCTCAGGATTTGAGTGTATATATCTAGAGGGAGGTTGAACTTGCGGCTATGATGGAGCAGGCGATCGCGAAGTCTTTGAACACGTTGAGAGGAGACGGCTGACACGCAGAGAAGAAGATTCCAATTTCAAATGTGGGCATTTCAGTGCCGAAAGAGAGAAAACTTGAGTAAAGGAGAGTCTTCAAGACTTGAGTAAAGGAGAGTCTTCAAGACTTGAGTAAAGGAGAGTCTTCAAGACTTGAGTAAAGGAGAGAAGACTTGAGTAAAGGAGAGAAGACTTGAGTAAAGGAGAGTCTTCAAGACTTGAGTAAAGGAGAGAATACTCGAGTAAAGGAGAGAAGACTTGAGTAAACGAGATAAGACACAACGCGAGGAAAGACTTGAGCGCAAAGAAGAACACTCCATCACAAAAAAGACAATACTCGATCGGAGAAGAGAATGCTCGAGCACAGAAAAAAATGCTCAAGCCAGAAAGACTTGATAACTCAAGAACGATTCAATCCAGGAGAAAGGTCGAAAGCACCCAAAACTGAGGTGCAAAGGCAGATAGATGAAAACACAAATGACTTTGTTACCCTACTCGAAGATCAAGGAAAGGAAATACAGAGAGAGGTAAACCTAAGGAAACCCGGCCAGATTCGATACAAATTGTGCGAGTCGAGTCGACAGTCAAAGAGATGTGTGTGGGAGCTTAGAAGCCAAAGAAGCCTCGTCCACCGCGTCCACGGTTACCGCCAAAGAAGCCGCCGAAGGGGTTGAAACCGCCCAAAAGACCGCCGTTACCGTTCCCGCCGTTGTTACCGCCCCATCCGCCGTTGTTCCCGCCCCATCCGCCATTGTTACCGCCCCATCCGCCGTTGTTCCCGCCCCATCCGCCATTGTTCCCTCCCCATCCGCCGTTGTTCCCGCCCCATCCTCCGTTCTTTCCGCCGTTGTTTCCGCCATTACCGCCGTTGTTACCTCCGTTGTTGCCGCCGTTGTTCCCGCCCCAGTTACCCCCGTTGCCGCCGTTGTTGCCGCCGTTGCCTCCATTGCCTCCATTGCCTCCATTGCCTCCATTGCCTCCATTGCCTCCATTGCCTCCTCCGTTATGGCCACCATTGCCGCCGCCATTGTGCCCACCGTTGTTCCAACCTCCATTGTTCCAGCCACCTCCGTTATGGCCACCATTGCCGCCGCCGCCGTTGTGCCCACCGTTGTTCCATCCTCCATTGTTCCAGCCACCGTTATTCCATCCTCCGTTGTTCCAGCCACCGTTGTGTCCCCAGCCTCCACCGTGGTGATGTCCGCGAGTAGGGGTAGGAGATGCGGTGC
>ML178831.1:532593-552591 GCA_004369125.1 Pterulicium gracile
GCCCCCATAAGTCGTGGGGACAACCGCCTCACTAGTCGGCTGCTCGCCGCCATCATATCCTCCATCCTTCGTGAACCCTCCACCAAAGTTGAGGTTGTTCTGCTGAATTGCTCCATCGCCGGTATTGCCAACGTCTCCACCGTCTTCTCCAGAGTTCTTCTGCTGGATCTCTCCTTCGATGTTACCGCTGTCTCCGCCGCCAGTGTTGCCTCCATCCCCTCCAGTGTTCCCACCGTCGCCAGCGGGAGCGCCACCGCCTACGATTTCTCCATCTCCTCCGCCGGTTCCGCCAGGAGCCTGTTCTTGAGACTGTAAACAAATCGTCAGAATCAACACAGACACTCGAAATTGGGAAGAACACTTACGTTTGGCAAAGGAGCCGCGTGTGCAGAGAGAGCGAGCGCAAGCATGATCATGGAAGAGGTGATAGCGACTTTCATCTTGAAGTGGTTGGGTAGGATATAGGTGGTATAGAAAGGATGTGGGGGGTAGTTTTTGGTATAGGGAGATGGATACAAGAAAGAGAAGAGCGATTGAGAGGTAAAGCTGGACTTTGCTGCTGGAGATTCATGGTGAAATCGGAGTGCTTCTATACCGCTGCTGCTCCTCCTCCTGTCTAACCTCATGTGTCTAGCTTGACCAGTCTCAGAGGTGAAGTCCCTGTTTCGAGGCAGTGTCCTTGTTGTTCATCGCAGAGGTAAGTACATTTCGTGAAGGTGTTCACTCATCCGAGTCGGTCGTGATGGTAGATGCAGAGTGGCAATGAATCAGTTTCTGTTCAGATTGTGTATCGGATGCGTTGAGACTGCAATCTTGCGGCGTCGTCTCTGTGCTCGATGTCGATAACAACGGGCAAGTCTGCTATATATGTAACGACCTAGCGATATGTATATTGATAGTGCAGCAGGGCCGCAGCCTGAACTCGGAGTATCATGCATGCGCGCATCGAGTGCACCTCCGAGCGCACCTCCGAGTCCCAAATCAAATCTCTCTCCCCTGATGCGTCTTTCCTCCCCTGGATCCTGTTCCCTACGCGTCTTTCCTTCCCTGTACAATGTAACACGTTCTCCAGAATCTGGTCCATTCCCGGCAATCTTTCTCAGACGTCCCACAGACACGTCGCGCTTCCAGGCCTGCAGATTGAACCGAGTTGAGACTCCTGGAAACTGACCATTCCAAACGAGATATAACAGCGACCAGAACGTGCATAGCACATGGTTTCGAGACGTCTGAGATCTCGTTCTCCAATACGGAGTCACTGTCAGGTCAGGGATACCCAGGCCTGTCTGTCGTTTACAACGTGGAACCCAGGGACCATCTCGAGTTTGACCTGCCTGAGAATACTTATCTCCGTCCACACACACACACACGAGAGAAAAGCGTGGAGCCTTCACGATGAATGATATACTATGATAATGTCTAGCCCGTCTGCCCTGCGTACTAACCGTACAAAGCGCGAAGCAGCCGCATAAGTACAGCAGAACCGTATCCAGATGCTGAGCGCCTAGTCGTGGCCTGAAGCCCTCCTGGGTAAACACGAGTCCCGCAATGGTTCGCTTGTGGTAGCCATGGTCGTGCACTGACCACCCATAGGCGTCAGCCTGAGCGTCCTGCAGCGATGCGACGCCAGCTCCAAGCGTGAAGCTGGGCCCTCCCATCGTTCTTCGCTTGTCATGGCCGCCTCCTCTCTTATTCGCCATCGAATCGGGTCGTGCGCGCCATCCACCGGAGAGCTTGGTCTCGCTGATCGTCCACTTGCGAATGTCGCCGAACGCCACGTTTTGCAATCAGAGTCAGAGAATAACTTGGAGATCCGCGAGAGTATCGTACGCTCCTAACCCCGAGCCATAATCTTCACTGCGACACCGAAACATCCCGCCCACACATGAGATGATGAACGATCGAACTCTCGTTCAGATCCTCCTATTAAGACACAAACAGACATATCAGCGCTCAGCTCCCCCCGCACCTGTATTCCAAAGTAAGGGAAAACGCACCTTGTCACTCTCATCAACCCACTCATTCGCCGTCCTCCGCATCGTCTCAAAGTCGCCCCCGAGACAGTTCTCGACCAAGGGATAGGTATATCTCTCCAAGGCGCGTTTGCCGTTTTGCGCTGGATGCCCTGTGAGAGCGGGAGATGGTGTAGGTTAGAGATGAGGTATAGGTTAGAGACGAGGTAAAGGTTAAAGACGAGGTAAAGGTTAGAGACGAAGGGGAGGGGAAAGACGAGGGTGAGGGGAAAGACGAGGGGGAGGGGAAAGATGGGACGAACATGTATGTTTCTTCTTCGCCCCCTCCTTCGCATTCGGCAACAGATCATACGGCTCATCCGTACTCCCCTGCGGGTCGCTCACAAAACACCCTCCCTCCGTCGTCAACCACTAGCGCGACCCATTAAGTTACTGACCGTCGAGAGGAGAGCAATGCGCACCTTATGTCCCAACACAGTCTCGGCCGTCGGCCTCACCCCATGATCCACCACCAAACAATGCTTAATAAAGTCCTTCGCCGTCTCACTTATCGTGTCCCAGTACTTCTCCGGCTCGAAGCGGTAGACGCCGGCGACGACCTGGGCGCGCTTTTCGTCGGTGGTGGCGAGGTCAAAGGGGGTGTAGCCGACGAGGATGTAGTAGGCGATGACGCCGGTGGACCAGATGTCCATTGCGGGACCGTGGCCGACTGTGGGAAGGGTAGGATGAGTGTGTGAACTCTGGAGGGGCAGGGACGGGAGAATGGAGGGTGGAGGGTGGACAAATGGAGGTAGGAAGTGTGTGAAGACTGGAGGCGGGAAGCGTTTGGAGGTGGGAAGGTGGGAAGGGGAAAGGACGAGGGAAGGGACGACATGCGTTTTCGGTATATCTCAGGCGCGATGTACCCCGGTGTCCCGCATATCTCAGTGAGGAGGTACATCTGCTGCTCGTCCATGATCTTCCCGAGCCCAAAGTCGGCTACTTGGATGACTGCGTCCTCGGCGGGGGTATCGAAGAGGAGATTGTCGGGCTTGAGGTCTGTGAGTATAGGTGTTTCAGCACAGTTGCAGTGTCGACGCGCATGGATGACCTGAAGGGCGCACCTCGATGCACGACGCTGTTGTCGTGGATGTATTTGATCGCGCCAAAGATCGTCTTCACTAGTGTTGCAGCGTCTCTGGACACCTCGTCAATCCCAGTAGGCAGTAGATGAGACGCAATCAGAAGACTCACGGTTCGGAGAAGTTGCTCCTGCGGTGAATCCTCTCGAGCAGCTCGCCTCCAGTGCACAGGTTGAAGCAGAGGTATATATTGTTCTTCGTCTACGCCGATTGTCAGGCAAATAGATCTAAACAGGGGATGGATATGCACACCTCGAAGTAATCGTGCAAGGTCACGACGTTGGGATGGCCATAGGATAGCTTCCTGAGTATCTCGACTTCATTCCTCACCTAATAATGCAACCACAGATAAGCCTCAACCGAACGCGTCGATATAGATCGAGACTGACCATACCCTCCCTTCCGACCATGAACCGTTTGTTGATGATCTTGCATGCGTACAATAACCCCGAGTCAAGGTGTATCGCCTCTTTGACAACGGAGAAGCTGCCTCGTCCCAGTGTCTTGCCAGTGCGATACTAATTATGTTATCAACGGCCTGCATGACGACTGGATGGTTTGGATGCGAAACGAACTTGACATGCAAGGGCTTGAAGCTCTGGGGCGGCCATACTACTGCGGTGAGAGAAGAAGTAAGGTGGTGTCACTGGTGTGACATATCATCTCAAGATAATCCCATGCCACCAAAAAGCAGAAGGCTGAAATCATGCGAACTTCGGATGGATTCCACGGTGCACGCTCTGCTTGGCGCTTAAGTGGTAAACACGCATATGAATAAGTCGCTTTCTCCGGTAAGGCCCGGTAGTATACCCAGTGAAAAAATTCGGAAAGATTTACAGGAGGGCGGTTTATTGACTGTGCAATGGTCCGTGGAGTGTAGTTGGAGTAGATTAAGAGTGGACAGGAGCTCGAACCGGAAGAGATTACAGAGGACTCCAAGTCCGCCTTCGGTCAATGAACTTAGATGATTACATACTCGACCGAAGTTCATTGACCTGACTATCACACCGCTTTCCCGAAAACCTTTCTTTCCAAACCTCTTTAGCATATAGGACATGTAGGACATGAGGCCTTCAAATTAAAAGCTTCACGCCTCAATGGATCTATTTTGGCCCTCTCTGACCCTCAAAAACTTGGTAAACAACTACTCTCAAGGTCGTCGTTACATTTACTAGATGTTCCATGTGAACAGTGTCCTGTAGCTACAGCGAAACTGGTTCCTTCCGCTCACAGTCGCTGTCTCTTGCCGCCCGTGGTCTAGCGGTTTGGCTTTCTCGGATGTCTTAGAGCAGGATGATCATTGCTTCCAGAATCCTCCTTGTTCTACGCTCGAAGAACCAGCACGCGCACCCCAACTTGCTGATAGAGACCGCGGGTTTGCTTCGAGCCTTTTCTCATTCGTGCTGTACACACTCAACAAATTCGCGCCTTGGCGAGTCTCCAGGAAGATGGTACTGCCCACCTTTCAAATCTATTGCCCAGGAAGTTGCCAACGAACTCTGCCTCCGCCAACACGGAGACTATTAACCTCGCAGTTGTGGGGAACGGATGAAAAGGCTAGCACCAGCCGAGACACGCAACACCACAGGTCCCGCAACGTTTATGCGAAGCTGCGAGAGAGCAACGGCGGAGCACAGAGATAGGAGCTGAAGTGCTGACTGATTACTACACACATCGGGCAACCACCGCCCCCACCCGAAGCCTTCGAAAATGCAGGCACAGCTCTGGAGCCAGCGCCAAACGGAGTCTTTTTTTTCTCTCGGGGCGGCTGGGGAAGGTGCATGATAGTATCTCCTATGCCCAGGAATCGTCGGTGAAACAGAACTCAAGCAGGCGCACCACCCAAGCCACCTGCGACTCCGTACGGACTACGTGTTACATCGGGCTGAGCGCGGGTCTCCGCGCGGTACATGTTTTTCCCAAAGTTCTCTTCCAGCTAGGACGGTATATGAACGACGATCTGTCTACCCTATGGTTCGCACAATGCCCCCCCCTCGACATCACCAGGCTTCCTTCCCGCAATCGCAATCACCATTCTCAACCTCACGCACTCCCGACACCACCTGCCCCAGCCTATCCACCTCCATCTCTCCAGATCCCTCCGAGTCCCCTTCGAGCTCACCCACCGCACCGTCAACCTCCCCAGCTCGACGCTCCCCCTTCTCCCGCTCCATATCAAGACTCGGCAAGCTCCTCGGAGGAACCCCCAAATCCGACCCTCCGCCTTTGCCCGACACCACCACCAGCTCCAACCCCACTCCGAGCCAAACACCCGACCACCACCGACACAAGTCCGCATCAGACCCTCCCTACCTAGAACCCGAGTTCACATTCACCCCCCCTCTCGGATCGAGCACAACATCATTATCGTACCCGTTCATCAGCTCCGGTCCAGCGCTGACACGGCCGAACACGAACCTGTCGCAGGGCCCCCGGTACCCGCAGTATTCGAAGGGCGACTCCTCGCGGCATGGGTCGAGGTCGTTGCCTTCTGGGGGTTGGTCCGAAGCTGAGGGTCGGAGGGAGAGCGTTGGGCGTGCTGAAAGGAGGAAGCTTTGTGATGATCTTTGGTCGTGACAATGATGTTGGAATTCGTGGTGGGTTCCAGAAGCTTGATCTAGGTGTGGTGGGATGAGGACGTAGTGGCAGGGGAAGATGCTGGCGGCGGGGTCGTCAGCTTTTCTGTTTCTTTTTTTTCTTGGGTTTTAGTTGTGCTCACGTACTATCAATGGTATTCTCTCTTTCTCTCTTTGCAATTGGTTCTTTTTGTACTGGTATCGAACAGCGGGTGAATGTACAGATGAATATACTATACCATTAATAGCCTCGAGTCTCATATAACACAAACGGAATGTATCATAGCTTGGCACAACACACATCTCGCCGCCCTCCTCGCTGCCTACCGCCTCCTCGAATAAGACCCCCGGGTGCTGCTACCAGTTCGGGAAACTGGTTTGGTCTTCTTCGCTGCAGACCCCGACTCACAATCGGCAGTGCTCTTCCTCTTCAGTGGCCCAGACGCAGACGGACCAGCCTTCTTGCACTCCGCCTCGCACCGCTTCAAAACCTCATCCCACACCTGCTCGCCCATGCTCCCAAACGCATCGTCCCTGTTCAACCTCTCCGTCCCCGTTCTCGGACTCGTAATCCCAAAAGCAACCCTCGCCAAAAACCTCGGATCGTCCCGAATAGGCGTCGCGGCCAAAACGCCCTTGAAAGCTTGTTCGTCAAACGCAGGTGGAGTGAACGAGTACGTGATCGCCGCTTTGCCGCCGTTCGTGCAGACGGAACACACCCCGCACGTCGTGTTGGCAGGGAACTGCTCCTCCGCATCTCCAAAGTGCGCGGTGAGGCCCTTGGCTAGACATATAGGTGCGCGGGCCCAGTCGAGGACGGATTCGAGGCGCTTCACCTCTGCGGTCTCGCGCTCGTGCATCCGCTCGTACACCTGGTCTGCGATAGCGAAGACGGCGGCTTCTTCTTTCTCAGGGTGGGGAAGGGGCTTGAACATGAGGTAGCGGTTGCGGCGCTGGGATTTCTTGAGCTCGATCCAGCCGGCGTTGGACCAGGTCTCGATCTTGTGCACGATGCCCTGGCGTGCGAGGTCGGAGGTTCGGGAGGCGGCGGCGACGTCGACGTCGTACCATATCTTGCCGAACTTTGCGTGACGGAAGATGGCTTGCGCTTCGGGGGACTTGTCTCCCTTTGCACCGCTCTGGAAGCTGCTGGCGTCGAGGATTTTGTACTGGAATACGGAGTAGATGGGTGTGATGGAGCGCATGTAGCCGAACTTCAGTTCGAGTTGAGCGAATAGCAGGCTGAGCGTGACGTCCTGTACAGAGGCGGTCATGATCAGACAAACGGTACATCTTCGACGATGCAATTGACTTACCCGGATGTCGTGATCCTTCCCAACTTGGTAGGTGTTAATCTCCAGGACGGCATCCTTTCTGTTCACGTCATCGAGTACGGCTTGGGTGCAGATTTCTTTCAAGAAGCTGCGAACGGAATCTCTCGAAGGTGTGTTGCCGCGAGCGAAGTTTTCAAGGAGCACTCGGTCACCAGCGAAAAGGAGCAGAACACATTGTGAAGGTTGGCCATCTCGCCCTCCTCGACCAACTTCTTGTGAATAACCTAAAGAACAACTTGAGCATATGCTGAGAGACGCGTCGTGTCCCGAGAAACGAACCTTCTATCGTCTTCGGAGGATTGAAGTGGATAACATTGCGTATATTAGCTGTGTTGATGGTAAGTGTAGTCCTCTGAAGGAAAAAGGTCAGAAGAGATCCTACCTTTGTCGATTCCCTGAGGTGAGTTATTATTGAGCTATCGCATGCGCTGCTTAGCTATGCAGGTAGGACCCACCATTCCAAAAGCTATCGTGGCGCAAACGACCGCATTCTCGCTTGCCATGAACCACTCCTGAGTTGCTTTGCGCTCGTCTTGGGGCATGCCAGCATGGTAGTGCTTCACGGATAGTTGGCCATTGGACAACTCTCTAGCCACTTGTTCCGTGTGCTTCTGAGTTGTCAGGTAAACGATTGAAGGCCCCGGATTGGCCCTTAAATGTTTTCTGACGAGCTCGATGCGCTTGCTCCCATCGTAGTCGTCCTCTACGCTCTGCACTCTGAGATGAAGGCTGAAAGAAAGCGGTCAGAATATTCGCTACATTCTTTGTATATAGCTAGCGCACTCACTTGTGACGATACGACGAAGTTCGGAAAATGCCATGTTCAGTGTCGATACTGAATGCCTTACAGATATCTTTAGCCACAGAGGGAGTAGCAGTCGCTGTGAGACAAAGAACACGCTTGCAGCTGTTTTCCTCGGCGAATCGAGCGATTTTGAGGTATTCCGGTCTACAAGTACGGTTCAACTCGCGTTTATCCTCACACCACGGCTGCTGAGAACGCACCTAAAGGCATCACCCCACTCGGAAACACAATGAGACTCGTCCACAGCAAGCAAGGCGATCTTGACACGAGCAATTTTCGCCATGAAACCTTCCATGTTCAACCTAACACATCCACACCGACAGTGAGCATCTCGTAGCTGAAAACCTATGAGTGAATCTGGAGCACTTGCCTTTCCGGGGCAACATAGAGTAGCTTGAGTTTGCCCGATTCGATTCTACTCCACGTCTGCTGATACTCCTCAAGGCTCAAAGACGAGTCCAAACGCGCAGCGGGCACACCTTTCCTCTCCAACGCGTCCACTTGATCCTAGCGCGGAAGTTTAGTAAGGTGTTTGACGCGGGGCGAACGACGCGACGTACCTTCATCAACGCGATTAAAGGGCTTATTACCAGCGTTAAGCCATCAAGCAGCAAAGCCGGAAGTTGATAACACAGACTCTTCCCACTCCCAGTGGGTAAGACCGCTAAAGCCGACTGACCCTCCACCAGTATACGCTCCAAGATGGGCTCCTGCTGTCCACGAAAGGATTCCAGCTTGAAGTCGTTCTTTAGTTTCTCAGTCGCAAGGGCCATGACATCAGGCGCGTCGTCGTCGGCGCCCCAGTATTCGGAATCGGAATCGGACATGATAGAGAGAAGAGAGGCAGGTCAAAGTTGAGTTGAAGCTGAGTTTTGAGTTTACGCGCGATTGTTTATACCAACGTGACCGAGACTCTTGCCAAGATCGGGCACCGCACCGGGCGTCTTCCCCTCCTACAACGGAATGGACGGGGTGTTCTACATGTCTAAAGGATATACAACGAGACTTATGATACGTCGCCCTAAGTACGAGAAGGCGGACAATCTTCAGGATCATTTCGCTGTTTGCCGTTTGAAGAAATTCCTCAGTGCAGAGGTCTTTGGCTTTTGGCTGATGTCAGGGCCTGAGATCGGCTTTGGCGGTACGGAACGCGGTTGGGAGGAATCATATGTGTTATCCATAGGAGTAGATAGTGTAGAAGGTGAAGGTGCGGACTGTGCAGGAAGTGTTCGCCTGTTTGTTGCAGAAGGTGAAGGTGCCGACTGTGTGGGAAGTGAAGGTGATGACGATCTTGATAGAGAGGATGGCTGCTGTTGCTCCTCCAGGGCACATTGGGGGGTTCCGGTTGAGGCGTCATAGGGCATTGACTGGCGGCCCTCGGATACTGCAAAGTTGGGAGAAGCCCGACGAGTATCGTTGCGTCTTGTACGTTGCATGATGCAGAGATCGTCCAATGCCACAACGGTATCCGGATGGTCATGTCCAAGCCTCCGCTGCGTCCTCTCGAATACCTCCTTCTGCAGCGACTCCGCCTCGTCATGTCGTCTTGATGCACTAAGCGTAGGGGCGAGATTGGCTATTGCGCCGATAGTGAATGAGTGGTCGCGCCCGAGGTCTCGCTGCATCTTCTCCACCACCTCCCTCTGTATCGACTCCGCCTCGTCGTATCGTCCCAATAACGAAAGGGTGGCGGCGCGACCAACCATTGCATCGATGGTGCGTGGATGATCGGGTCCATGCATCTTCCGCAGCTTCGCCAGAACGTCTCGCTGCATCACCTCCGCCTCTTTGTATCGTCCGAGTCTCCGAACAGCTTCGGAGAGATCACTTATTGCCGAAACGGTATCGGGGTGGTCAGGTCCAAGCTTCCGCTGCGTCCTCTCCAGCACCTCCCTCTGCATTCTCTCCGCTTCATCGTGTCGGCTTAGTGCACTGATCGTGAGGGCCAGTCTGCCCATCGTGGTAAGAGTAGTTGGGTGGTCAGTTCCAAGCTTCTGGCGACTCTTCTCTAGCACATCCCTCTGTATCGACTCCGCTTCGCCGTGCCTTTCTAATGCACCGAGTGTGTTGGCGAGGTTGCTCATGGAAATTAGGGTATACGGGTGGTCGGGTCCGAGTTGCAGCAGCCTCTTCTCCAGCACCTCCCCCTGCATCGCCTCCGCTTCGTCAAACCGTCCCGCTGACGCGAGTGTATCGGCGCGACTGCTCATCGCCTCCATGATATATGGGTCCTGGGGTCCAAGCTGCTGTTGCATCTTCTCCAGAACCTCCCTCTGCAACGGCTCCGCCTCATTGTGTCGTCCCTGCGACCTGAGCGTGGTTGCAAGCTCGTTGCTCGCTAAGATTGTATCTGGGTGATCAAGCCTCAGCTTCCATTGCTTCCACTTTAAGACATCCCTCTGTATCGATTCCGCCTCGTGGTACTTCCGCTGTGAGCTGAGTGTGGGCGCCAGGTCGCCCATTGCCCAAATGGTATCTGCGTGATCACGTCCGAGCTGTTTCTGTTTCTTGGCCAGCACGTCCCTCTGGAGCGACTCTGCCTCTATGTGAAGCCCTCGCTCGAGAAGTGCGTTGGCGAGGTGAGTCATCGCTTGCATTTCCAGTGGTCTGCTCCCAAATCATGTTGGTTTCGGGTCAACACGAAACGTAAAAGCTCCTCTGCATCGCCGTACCAGCCGGTCAAATACGAAGCATTGCCCAATATCGCCAGAATCTGCGGGTGCAAGGACGCACGCTGCCCAGACCTCCATGTATTCGAAGATGCTGCATGTGGGGTATTAGCTGTGGCAGCGTTGCCTGCCAATTATCCCATGAGGAGTTGAGTGTGGCGGCAAGGGTGAAAGCGGCGGCGGATGGGTTCTTCACTACCCCGCGGAGGCAATCATGAATGAGGGGATGAATCGAGTAATGGTTGGCCTCGTCGAACGACAGAAGGGAAGATGAGCACGCTTCCTGCATGCACCATCTAAATTCGTTTGCATCCCAAGATTCGTCGATGATGAATTGGTGGAGGAAGTCGCTTGCGTGCGAATAGGCCTCGTGCTCCTGCGTGGAGACTGGTATGGAGGGAGAAGTAAACAGCTTATCGGATATGCTGAGATACGCGTCTTGAAAAAACTGCTCGGTGATCCCGGTATGGTGGAGGTGAGAACACAGGCAAAGTAGTGTCTGGGCGCGGGCAGATAGGATGTCGTAGCTGAGCTTCCACGTTGTGTAGACGTGAAGAGGGTAGTCATCGATGTCTGTAGCATCCACTCGGTCGTTTTTTCCGTCTAGCAGACGCGTTCGAAGAGTGCGAAATTTCTTCAGGTATTGCTGAACCGTCCATCGACCGTTGGACATACATGCGCCGGCCTGGACAACTGCGAGAGGGTGCAAATACAGCTCCTACACACACGGTTAATTTACTGAAGTATGCAGGTGAGTTTGAACTCGCTTACGTTTACTAGAGTCACGACCGGCTTCTCCTGGCGAGCAGCTGCTTCCTCGGAGATATGCGCCGTGGACACCAGTAACTCGACGGCCTCCTCCTCGCTAAGTGGTTTCAAGTTCATGATAGATCCGCGGCGGGGACTCCAGTGCTTGACCTTCTCTGAAAGCCGAGTGGTAATGAGAATACGAGCGTGGTCCGATTTCGGGAAGTACTGTCGCAGGTTGATCGTAGAGTCGTCAGCATTGTCGATGTACATGAAAAACTCCTGGGTTAAGGATGTCATCCACATCAACGCTGCCTCGCTTGTTTCGACAACGCCATTGGCTTTGGCAATGGAGACGAAGCTAGCTTCGAGTGTAGCTGTCGTGGTGCTGTCGATATAGAACACGAGATGGGCCTGATCCCTTTGAGAGAACCTGGGCAGGAGGATGATCAGTACGCATAGTATATTCGGCTTTCAACGGTCACCAGTGAAATACTTTTGGTAAACCCTCTTCATGAACATGCGCGAAAGCTGAGTTTTTCCGCACCCGCCTATGCCAACAATGGAAAAGATTTGGCGTTCGTCCAGCCGAACATCAGGCCCAAAAAAGAATCTCCACAGGATCTCCTGTTCCTCCTCCCGCCCAGCAAAGTTTGCAGAAGCGAGTGAGCAGCGAGGGGCCGGAGCAGGCTTGGGAGGTGGTTCTGGAGATCGTTTCAGCACACTGTCATAGGGTCAGATGCAGGAAAGCCGCTGACCTGCGTTATAGATTAACGTTCCGGTGATATTGTTGAAAGAGCCGATATGTCCTCCAGCCGCTGGAATAGTAGCGTTAGATTCAAGGCATTATGGCAATACTCACGGTGTACTGACTTTCCATGCGCGAGAAGCTTGCATCAAAGTGGACTCAAAGTGGACTCCGACAACTGGTGTCTCTTCGTCTGACATTGATGCGGGATATGGTTCGAGTTGCTCAACGAGCAGGCTTAAAAGGGGACTCGGATACCATGGGCAGACCTGGGTTTGGGTAAGACTGGGGTGGATAAGTTCGGCAAAGAACATGCACTGGCTGTATATCTTATAACAATACGCAGTGGAAAGTACAAGGACGCCGCTAAGGCACTGGCAGTGGTGCGAAGCGCTTGTCCACCATGATTGATTCGTTCCTGTACTGCAACTTTTTTCTGCATTCTTCCAACTTGGGATCGTTGTGGGACAGTCATGATACAGCACGCGTCGTTGCACAGAATACAGAGGGAAGCGTCGTCAGAGTTGAGATAGAGTTGGTTCAAGCGCAATTCAAGCGCCCGATTGATGCGCTTCGGCTCATCAGGGTGACAGAGACTCCTCTACTTTCAGCCACCGTCTTCCCCTCCAGCTAATGGACGCAGGCATCCTCGTCGAGACCGGGTTCAGCATCTCTCTGAGGTCAGATCAAGTGTGCTGTGCGGTTGTACATCTAGGCCACGCTGACGCATTCCCGACTAGACAGGGTGGTGCTGTTCGCGACATGCCGCAAATACCTGCTCAGAACCCTATACCATGATTTACGACGACATGCCGGCTCGGACGTATCCATTAGCTCACGTAGTGCTGTCCCAGATGACGACGAGATAGAGCTGTCTGCTTTGCCCATTCCTACATCAGCCTCTCACGCACCAGCGGTGGCGGGAACGAAGCCCCGGCACAAGCTGCCGTTGCATTCGAAGATAGCGCGGATCTCGTTCGCAGCATGCTTCTCGGAGTGCTGCATGATGTTTGCAATGCTCATGGCCCAGGGTGTGGGCGTACTTACACCATCGTAAGAGCATTTACTACGCATCACTATGCTCCATTACTGACATACTGCGGGTCCCGTTTCAGCGTGCGAATGGCGAACTGGCGCATCTCCCTGATGTTCCTCATCGTGCTCATGCTCGTCCTTATCCCTCTTTCACTCAGCCTCGTTCTCACTGCCGATATCTCATATCCTGCATCTTCCTCGCACCCCTCTTCTCCCTCCCGGACAAGCACAATACGATCGACTCTACGTCCACGCACCCTCCTATACCTCACACCCGTCGCACTATACCTCTACGCCCTGTCATATGTGCCTCCTCCACCAGGTCTCCCACCCTCGGATATCGCAGGCGTTGCACTGGCACGACTCATAGTGCTTGGGACGCTGATCCTCGGCGTGCTCTCTGGTCTTGGTGCCATGAGCTACGTGTGGGTGCACCTGGTGCTATTTGGCCGAACAAGGTCAGTAACGTCATCATGCTCACCTTGTGATATTGGCTGATCGCTCCGACAGACCAGTACCTTCGGAAGGAATGGTATTAAGCGCCGAACAGGCACTCGGACAAGTCCGTGAGGAACTACAATCGAAGAGGGCAGAGCAGGGGAAGAAAGCAGCGAGTGGTAGTGTGAGCTTCCTTTCCACCCTCAATCTTCTTGTTCCACTTAACTAACAATGGTTCCATCCCCTCGCAGGTGCAGACTACCAGTCCATCGTCCTGGATGTCTCGCGTCACACAATCCTTCGGCCGCGATGATCGTACGTTTCTCCCAATCATACCTCACACCGCCCACTCATCGCTCTGCAGTGAAGCAAGAGATCGCAGGCCTCGAAGCCCTTGAGATCCAAATGGCCCACAACGCAGACGACATGCGCCGCTCCAGAGACGACGCAAAGCGATCCCGCACCTTCCTCGGATGGGCTATCAACCAAGGTGGACGCGCGTTCGCTCTATACTGCGCAGTTCGCATTCTTTCGGTAAGCATACATTCCCTTCCCTCATATGCCCTTCCTGCATATGCCCTTCCCCGCTTCCTCCATGTACTGACGATATTGCAGACCTTCATTAGCCTAATCATGCCCGCCAAATCCTTATCCTCAACGACGACAACAGGCGACTACATCTCCCAGTCCCTCGCGCTCGTCGTCTCCTTCATCGCCCCACTCCATGCCTCACCACAGGCGATCAGTAACCTCTCGCGGCACATCAGTCTCGCCTTGGTGGGCGTCATTATCCTAAGTAGCGTGAGGCTTATTTTGAGGGGCGCAACCAGGGTATGTCTTCTTCATGGAAGGCGACGCTGGGCGCAGTGCTGATATTGTTGCTTGTCACAAGGTGCTAAGAGTCGCAAGCAAGACCATCGCCGCGTCCCTAATGACCCTCGTCCTCGCTCAACTAATGGTAAGCCCCCCTCCCCCTTCCCTTTACTCCTGCTCACACGCATAACCACTCCTAGGGCCTCTACCTCATCGCCACCCTCGTCCAGCTCCGCACCACCTTCCCCCCGTTGCCTGCCCACACACCCTCCCTCGACTTAGGCACGGACATGCCGGCGGAAGGAGACAACCTCTTCTCCACGATCCCAGCGTACGAGGTATTCGGCTCGTTGTTCGACTGGGCGTTCTTCGTGTCTGCGGTGGGTACGGGAGTGGTGAAGTGGCTGGCGAGGAAGATCACGGAGTAGAGCTGCCTGTAGATCACAGAGCAGAGCCTGACTAGCCAGGTGTGGCAGAGGGAGGTTGGCGAGTGTACGATATCGGCATGGACTTTCCTGACTACATAGAGTAGACGCATTAGTAATTCACGACATACGCATCCCCATACATACTTCCCCATTCCGCACCACCCTCATAACTTGTCTTGGTTTCTTGCTCTCACGAATGGCGAAATCACCCCAATAGACAAAAAGCCAAAGTAACATCTATATGTAATGGTCGAGACTACAGGGAAACACAACAAAGCAAATGTACAACAGAACCGGGATTTTCACGTTCACGTTCCAACCTCGCAAAGGTCTTCCTTCCATCGGCCCAGAGGCTTAGTTCCCATCCTTCTCAGCAGCGTACTTCACAAGATCCACCACCCTCCTCGAGTAACCCCACTCATTATCGTACCACGAGATCAACTTGACAAAGTTATCATTCAGCTGGATCCCAGCGCTCGCATCAAAGATCGACGACGCGGGGTGTCCGATAAAGTCGGTGGAGACGACAGAGTCCTCGGTGTACTCGAGTACGCCCTTGAGCGGGCCTTCGGCGGCCTCCTTGATCGTCTTCTTGATGTCGTCGTACTTGGCGGGCTTCTCGAGGCGGACGACGAGGTCGACGACGGAGACGTCGTTGGTGGGGACTCGGAAGGCGAGACCGCTGTTCAGTGCATATATTAGATTTTAGGTGTGAAGGGGAGAAGGGGTAAGGCGTACGTGAGCTTGCCGTTAAGGTCAGGAATAACCTTTCCGACGGCCTTGGCGGCACCAGTCGACGAAGGGATGATGTTCCCGTTCACACCACGTCCACCACGCCAGTCCTTAGCAGACGGCCCATCGACGGTCTTCTGGGTAGCAGTCGTCGCGTGAATCGTGCTCATCAGACCCTCAACGATGCCGTACTTGTCGTGGATGACTTTGGCGAGGGGGGCGAGGCAGTTGGTCGTGCACGACGCGTTGGAAATCTATCATATTCGTGAGATCGGCGGTCATGGAGAGGAGGGGGGAAGGACATACGACGGTGTACTCCGACTTGTAGGCGTCAAGGTTGACACCGACGACGAACATGGGTGCGTCGGCGGAGGGAGCGGAGATGATGACCTTCTTGGCACCACCCTTCAAGTGGAGGGAAGCCCTTACAAGTTCCCCTTTGTTCAGCACCAATTCAACCCAATCATCCAACCCATAGGTAACTCACTTGTCAATAGTAGTGAACACACCCTACCCAACAAAACCGCATCAGCACTCGCCCACAGACACCAAATATACATATATAGGGGCGTGCTTACAGTAGACTCAACGACGTAGAGCGCACCAGCCTGTCCCCACTGGATCGCAGCAGGGTCCTTCTCGGTGTAAACAGTGATAGGGCTGCCGTTCACAACGAGCTTTCCGTCCTTCGCCTCGACCGTGCCCTTGAAGCGTCCGTGGACGGTATCGTACTTGAACATGTAGACCTAAACAAACGCGCCACCATGACATGAGATTGACATAATCGACATAATCATAGGCGCAAAATCGAAATCGGTGGGACTCACCATGTACTCGAGGTCGATGAAGGGGCTGCGAACAGAACAAACACCACGTTCAGAATGGAACGAAGGAGAGAGGTGGGATGGGAAGGAGAGACACGTACTCGTTGATAGCGACGACCTCGACGCCGCCCATTTCGAGGGCGTTTCGGAGGACAATACGTCCGATACGGCCTGATTATGACGAGAACATGCGTCGTCAGCATCGCCTTGGTATATGGGTGGAAGGAAAGACGCGTAGACTTACCGAATCTGTACAGATCGACACCAACGACAAAAACAAAAACGCGAAGCGAAACAGTGAGCTCATGTTCGTTATCTCTCTCAAATGAGGAGGACAGACCCGTTGATGCCGACTTTGACCTATCGTGGACGAGTGTCAAATCGGTCTAGAGCTTGAGAGAATATAGGTAGGGACGTACCATGATGTTGTGTTTGTGGATGAGAAAGTGTTCTTGTTGATGAGGGGGTTGAGGAAAGATGAGTGAGGTTATCACATCGGCTCTTTATGCGATTTCAATTTTGTGACGATTTGATCTGTATCGCGCATCATCATTGCCTTTTGACGACAAACCGTCATTGGATTCTCCCGTTGGGGAGCGCTGGTACCGCAGCAGTACATACCTCTCGATTATCACTGAGGCTCTGGGATACTATGGACTGGACAGCTCTAGAGTATGGCTAGTCTGAACTTCTCCGCGTTTAATTCTAAGAGGATGACTCGATCTCATCTAACGTGAGAGCTTTTGTCAGGGTCAGGAGGCACTTTGCAGACGCGCTATTATTATGACAGCAGTCTCGAAGCTTCCAGTGTGACACTGCTCTTGACGCCTCAGGCTCCTATGTATGTCCGACAACGCCCGGCCTTGACTCTGAAAACCTTGGAGGTTAGCACGGAGGCCGAGTAATCCGAAGAATTCAGCCCACTCAAGTCGAGCAACAACAAGTACATATGTAGACTGATCATGATCGCGAATCGATATCACCGACACCCACATTTGCGAAGACGCGAGGTTACGCCGTACGCGGTGATACGCGTCCACTCAGCATGCGTTTATACACTCTAGTAGTAAATGCAACGCCGAACTGCCGATTCGTCTAAAAAGTGGGAAGCGGTATCGTATCGAGATCGATGGTTTCGTATTTCAATGGGAACTCGAGTCAAGGTCTGCTACTCGGTACAGCAAAGGAAATTGGGGATTGGGGGGCAGATCCTGGAAAGTACGATGGTAAGTACACCTCACTCTCCTCCTCAATTACGTTTCCAACTGAGTAGCGTTAGCTTGCAGAGCTGATGCAGGTGCTAATTACATGCCTTGGTCCATGAATGGATCGCTGTTCCTTCATCGGACTCGATCACTTGGTAGATCGAGGTTCCTCTGGCACTCTGCATTGCTATCAATTTGACAACACGACCACAGAAGAGCACCTCCCAGCGCAATGTGCCTTGCAACTTTTCCAGTTTTAAGTTTCGAGCAAAGCGCGTTTCGATCACATGACCCTGTTTCCAACCGCAGATCTGGTTGGACCGATACCACCCGCCCGTTCTCCTGTACCGGGACCTCAAACTCCTGCGTCATACCCATTTCCTTGCTCAACGACAACGACAACACTGGCTACCGAGCTCACAAGTTTCCCTCCCTGAGCACATAGGGATTGTAAGTGCACATCTTTGCTTGAAGTGCGGTTACGAGATTCACACAAATCGTATAGTTGACTAGGAATCACTTAGAGCGAAAACCTGTTCCGAAACTGCACAAAACTGCGGATCTTCCGAGGTCGAGGTCAAGAATCGCATTGCGCGCCTAGATATCGAATCTCTCGCTGCTCACCAGTCCTAGTGGATACTATCCGAACCTACGTCGGTCTATCGTGCGCTTAAGAAGTCGCGCGAACGAGCATTGGATGAAAGATGTAGATCCCAACCAGCTGGCTCATGAGGAGGATCATCTCAACCTCGTCACGCCGTCTTCGCCCGCTCCATCGTCCTCCTCGTCTATCTACTTTTCAGCTTCTTCTGAAGTTCATTCGGACTCGGCAGCGCGGTCAACTCCAGAGCATGGGTCCTCTCTTCCTTCGACTACCGCCGCGGTCCCTATTCAAGATTCTTCACGACCAACTTCTCTAGGATCCCCCGCTGCGAAAACCCCAGCATCCTCAGTCCTCCCCTCCCCTCCCCTCCCCTCCTCCCCTCTCGTCGAATCACCCATCCCCACAACCGACCCCATCCACTCAACCAACCCCTCCCCCTCCTCCTCCCTCTTCTCCACCCCCGGCTCCAGAGTCTTCAAATCATCCAGATACACCCCCTCCGCCCCACCCCCCTCATCAAGACCATCATCAAAACCCCGCCCAGAACTCCCAAGAACTCTACGAGATCGACACGCAGACGGTGCATTCGACATCGCTCACGTTTTACACGTTGCGTCGTTGCACTCGACTAGTGCATGGGTGAGGAGTGTTTCTATGACAGGGTGGAATAGTGGGAGTGGGAGTGCGCCGCCGTCGCCGAGTGCGTCGATGGGGCCGACGTATTATATCTCGAGGGAGAGTAGAAGGAGGTCGATGGCGGATACTTCTACGAATTGTGGGTCTTCTCCCAGTGTGACGAGGAAGGCGTCGATGGATTCCGGGTATGGGGAGATTTCGGGTTCTCCGCTGAGCTATTCCCAGTTTGATAGAGTGGATGAGGAGGAGGGGCAGGGTGGTGGTGGGTTCGATGGGTTACCCGCTGCGGTGCCTACTGCGTCTTATGTCTTCCCTGCCCCGTCCTCTGCATCCCCCGCCACGTCAGCTTCTTCCCCCGCCGTACTTTCTGCGTCCCCCGCCGCGTCTCCCGCCCTCTCCGCATCCACCACCCCTCCAGCCGGTCCCTCCCCCGCTTCGTCAGTTTCTACCTTGGTGCAAGGCTCCTCCCTAGGAAAAGACTCTCCACCCACTTCACTCGGCAAAGCGTCCCCTCTAGGACAATCCCCGCCCACCTCTCTCGGCAAAGGCTCATCCGCCCCAGGGCCAGGACCATCCTCACTCCCCATCTCCCGCCGCCGCCGCACACACCAATACACCCTCAGCCTCTCCGAACTCATGGATACGGCAGAGGCGAGGTATACGTTGCCGAGGGGTGGTATTTCACCACAGGAGAGTATCAGTATCAGCAAGCTGAAAGACAAGGCGAAGAAGCGGAGTAGCACGTTGCCGGGGGTGAAGGGGTCGGGGTTGAAGAAGTTGGGTGAGGGGGTGGAGAGGGTGGAGGAGGATTATGTGCGTTTTTTTTTGTGTGTGGGTGTGATGTGATACTGATTTGTGTGTTTGGGGTAGTTCTGCGCGAAGTATAAGGCGAAGGCTCCTACCGAGGGCGTGAGGCGCGCGAAGCAGGTGCCCGTTCCGGGTCTTTGAAGAAAACGCCACTCCCAATCGTTTGTGGTGTTGCATGGCGCTCAAGTAATCCCTCCTCCCCTCAAGTTATCACTACATCGCCCAAGCAGTCCTCTCCCCAAGTTCCTCTCGACCTTTCTGGTGACCCACGCTCGTTACCGCACTGCGAAGGACCACAAGCGGTCTGCATTCAACCAATGCGTGCGGTACACTCGACCGCGTCCCTTCTTGGAACCAAGGCATCAACCATTCCTTTTTCCACCTCCTGACTCCTCATACACGACCTCCTCATACATAAACGCATATCCTCACGCACTTCCTCCTCCTCATACACAACCTCCTCCTCCTCATATCCTCCCGCCCCTCCTCATATCCTCCCGCCC
>ML178832.1:4339-15032 GCA_004369125.1 Pterulicium gracile
AGTTGCTCACTCTCATCCACCAGCCTTGCTGGATTAAGCAGTGCTAACACATCTTTCCACTGTAGATATGCCCGCTGATCTTCTCACCAAGCCGCTTTCTCCAGACTTGGTTGTGAAGCATCGCACTGCTATGGGACTGATTTAGACTTGTTCAGTCAAGGGGGTGTGTTGAAACCGCTCTTCTTGTTTGTTATGACTTCACATGTCTTGCATTCCTTTTCTCTATGTTATATTCGGATTCCTTGCATTCTCCTCTATAACTTTGTCTCTTATTTCATCCTTCCATCTGTTCTGGTGGTTGACTTACATTACTTAGTGTAGTCAGCCACAGCTGGACTCTACTGGTGGATGATAGTGATCACATGATCTTCAGTTGCTCACTCTCATCCACCAGGTACTGTAATTTGCACTTTCCTAATGTTATCAGTTGCTCACTCTCATCCACCAGCCCCTTGCTGGATTCTGCAGTGTTAACACTTCCACGTTGACAAACTATTCCCCTGGAGAGGCAACACCATTAATAGGAAGGAACCCCCAGAACCTGGCCCAGTGGAGCTGGCGCTGGAGGACAATACAGGAAAAGAGGAGTGGGAGGTAGAGGAGGTTACAGATAGCAGGTTATTCTGGAACAAGCTGCAATACTGGATACAGTGGAAGGGGTATGGGCCGGACGCAGAAGGGTGGTTGGATGCAGCAAACATGGAGGCACCGGACTTGGTCAAGACTTTCCACAACAAGCATCCACACACACCAGGGCCGTTGACTCCGGAGAAGAAGGGGAAGAAGAGGGCACGGAAGTGAGATTTTTTTTTTTTCTTTGGTCATCGTGGACAATGAGGTTTAGGAGGGGGGTAATGTCGCAAAGCAACCTTGGGACTTAGCTTGTTTTCTCTTTGGTTCCTTTTAATTGTATTGTTTCACTTTCATCATTTGACTTGTATCATCTCACTTTGCATCTTCTTGCATCTGTCCATTGTTCTTTTGTTTGTTCACCGTTTTTTTGACTGTTTATCATTGCTATGCTTGTTCATCATTTGGCTCCAGGCTGTGCTCTGTCTAGAGTATATAGAGACGAGCCCCAGCACCTAGTTTCCCATCTTGACCTCTTTGTCATTTGGGTTACTAGGTGAGTAGCTACTCTTTTGTGTCTTTACGCACTCGTTATTCATCTTTGTCATTTGGGTTACTAGATTGCGCTATTGCCCCGTTTGTAACAGTGCCCTTAAACATGTTCTCATTCAGACCCTTGTCATTGTATGATTTTATCTTCTCATGTACTATGGGCAGTATACACAAATGCCATTCATCTTCATTGCATTTCCATGTGGACATTTGCCTGAGGGGAGGGAAGAACAACTTGAGAACCGCGGCCATGGTGGACAATGGAGCCACCGCACTTTTTTTGGAAAGGGATTACGCCAAGCAGCACATGCTGCGCACGTTCAAGCTGCAAGACCCAATTGATGTCTTCAATATCAACAGGACTCTGAATTCCGCTGGATGCATTTGCAAATTTGTGCGCATGACTCTGACAGTTGATGGTTACAATCATGCAGTAGACCTCCTGATTACAAATCTAGGCAGGAGAACAACATTTTGGGCCTGCCGTGGCTTCGGAGTGTTAACCCTAAGATTGATTGGGAGAAGGGACGGCTTACGGTAAAGGAACAGCGCCCGGCAAGGGTCACTGTTAAGAAGGTTCCAAACCATGAAGGGGCGCAGATTGGGGGCACAACAACAGATCCTTGTATTGTGAAGTTTGCAGGGAACGCAACTCCAAATCAGGAAGCTCTGGCCACCCCAGAGCCACCCCCTGGAGACGGCAAATTCAATATACCCGTGGAAAAGGAGAAGGAGGAGCAACCAGCACCAATTTGTATTTGTGCAAACCGTGCGCAGCGTTGGAAGTGGATTTGTGCAGGTATCTTGGAGAATCAGAACAAGGAGGTGTGGTGCGCCGCAGGTTTTACTTACTCTCAGAAACTTGCAGAGGACACACACAAGGAGAAGCCGTTGAAGACGTTTGAGGAGATAGTTCTGGAGCAGTATTGTCAGTACTCAAAGGTCTTCTCCAAACACAAATCAAAACAGCTACCAGCACACAAACCCTGGGATCACAATATTAACCTACTCCCCGATGCTCCCGACTCCATTTGCACAAAGGTTTATCCCATGTCACCCACAGAACAGGAGGAATGCAAATCAGAACAGCTACCAGCACACAAGCCCTGGGATCACGCTATTGACCTACTCCCCGGTGCTTCCAACTCCATTTGCACAAAGGTTTATCCCATGTCACCCACGGAGCAGGAGGAGCTTGATTGGTTCCTGGACAACAATTTGCGCAAAGGTTATATTTTGCCTTTGAAGTCTCTCATGGCCTCTCCAGTTTTTTTCGTCAAGAAAAAAGATGGGAAGCTTCCATTTGTCCAGGACTACAGAAAACTCAATGAACACACAGTTAAAAATTGATATTCCCTTTCTCTTGTCACCAACATGGTCAGCAGGTTGTTGAAATCACTCTTCTTGCTTGTTATGACTTTACATGTCTTGCATTCCCTTTCTCTATGTTATATTTGGATTCCTTGCATTCTCCTCTATAACTCTGTCTTTTGTTTCATCTTTCTATCTGTTCTGGTTGTTGAGTTACATTACTTAGTGTAGTCAGCCACAGCTGGACTCTACTGGTGGATGATGGTGGTCACCTGATCTTCAGTTGCTCACTCTCATCCACCAGGTACTGTAATTTGCACTTTCCTAATGTTATCAGTTGCTCACTCTCATCCACCAGTTCTTTGCTGGATTCTGCAGTGTTAACACAGGTTACAGGGTGCGCGGTTCTTCACAAAGTGCAACGTACGCTGGGGTTACAACAATGTTCAGATCAAGGCTGGCAATGAGTGGAAGGCAGCATTTGCAGCTAACAGAGGGCTCTGGGAGCCTAACATTATGTTTTTTGGCCATACTAACTCACCAGCAACGTTCCAGGCTGTTATGCCCGTGCCCACAACTAGCAAGACTGGGTGATAAGTCCGTTGGCAAACAGGTCTTGTCCTTAGCCTGACGCTGCTCCTAATGACCGTGGACTTGTATTTGCTGAGTCCACTCAATGGAGAGAGAGAGAGAGGGGAGAGAGGAGAGAGAGGGAGAGAGAGGGAAAGAAAGAGTGGAGGAGTAGAATGTGGATCAATGCAGTGACTAGATGTGGTAGCAAAGATGATATTCTGTCTGAGGAATCGAGTAGAGTTCCTCAGCCTTATATACACAGCAGTAACTAACTAATGAGTCATGCTGAGTCGCAAGGAGAAATGAAGGAGAAATGACGGGAGAATGACATGAGTCATAATGACTCCTTGGTGAGTGGAAGGAAAAACCAAGGAGGAACCCAGTGAGTCATAACAACTCCTTGGTGAGTGAAGGAGAAACCAAGGAGAAACTGAATGAGTCACAACGTGAATCCCTGGAGAAACAAAGAAAGAACCAAGGAGAAAATGAGGAAGGAGAAAGATAGGAGGAAACAAAGAATTAATCTAAGATAAGACTATAGCGCGATCACATGTTAAACACAATCATGTGTCTGAATGAAACCACAATCCTTTGTCGAAGCATGCATATAACACAGGCACTCATGAATACAATATTTGCAGACCTCATTGCACCAGGAAAGGTGGCGGTCTACTTCAACGACATCTTGATTTTCAGCATGGACTTGAAGGAGCATTGGACAGTGGTGAAGGAGGTGCTGAAGCAGTTGGAAGAGAATGATTTGTATCTCAGGCCAGAGAAGTGCAAATTTGAGAAAGAGGAGATTGAGTATTTGGGGCTGATTGTTGGAAAGGGGAGGTTAGGATGGATCCAGTAAAGATGAAGGCAGTGCACAACTGGCCATCTCCCAGGAATCTTTGAGACATTTGCGCTTTTCTGGGTTTTGCTAACCTCTATTGGTGTTTTATCCAGAACTTTGCCAGGATCACTTGGCCATTGAACAACCTCACAAAGAAGGACACCACATTTGTCTGGGGTTCTCAGCAGCAGCAGGCATTCAATGAACTCCAACAGGCCTTCATCAGCAAACTGATTCTTACTCTGTGGCAGCCCGGCAGACCAACTTGTGTAGAAGTGGACGCCTCCAGGTACGCAACAGGTGGCGCGTTGATAACAATGGATTATGGCACCTGGCAGCTTTCAGGTCCGCATCTATGATTTCAGTCAAGCGCAACTATGAGATCTACAACAGGGAGATGTTGGCAGTAGTGGAGGCATTGAAGGATTGGAGGGTGTACTTGAAAGGGAGTCTGGAGCCGTTTGAGATCATCACCAACCACAAGAACCTACAGTGGTGGAGCAAGGCGCAGCACTTGACACGTTGTACTTTTTGTGTTTTGACTTCCGTCTGGTCCACTGTCCAGGCAAGGCTCACACTCAGGCAGACACTCTCTCTCAGATGCCCCACCATCAGGTTCACAATCACAAGGATAACCGGCAACAGACAGCACTTTGGCACAATTGCAGCAAACACGCTTTTGCAGGAGCCGGAGAACAAGTTGGAGAAGCAAATTTGGAGCATCTCAAAGAGGGAGGCAGAGGTGTTGGAGGGCTTACAACTGTTGAAGAAGGATGGATTGAAGTGATTGGCATCTGGCTATCACCCCCAGGCAAATGGTCAGACAGTACGCGCTAACCAAGAGGTAGAGAAGTACCTTTGTCTCTATGTGGATTGACGTCAGACGGATTGGGCGGATCACCTTCCCCTGGCAGAGTTTGTCATCAACTCTTGCATTGCATTGGCTCACGGAATGACTCCGTTTGAGGTGGTTTACAGTTACCAGCCCCACTTCAATATCCCCATTGGCACCAGGACTGGAATAGCGGACGTGAATAAGTGGGTAAAGATCATGGAGGAGGTGTGGAGAGATGTGACGGCTGGGTTAGAGGAGACAAAGCAGAAGCAGAAGGAGGTTTTTGAGAGGGGGAAAAAGGCGGCGCATGTGTTCAAGGTGAGGGACAGTGTGTACCTGGACAGCAGGGATGTAAAACGCCTTGTTCCAACCCGCAAGATTGCGGAAACCTTCTTGGGACCGTTTCCCATTCTGGAAAAGATTGGTGACCTTGACTACAAACTTGACCTCTTGGACCAGCTGAACCGAGTTCATCCTGTTTTCCACGTTGACAAACTCTTCCCTTGGAGGGGTAACAAGGTCAACAGTAAGACGCACCACCGCCAGCGCTGGTAGAGCTGGATAAGGAGGACAACACAGGCGAGCCGGAGTGGAAGGTAGTGTTATATGCATGCTTTGACAAAGGACTGTGATTTCATTCAAGACACATGATCATGTTTAACATGTGATTGCATTATAGTCTTATCTTAGATTAATCCTTTGTTTCCTCCTATCTTCTCCTTCCTTGTTTTCTCCTTGGTTCTTTCTTTGTTTCTCCAGGGATTCACATTGTGACTCATTTAGTTCCTCCTTGGTTTCTCCTTCCACTCACCAAGGAGTCATTATGACTCATGTCCTTTCTCCTTCATTTCTCCTTGCAACTCAGCATGACTCATTAGTTAGTTACTGCTGTGTATATAAGGCTGAGGAACTCTACTCGATTCCTCAGACAGAATATCATCTTTGCTACCACATCTAGTCACTGCATCAATCCACATTCTACTCTTCAACTCTTTCTTTCTCTCTCTCTCCCTTTCTCTCCTCTCTCCCCTCTCTCTCTCTCTCCATCGAGTGGACTCAGCAAATACAAGTCCACGGTCATTAGGAGTGGCGTCAGGCTAAGGACAAGACCTGTTTGCCAACGGACTTATTACCCAGTCTTGCTAGTTGTGGGCACGGGCATAACAGGTAAAGGAGATCTTGGATAGCAGATTGTTCCGAGGAAAGCTGCAGTTCTGGTTGAAGTGGAAGGGATATGGGGCAGAGGTGCAGGGATGGCAGCCAGCAACAAACGTAGAGGCTCCCAAGCTGGTGGAGGTGTTTTACAAGAAATATCCAAATGCAGTCCGTCAACCTCCCTCAGTTCTAAAGAAGAAGAGAACACATAGGAAGACAAAGTCTTAGGGTTCATCAGGGACAATGAGTTTAGGAGGGGGGTAATTGTCATGAAGTGGTACAAGGACTCAGTCTCTTTTCCTTTTGTCTGTTTATCTCTCTGGTTATTTTTGATTGCATCACGGACTCTTTATCTTTCTATCATGTTCTTGATCCAGTTTTGCTCATGTAGTTGTTCATCTTGTACAATGTTCCAGCACCTTCCAGCTGTGCCTCAGGCTGTGCTTGCTTGTTTATTATTGCTTGGTGTACTGCCTTGCTCTTCTGGTATATAAATAGTGCCTGTTGGTTATCTATTGGTGCCAATGACGTCATCCTGGGCTTACCATGGCTTTGCAAGGCAAACACAACCATTTGATGGAAGGACAAAACATTGGATCTGGAGGATCCACCAAGGAAAAAGTTGAACGTGATGATTGAGGAGGAGGAGGATGTGGAAAAACCCAAGGGTTTGGGTTGGATAATAACAGGGAAGTCAGTGTTGGAAGAAGACTCAGAGGAGTCGGGTTCAGAGCAAGGAGCAGAGGAAGAAAGCAAGAAGAAGAAAGAAGGACTGCAGCTGCCAACCAACCCGCCTATTTATCAGTTCACAGGGAATTGAAAGACAAGGCGTGCTTGGATTGAAGCTGGGTACATGGAGGAGTTCAGTAATAAGCTGTGGGTTTGCGCAAACTATATGTTCTCCCAGCAGATCACAGAGCATGCAGCCAAGGGAAAGGAGCCTTGTACGTTTGAAGAGATGGTCCCAGAGGAGTATCATTGTTACTCAAAGGTCTTCTCGGAGGCAGAATCAAAACGCCTTCCAGAGCACAAGCCTTGGGACCACGCCATTGAGTTCACACCCAACACTCCTTCAACACTGCGGACAAAGGTATTGTTATATTCATGCATCAGTGTGACTCCTCCCTTCACTGAGGTTGCATTCCTTCTGTGCCTTCTGTTATCAAGATCGCATATTTCTACTCCTTCCAGAATATTCCTTTCCCTTTCCAGAATATTCCTTTGCATCCTATGAGTGTTCACATAAACACCCTCATTGTTCTTGACTGCACAGCCTTGTCTCCAAGGCTGACTCAGAGGCAGTACTTGTGATCAAGAACTGCACAGCCTGAGCTCCACAGGATGACTCCATGTTTGTACCTGTTTATTTTACTACCCTTTATAAAACCAATTGTAGTAGATAGGTTCTGCAATCAGAATATTGACTTAGCTAGACTACTGCTAGTCTGATTGTCTCTCTGAAGTCTTTCTCAGCTCTCTCTGGCCTAGCCAGCCCTTCCTCTCTTTTTCCCTGCCCAAATCGGCCCTCAGACATCTACTCTTCCAAATCCGAGTCCACAGGTTCTCAGGAGAGCGTCAGACTAAAAGCAAGATCTGTTTGCTAAAGGACTCATCCATTGGCCTTTCAAGCAGAGCTTGCACGGGCTTAACAGGTATACCCCATGTCTCCAAGCAAGCAGGCAGAGCTCAATGCATTTCTCTCTGAGAACGTACGTAAAGGCTACATCCAGCCTTCCAAGTCACCCCTTGCGTTGCTGGTTTTCTTTGTGAAAAAGAAGGATGGGTCCCTTCAATTTGTCCAGGACTATTGGCGCATCAACCAGTTCACAATCAAAAACAAACACCCTCTCCCGCTTGTTGCGCACATCATCAACTGGTTGAAGGATGCAAAGTACCTCACAAAGTTTAAAGTACCTCACAAAGTTTGACGTACATTGGGCTTACAACAACATACAGATCCAGCAAGGTGATAAGTGGAAGGCGGCCTTCACAACTAACTGTGGGCTTTGGGAGCCAACGGTGATGTTCTTTGGGCTCACAAACTCACCGGCAACTTTCCAGGCACTGATCAACTCTATCTTTGCAGACCTCACTGCCACTGGGAAGGTCGCTGTCTATCTGGACAACATCCTCATCTTCACCAAGATGTTGGAGGAGCACCACGAGCTTACACACAAGGTGCTCAGGTGTCTAGAGAATCATGACCTCTACCTACATCCAGAGAAGTGCAAGTTCAAGAAAGAGGAGATTGAGTACCTGGGATTGATCATCCGCCATGGACATGTAGCAATGGATCTGGCAAAGTTAGAGGCAGTGAAGGAGTGAAAAATAGACACGAAAAGCTTGCTAAAAGATATACGGGGTTTCCTGGGTTTTGCAAACTTCTACCGTTGCTTCATTGCACAGTTCGCTAGACTGTCATGGCCGCTCAACAATCTCACAAGGAAGAATGTACCGTGAATGTGGTGAAAGGAGCAGCAGAAGGCCTTTCAGGCTCTTAAAGATGTGTTTGTTTTGGCGCCCATTCTGTGCACCCATAAGCCAAGTGGACACAAGAGTTCAAAACAAATTTGGTGTTTGACACATGTGTTGCCCAATCGTCCTGACACTGGTTACAGAAAAGTCAGAGAAAAGTCAGAGGTACTTCTCAACTTCCTGATTAGCGTGCTCAGTCTGGCCGTTTGACTGTGGGTGGTAAGCTGTTGTAAGTGAGGAAGAGATGCCAAGACGCTTCAAAAGTGCCTGCATTACCTTTGACACAAACTGAGGCCCACAATCAGAGACGATAAAGTCTGGTAGGACGTAGCAGGTAAAAAAAATGGTGTGGGTGATGTCCGCCACACCCTTGGTGTTCACATCCAATGAATGTGGTGGGAGCAACATGAGTTATTTTTGTGTAGGGGCTCACGTAGGTTGCTATTGCATTGTACCCTCCTGACTTGGGGAGTTGTGTGATGAGATCAACACCTGTAACTCCCCAGGGCCTTTCTGGCACATCAAGAGGGTGAAAAGCCAACACCGGATGCGCTGGAGCTTGAGCCCGTTGGCAGGTGTTGCAACCCTTCATATACTTTTCCACAAATGAACGCACCTAAGAAGGAATTTGTGAAGGTTGTCCAAGTCAACAGCAAAGTTGCAAGCATGGTTGGAAGCAACATTACATTTGGTATGGATACTCATGGAGGGCTGATAACCTTTATTTGCGAAGAAGGGAGAGATACCAGCAGAAGTGTTGGGGGAGTTGTTGTAGGCAAATTCCGCGAGAGAAAGGTGATGATCCCAGTTGTCCTGCTGGGAAAAACAGCAAGTGCAAATGTACTGCTCAAGAGTTTGATTAGCTTGCTTGGTCTGTCCATCCCCTTCCGGATGATAACCAAAAGTGAAATGGAGCTGCATATCTGGAAGTTTACCTAGCAAACACATGAATTGGGAGACAAACTCAGAACTTTGGTCTGAAGTGATGTAACTGGCAATACCATGCTTAGAGAAGATGTGGATGAGAAAGAGCCAGGCAAGATCTGCAGAAGTGATGGTCATGTAAAAGGGGATAAGGATGCCCTGCTTGGAAGCACAATCAATGATAATCAGGATGGAGTTGAAACTGTTAGAAATTGGCAGCTCCTCAATAAAGGCTAGGGAAATGGAGTGCCAAGGGCGCAAAGAAGCAGGAAGAGGTTTCAGAAGCCCAAAAGGGTTTGACAGGGGGTCTTTTTACATTTGCGCAAAACACAGGACTGAACATAGTCGCGTACAAAGCTGCATAGCATTGGCCAGGTATATTTTTGACAAACCAAGTCCAGGGTGTGGTTTTGGCCAAAATGGCCTGAAAGAACATGATTGTGATGATACTGTAGAACATGTACTCAGAGGTTGTCATGATCTGGAACATAGATGCGGTTGTCAAAGAGGAGTAGGCCTGAACTATCAATAGACCAGCGTGAATCTGTTTCCAAAGATGCAGATGCTAATCCAATGGCAGCTTGGGGATCTGAGGGAGTAGATGCCTTGATTTTGTGATGTAACTGCTTGAAGTTGATGAAAAGAGCAGCGCGGAGGACAGGCTCCTCAAGGAGGGAAGCAATGTAGGAGGCGCAAAGGTGTTTAGTGAAAAAGATAGGACACAAGTTCTAAGGGTTCATCCGTGAATAGGCAGTATCCCCCTCTTTAGGGTAGACATCCCACGTCTAGTAAGGGCATCAGGCTTGGCGCCCAGCTTTCCAGGACAGAAGCGGATAACCATATTGAACAAGTTGAGGTACTTGGATTAACAAACATGTCAACAGGTTAAGACCTTGATAGTGGCAAATGTTGAAATCGTTGTATTTCTTTGATTATTCCTTCACATTTGTTTCTATTATCCTCTTTTCTGGATATTCAGATTCTCCTGATTCCTCTCTATACTTCTGTCCCTTGTTTCATCTTCATATCTGTTCTGGTTGTTGAGCTAGAGTTACTTCTTTCCTTAGCCACAACTGACTTTGATGGTGGTTGAGAGTGCTGACTAAGCCTTCAGTTGCTCACTCTCATCCACCAGGTACTTTACTTATCTTACTCTCAATCAAGCCTTCAGTTGCTCACTCTCATCCACCAGCCTTGCTGGATTAAGCAGTGCTAACAGCAAAGTACTCCAATTTCTTGTGATTGGTGACCATGTCATTGACCTCAGAAGAACCTTCAAGATAGTGTTTCCAACACTTGAAGGCCTCAAAGATGGCAAGGAGCTCTTTGTTGTAAGTATTGTAATTGAGCTCTGTGCCAGTGAGGGTGCCAGTGAGGGTGCGGAAGTGGAATGCAATGGGGCAGACTTTCCCGTTGTCAGACCAGATGGATAGAATAGCAGCAATGGTGTAGTTAGAGGT
>ML178832.1:20693-45461 GCA_004369125.1 Pterulicium gracile
ACTTGCTGAAAACGTCCAAAAAGTTGTGGAACTCCTCTGGGACCACCTCCTCAATACCCTTCACCTTCTCCGGTCCATCTTGCTTTCTCTCCTTCTCAGCCAGACGCTGCGAGACCATCATTCCTGCTGCCGCCCGCGCTGACCCCTCTCCTTCCTCCTCAAATGTCATTGCCCTCTGGCCAGCATGCCCAGGAACGGAGCGCCCACCCCAGCACTGCTCTAGGTACCACCCTCCCTCCCTGTATGGAACACCAACAACACAACCATCGCTGGTGTCGGGGGTCCGAGCCAACTGTGCCTTCTCCTCCTCAATTCTTGCCACCAACATCACCTGCGCCTGCCGGACCACTGCCGCTTGCTGCTTGTGCAGGAAGCGTGGGTAGGCTGTCTTCTTTGACTTCAGCCCAGCCAACGCCTCCCGGGGCTGCCGCTTGGGCAAGCCCGGAGAGCAGTTTGTGTGCTGGCCTATAGACAACGCTGGCAATGCTGAGCGCTTGCCGCGCAGGCGGGAGAACAAGGCCAAACAGATCACTTCCTCTTGCGAAGGCAGTGGAGGTAAACCAGCCTCCACCGCCGCTCTCACTGCCCGGCGGTGCTCTCAAACCTCAAACTCCAATCTCCCTTTCTTCGGCGGGTGTTTCGGACGGCCAGTCACCAGCAGGGTAGGCGCCAGTGGCTTGGGCTGCACCTGGCGGCAATTTGCGTGGCAGGCAGGAGTGTCAAAAGAAATGGTGAACTTGCGCCAGTCAATTGTAGGGTTGTGCTGCCGAAGCCAGTCAATGCCAAGAATCAGGTTGTCATTGCCAATATCGGCAACTTGGAAGAGTTTATCCTCCTCGTGGTCATCCACGACCACTTGCAAAAGCATCTTGTAAGTTATGAGCCCAGAGGTGACATTGGAGTTGTCAATGGTGCGGAGGCGGAGAGGTCTCTTCCAAAGGATAGTGGGAATGCCGTGCTCGTCCACAAAGCGCTTGTTGGCCAGGGAAATGTTTGCCCCAGAATCCAGCATTGCGCGAGTTGAAAATCGTACTGCGGTACTCTTGTTGTCGACAGTAAGCGGGATCTCAAACGAATGAAAGTCAGAATGTGGGGTTCTGGCATGAACCACCGCACACCACAGACGCCGTGGACGCCTGCAAACTTGGGGAGGGGAGTCAACAATAACATTTGGAGAAGCTGTTTCTAACACAGAGTACCGGTTAGCCGCACCTGGTGCAGTTACTCAGGATTGGCGTATACAAAATCCGGTGCCAGGGATGAAGACAGTGACGACGTCAGGGATTGGGGAAGTGGGGACTGGGATGGGGACAGGACAGAGGGCAAAGCTGCTGCGTTGCAAACCCATGCCTGCCAGGCTCCAGTCTTTGTGTATCCACACCTCCTGTGGCCAGGCAACCTGCAATCACCACACCGGACCCGGGCCATGTCAACATCCATTGCGTTCGGATCAACGGGGCGAGGAGGTGGGACTGCAAGGACTGGTCAAAGGGGCTGAGTGACAGGGGGGACGAACAAAGGGGACGAAGTGGGTACTGAAGGGATTGAAGGAAAGGGAAGGGCTTAGGTGCTGCCGGAGCTGTCAACGCTGAACGCTGCTTTGCCGCTTCCAAACGCGCAAGGAGTTGCCGGCATGGCACCAGTGAAGCCCGGTCCTTCTCGTTGTCCAAGAGGTACTTCAGCGCTTCGTCGATTGTTGTGTACCGGGGCTGCATGTGTGAAAGCCGTTCTGCAATCTCCACCGTGAGTCCGTCCTTGAATGCCTTGAGGACAAAGCCACTTTTGCGTTTGTCGTAGGGAAGGTCGTTGCGGTGGGCACAGAACTCCGTCACATACTGCAAGATGGTCTTTGATCCCATCCAAATGCTGGCAATGGCATTGCACGTGTCCTCCGCTTGATCTCGCAAACAGAACTGAGCACGAAAGGCGGCAATCCAGGCAGAGAAGTTGAGGCATGTGGGGTCCTGCAAGTTGTTGTGGGTGATTGTCGCTGACCAGGCAGCGGTGTCGCCAATGAGGTGTGACTGGCACCAGAAGATCTTGAGCTCGTCGGAGGCAAAAACCTCAAACTTTGCTGCAATGCTGATTGCTGTTGCAAACTCCTCTGCCTTGGCCTGCGAGTCCGCACTATACTTCTTGGGCGCTGCCGGATGAGGTCCATTCCGTGCTGTCCCGCCTCCCAACCCTCCTGAAACCAATGCCTCCAGCCTATCCGCACGCTTCTCTGCATCCCGCACCATATCCACCAAAGCCAACACATCCTCCTCCAACTGCATCACGCGCTGCTCTGTGTTTGCCCATAACCCTGCCAACCTTGCCACCAACTGATCATTGATGTCTGACATGGTTTTTGCCAGAATGGCAGCAGCAAATTTCTGCCTATCATCACCAACATTGTTGAGGTTGTGGGCATTTGCAATTTCTGCCTCACCAAGTAGGGCCAGGTTGGGAAGAGTCCAATGTGGAGGGGTGGAAGTTGCAGGCACTGGTGTTGTTGCCATAGTGTCTGAGGGAGCCAAGTTTGAGTTTTCTGCCGAGTTTTTTAGAGTTTTATCCAAGTATAAGACCCCGGGGATGATCTGCAAGGCAGCACACCAAGTAGTCTAGTAATGAAGTTAAATAATGAGCACAATGAGGCCGTGAGCATGTGTACCTAGTAACAAAGTGGATAAAACTAAAGAGCAACATCACGTGATGGTTGGCAACACGTAACCTGCACATGTGCTCAACGCGTGGGCCGCCACCATCAACGCGCGCCACTCCTCAGCCATCCACTGCCGCTACATCTGCTCTACAAGGCTAAGTACGCTATGTATTGTAACACCCTCTGCCCAATAGGTCATGGGCCCTGTTGCCTAACTACATCCGGACTAACAACTATCAGGCTTCTATACAGTACATCTGGTTCTTGATTGCGCCAAGAGACTATCAGCAATTAGCTCCTACAACAATCCCAATGTATGCTTCCAGCAAACTGTTGCTCCCAACGTCCACATTATCACCACCTTCTGGGCAATCAAGTTGTCTTACGGACGCATATATCCACATCAACTTGCGTTCTAACATGCATATCCTCTGTTACACGCACCTTTCTGGTGTATGAGCACCTTGGACAACAACTGTTGAACAAATACCACTGTAGTGTAGATTAGTTCTTAGCTTTGGTGAACACCTTGGGCTCAGTCTTTAGATAAGGTTACATTCTTACGCCCTATAACTCCTAGATGTAGACTCATTGTCTTTTCTACATAATTACATGTCTGCAACCTGTACTACGTGTATGAGACTAGGTCTACTCAAATATACAAAAGACTTTTTCTCTTCCTTTTCCCGCACATTGCCTGTATTCGCTACATGCTCTGTTTCTTTAAGGGTTATATTGGTGAGTGTCTGCTTTAGCTAGATACTCTGTACGCTGCCGGTACCGTTGTACTCTGCGCTGCATACCTGTACCTTTAATAACAATGTCCACACACAAGTGTTCACTTCCTGTAGCGAAGCGGAATGTAGAGGTTCAACCTGGAGCTGGGACTCAACAGGTCTGAGAGGGTAAGGACAATCTGGAAAATATGGACGTAGACACAAAGTCAATATGAAGCTCTATTCCCAAAGACCACAAAGTTAGATTGGAAAGCTAAACAACAACAAAGCAAATACCCGCCTATTCCCAAAGACCACAAAGAGGTCAAGATGGGAAAAGGGAAGTATCAAAATACAGGCTACTATAAGTGAGAAAGTACATCACAAACTAAAGATGGGAACAATCACAAGACACAGTCACAAGGTGATGGGAAACAACAGTCAACAATCACAAGCTGATGGAAAGAAGAAACTTTGGAGAAACACGAAAGAGAGAAATAGACTAAGTCCCACCGCTTCTGTACAACACCCTTGACCACTTCATCACACTACCCCCCTCCTAAGCACCATTGTCCCCAACGGTCAATGCATGAGCAATCCTCTCCTCCTCCCAATGCAAAGTAGGTGATGAAGTGGGAGAGGTGAAGTTTGTGTAAGGGGCAAAAAAGAGCAAGTTGAAGGCGGTGGTGGCAAGACAACGCGGAGCGTTGGGTTGTAGTTGGTGGACTGCAGCAACCAACGCCTTAGAATGAGCAACATTCTTCTGAGGCTCCCAAGTATTATTGCCAACATTGTACCCCTTCCAATTGACAAAATACTTGAGCTGTTTCCCAAACATCTGACTGTCCAAGATTGCCTCAACCTTGTATTCCTCCCCCCCGGCAACAGTGATTGGAGCAGGTGGCTCAGATGTTACCCCATTAACCTTGTTACCAACCCACGGAGAGAGTCAATCAACATGGAAGACTGGATGGAGACGCATGGTGGGGCCAAGCTGGAGCTTGTAGCTGTGATCACCACGAACCTTGAGTACCTTGTAGGGGCCCAGACAATAATTCTTTGAGAGTTTAACACTTGCCTGGTGGACCTCCACCTTGTCAGCGTCCAGCCACACTATTTGTCCAACCTTGAACACCGGATGTTGAGACACCTGCCGCTCTTTTGTCTCCTGCATGTGTTTCTTTGTCAAGTTTAACACTGCCTCTGCACCCTCCCGGACGTTCTTCAACAACCTCGAGTGCTCCTCTACTGATGGCGCAGGACCTGGGCAACCAATACAAATGTTCATGTGCGGCCTATACCCATAGAGGACCTTGAACAGCAACTTCCCGTGGGCTGAGTGTACACAAGAGTTCAAAGGTGTTTGACAGATGTGTCGCCCAATCGTCCTAACACTGGTTACAGAAAAGTCAGAGAAAAGTCAGAGGTACTTCTCAACTTTCTGATTAGCGCGCTTAGTCTGGCCGTTTGACTGTGGGTGGTAAGCTGTTGTAAGTGAGGAAGAGATGCCAAGACGCCTTAAAAGTGCCTGCATCACCTTTGACACAAACTGAGGCCCACAATCAGAGACAATGGAGTCTGGTAGGTCATAGCAGGTAAAAATAACGGTGTGGGTGATGTCCGCCACACCCTTGGTGTTCACATCCAATGAATGTGGTGGGAGCAACATGAGTTATTTTTGTGTAGGGGCTCACGTAGGTTGCTATTGCATTGTACCCTCCTGACTTGGGGAGTTGTGTGATGCTGGAGCTTGAGCCCGTTAGCAGGTATCGCACCCTTTCACATACTTTTCAACGAATGAATGCACCTGAGGCCACCAGAACTGGCGGTCTACCAGCTCCAGTGTCCCATGAACGCCTAGGTGACCTGCCGTTGGCACATTGTGGCACTGGTGTAAAACCTTCCACCTCAACTCCATTGTTGGCGGCACATACACCTGTCCATGATACAGCACCAAACCATCCTGCTCCTCCCACTCTGCAAGACCATTTGCCAACTTCTGTACTCCAGACTTCCGCAACTTGTTCAACCCCTCAAGCACCTCCGCTTCTCAATGACTTTCCTTCCTGATCTCCTACTCCAACAGGTTAGTGAGCAATGCAGCCGCAAGACGCTTGAACATCTCAGGCTTCAGAACAACCTGCTGTTGATTATCCTTGCCATTGTGAACTGAATGGTGAGACATCCTCAACAGCGCATCTGCTTGACTGTTCAACTTCCCCAACAGGTAGCCAAGGGTAAAATTAAAGCGTGATAGATGCAGAGCCCACCAGGCTTGTTGTCAGGTGAGATCCTGTGCAGTGCGCCAATACTTCAGGTTCTTGTAATCTGTTGCAATCTCAAAGCCACCTAGAAGACCTTCAAGGTAATGCTGCCACTTCTTCAGGGCCTCAACAATTGCAAGCATCTCTTGGTTGTAGATCTGGTAGTTACGTTCCGCAGGGATCATTGATGATAATCAGAACACAATTGAATGCCATAGCCCATTGCACTGCTTCTGGAGAATGACCCCTCCAGTTGCATAGCCGGACGTGTCAACCTCAATCCTGGTGGGAAATTGCCATTTGAAGTTCTCTATGGGTATCAGCCTCAGAAGAACATTTGCATTGGTCGCCCAGGTCCTGCACCATCAGTGGAGGAGTGGTTAAGGTTACTGAGGGAGGTGCGGGAGAATGCGGAAGCAGCATTGCAGTTGACAGAGAAGCACATGCAGGAGGTCAGAGAGCAACAGGTTACCCTCCATCCGGTGTTCAAGGTCAAACAGATAGTATGGCTGGATGCCAACAAGGTGAAGGTCCACCAGGCAAGTGTCAAGCTGTTGAAGCATTGTTATCTGGGCCCTTATAAAGTACTCAAGGTTTGTGGCAATCACAACTACAAGCTTGAGCTTGGTTCCACCATGCACCTTCACCCTGTTTTTTATGTTAACCATTTATCTCCATGGGTTGGTAACAAGGTCAACAGGGAGACGCCTATGCCACCTGCTTCAGTTGCTGTCACCGGGGAGGAGGAGTACGAGGTCAAGGCAATCTTGGACAGTAAAATGTTTGGGAAGCAGCTTAAGTACTTTGTCAAGTGGAAGGACTACAACATTGGGCACAAAACTTGGGAGCCTCAGAAGAATGTTGCACATTCTAAGGCATTGGTCAATGCATTCCATCAACTGCATCTCAGCGCTCCTTGTTAACTTGCTGCCACTGCCTTCAACTTGCTTATCTTTGTGCTCTACACAAACTTTATCTCTCCCCCTTTATCACCTGCTTTTCATTGGGAGGAGGGGAGGATTGCTCATGCGCTGACCATTGAGGACAATGGTGCTTAGGAAGGGGGCAATGTGATGAAGTGGTTGAGAGCGTTGTAGAGGGCAAGTGGGACTTAGTGCATTTCTCTTTTCTATTTCTCCAGAGTTTCTCCTTTTCATCAACCTATGATTGTTTGTTTCTATTTTGCATCGTCTCATGATTGTTTTCTGTAATTGTTCCCATCAATGGTCTCTGATGTAAGTTCTCACTTATACTAGCTTGTATTTTGGACATTCTCCTTTTCCCACCTTGACCTCTTTGTGGTCTTTGGGAATATGTGGGTATTTGCTTGGTTGTTGTTTAGCTTTCCAATCTAACTTTGTGGTCTTTGGGAATAGAGCTTCATATTGACTTTGTGTCTATGTCCATATCTTCCAGATTGTTCTTATCCTCTTGGATCTTTCAAGCCCTCACTCCAGATTGAACCACTGCATTACACTTTGCTACACTACCCGGATGGTTAAGTTCCAGTGTTTGCTGGCTCTTCTCCAGCACCTGCCTGTGCATTGACTCAGCCTTATTGTATTGTCCTAGTTGAGTGAGATTGGAGGTGAGATTATTCATTGAAAAAATGATATGCAGATAGTCAGGTCCAAGCACTTGTTGCATCTTTGTCAGCACCTCCCTTTGGATCAATTTGGCCTCCTTGAATTGTCTGTGCTCTGTTAGAGTGATGGCAGGACTATTTATTGACAAGATGGTTATGGGATGGTCGGGTTGCAGAGTCTGCTACCTCTTGTCCAGCACCTCCCTCTCTATCAATTCCGCCTCGTTGTAGCAACCTAGTTGATGGAGTGTTCTTGCAAGATTTCCCATGGTCCAAATGATATCCGGATGGTCAGGTCCCAGACCTCTCTACCTCTTGTCCAGCACCTCTCTCTCTGTCAATTCTGCCTCATTGTATTGACCTAGTTCACAGTGTGTGTTTGCAAGATTCTGCATGGCCTCAAGGGTACCTGAATGGTCTGTGCCAAGATCAAGTTGATTCCTGATCAGAACTAGGTGTAAAAGCCCCAGTGTGTCATTGTGCAAGCCAACAGAACCCAGTGCCTCCCCCAAGCTTGCCAGTATTTCGGGGTGTACCCAGGCACGCTCTCCATGGGTCCAACATGTCAAGAGATGCTGCATATGATTCACCAATTGTACCCATGTCACTTTATCTGTTGAAATGATGCTGGCAGCAAGGACAAAAGCGGTCACGGTTGGTTTCTTCTTTACTCCACCAAGGCAACTGTATACAAGCGGATGAATGGAGTAGTGTTTGGTCCTGTTAAAGGATAGAATTGATGTTGAGCAGGCTTTTTGTATGCACCATGTGAAACTCTCTGTGCTCCAACCCTTGTCTTTCACAAATTGGTGAAGAAAATCCATAGTGTTCTCGTAGGCACTCTGCTTGTGGGAAGAGAATAGAATAGAGGGAGAGGCAAATATTTTGTGGGATATACTGCGGTATGCATCATGGATTAACTGCTCTGTGATCCCGGTATGATGAAGGTAAGAACAGAGTTGAAGCAGGGCCTGGGCGCGTTCAGGTAAGATGTTGTAACTGAGCTTCCATGTTGTATAAAAATGGAGAGGGTAGTTGTCAATGGCTGTGGCCCCTACTTTGTCATTGCATCTGTCCAAGAGAAGTGCTTGAAGGGAGTGGAATTTCTCCAGGTAGCGGTGTACAGTCCATCCACTTTTCAATATGCATGCGCCGGCTTGGGCAATAGCAAGGGGAAGATAATAAAGCTCCTGAATGTATTATTCAACTTCCTGAGAGGTATATAAGGACGTGGGCTCAACTTACCTTGACTAACATTGCAATCAAATTCTTGTTGCGCACAACAGCTTCCTTGGATAGGCGCACTGTTTTTGCAAGTAGCTTGATACTCTCTTCTTCACTGAGAGATCCTAATTTCAATATTGATCCATTGCCTTGACTATAGTAATGTGCTTTCTTGGAAAGCCAGGTGGTGATGATTATGTGCACGTAGTCCGAGTTTGAGAAGAAGCCTCAAATATTGATGGTGGGATCATTGGCGTTGTCAATGTACATGAAGAATTCCGTATACAGGTTGGACATCCAGGCCAATGCTGCTTCGCTAGATTTGTTGAGACCATTTGCTTTGGCTATCAAAACCAGGCTGGTTTTGATTATTGTGTGCGTGGTGCCGTCAATGTAGAAGACAAGATGAGTCGCATTCTTCTTGGAGAACCTGTAGCATTAGATCAATAACTATGAAATTTAATTCACCATGGTCACAACTCACAGCTTGTACACCTGCTTCATGAACTTGCGCGTAAGCTGTGTCTTCCCACATCCACCCATAGCAACAATGAAGAAGATCCAACGTTCATCAAGCCAAACATCTTCCCCGAAGAAGAACTCCCACAGAACAGCCTGCTCCTGCTCTCGTCCTGTGAAGTTCAGTGAGGCGGGTGGGCAGCGAGGTGCCGGAGCGGCCTTGAGAGCTGGCGCTAAACACAGTGTCAGCTCACGTTTGTAAGGTCAGCCACGGAAGAGCTACCAACCTGTGTTGTAAATCAATGTCCCTGTGGTGCTGTTGAAAGAACTGATGTGTCCTCCACCAGCTGTGATGCTAAGATTAGTCAAGGAAAGTGAGTGAAGTTGTGGTGTACTGACTGCTCATGCGCGAAAAGCTGGCATTGAAGTGCACGCCAACAACTGGGGTGTCTTTGCTGGACATCAAGTTTGAGAGGTAATGTTCCAGCCACGACAAAGTGGCAATTGGCTCAGCAAGGGAGTTCAATGGCGGGCATAAGTGCAGATAATGCCTTTGGTGTTGTAGAAAATAGTTAACCACAAACGCAGGCCACCTGGTCAATAACATGAATGATGGTGGAAGACAAGGGCCTTGCTATAATGAAGGCTGTGGAAATGAGTTGTTGAACATTGTGTTGATCTGTGTTCTTGCACTTTAGTAGACAGATTAAACGGAAGGCGCTGCATCCATGTGTGATGGTTAGTGAGTGAACCCATGGCACTAAAGAGGTTCAGCTCAATGTCAGAGTGCCAAGGGGTAGTTTGTCAAACTTCCCAACAAGGTGACAATGAAAGGTGCAGTTGACTAAAATGGATGCAACCTTATCCACAAGAATAAGAAGATATAATGGTATTGTTCATTGGCTTAGAGAGGCAACTCCTGCATTTGGACATGAGGTCTAAGGGTTGGCCAAACACGGCGACACTGCCTCTAAACTATGTTCTAGAGTGCCCTTCTGTCTCTGTCTCCGTGCCCTTCTGTCTCTGTCTCTGTCCCCTCCCCATTATTACTATTATTCTCAAGCTCACTCTCCACTTCAAAGTCCGTGTCCATCCCATTCTCCTTCTCCTCTTCAAAGATTGCCAAGACACAGAAGGTGATGTCCTTCAGTTATCCACCCTCCTAGACTGAGCCTGTTCTTGGCAGAAGAAAACGTGCAAGAGACCAGTGCACTGTCCATCCTTTTCCTGCCCTGGCAGTCTGCGCTCCGACCCAAGCAAGACCCAGTGTGGAAGCGCACACAGATCTTGGGGTGGAAATTGTTGACAGCTGTCAAAACAACGCTAAAAGCAACAACAGTGCATTTGCGCTAAATAGAAGCTGAAGTGAGGGGGAGAATATGCATTTTGATGGTGAAGGAGGAACGGGTCATCAACAACCAGGGCTGGAGGAACGATGCTTGCTCCTTCTCAATTCCTGAGCTCCGATCCAGTGGCAACCAAGTCAACAATCAAGACTTGTTGCACTGACCCACCCTCCACCCTTGTCTTGTACTTGTTTTCACACTTCCAAATGTTATCGTTCTTGCTGGTTCTTCTTTCTTGCTCCCCCTTTTATCAGATTCCAAGAACAACACTTTGGGTGAATGAGTGCAAAATCCATTATTCCAGGAAGCATTGAGTGGGGGAGGGGGATGGCCTGGGGACCCACTGAGACTGGAACTGAGGTTGAGAGCCTTAGATTGGGTTACTGCTTGGATTGGGTTTGTGGATGTTACGCCGGGGCATGTACAGGCTAGCTAATGGGAAAACAGAGGTTTGCTATTGACTGGAGCTTGCAGATTTAGTACACTGTGGTCAAACCTGGCAATACAGGATTAACTTGTGCTTTTGCCTCCATTGCTCCAAGTTTGCGCTACTGCCCGCTTCTTGTTGGACGCTCTCCTTGTTGCTTGAGAGTTCTTCTTGCATCTACCAACAATATCTGCATGCACCGTTGCTCCTGTGCTCATAGTTCACCGTGATCTGTGATTCAACCCAAGCATCCACATTGAGCCTCTTCAGCACAATGCGGAGGTACTGCTTCGCCAGGATACCAGAGAAAGCACGGATGGGATGATGCAGGATAGTGTACAATGTGAGAATGAGGGCACAGGGGGAGTAAACTTGAAGATTTGCGACTGATGCTCCAGGGATTGCTTGGTCCCGCATCCACGGTGTTGCAGTTTAGTGTGCTGTGGATGTTGGTTCTGGATTTATGCGTAGCTGGGATTGGGGGGGGATATTGACTGGAAACGGGGATAGGATGGGGCAGGCATTGGGGAGGTTGCTTGCTGGTGTGGATGTTCATTGAGATGGCTGAGCCAAAAGAAGTAAAGTGGAGGTCGCAGCAAGATGGAAAGCCGACGTCTATGGAAGGGAAGGACTAGGTTCTTCATCTGTGCACGGGCTGGGAGCAGACAATCTAGCCGATGCCAATGTGTTTTCCATCAAGGGCTTCCTTGTCGTTGTCGTCTGCAAGCCCACGCACAACCTTGGAAGATATGTATGATTGAGTGCTGGTTCCATTCATCGCTTCAATTTCCAGGGCATTTCTAGCAGTGTTCTCCGGGCTAAGAACGTGACCCTCTAGGCCCCCACTGCTAAGTGCCCCTCTGGCGCACACATTGTGTTCTCAGCTATAGTCTCCCGTTTGCATGTCCTTGGAAGGTGATGACACAGATAATGTTTCTGCGTTGAGAACATAGGGTTGGAGGTTGCAGTGATGATACGGGGTGTGCTTCTCGCAAGTTGGATGTTGTCAACTGATAAGAAAAAACAAAGTGAAAGATAAGGCGCAGTCCTGGTTGCTTCTTGCTAGCAAGAAACATGTTGGTGAGCTGGAGATTGGTCAAGTCAGAGTTTGACGTTGTACCTGGGTGAGATAACATATGGTTGAGTTTACCTTTGATGTCTTAACCTTGTGTGGCCAGCAGGTCATTGGCAATCCTGAGATGGATTTATGGTTGGAGGTTGCAATGAAGATATGATTGGTTGAAGTCAATGGAAGCCCAAGGAAACACAGTCATGAGAACAGAATCTAGACAAAAAGCGGATTGATTCTCTCCATCCTTCCGAGTCCGCCACGACTAGCTTACTTTACAATGACATACACCCTCATACGCCGGACCACTTACATTATTGGCAACCTAACATACAATAACGCGAGCACCCACAGGATGAGGAATAGAACCAATCTAAGTATCACATTCCATTTGATAAAGATCCCCAAGATCCCCAACGTGACAACAATGCCACTGGTGGTAAAGGCAATCTATCTGGTTCTTTGGGCCCTCCGCATCCTCCAGGTAGTGGCAGTGGTGGTGATGGTGGTGGTGGTGGTGGTGGTGGTCCTTCAACTCCTCAAAGGTGTTGACAGCAGCCAATTTCTGTTGAAGATCTTCCAGAGGACATCAACAAACACTATTGGAATTCCGTGGGAGTTGTTCAGGTCTTCTCCCAGCTCAAGGTGTTTTCAGCTCCTCCTGCTCCTGTTCTCTCTACCTTCCCTTGTCATTGACTTTGTCTAAACCTCAGACACTGTTAAAATGAAACTTCAAGCAGGAGCAGAAGAAGCCAGCTGGTTTTTTGATATCGGCCTTGACTTTAAATTCTTGTCCATACTTCAAATACCTTGGTGCAAATGGCAAACTCTTGCCAGAGGAGGAGGATTGTCATTGCAAGAATAGTTTGTGTATAATCTGTGCTAAGCAGGTCATCAGTCCTCTGCCTGTTCCAGCAGTTGTTTTGCTGCCACCGGCGCATCAACAACTACAGGTTTGGAGAAGTTAATTGGTGAGCCAACTGATTTGAAAAAATAGTCAGCAATCCCTTTCCTTTTGTGCCACCTGGGGGTTACATTGACTCTTCAGGCACCAAGAAGTCCAGGTGTGGTGGACAACAACTGGGAAGGGGAGCTAGGGCAATCTGGAGCTAAGGCTCTACAGATCTGTGAGGTAGATATGAACAATCTGGAGATTGGGCGCAAGACTAGATCCAACTGCACGCAAACTGTCCCAAAGACCAAGATTAGATTGAGTACTCAAGAGATAATTAAGTGTAGTGCTGCACACCTGTCCCAAAGACCAAGAGGTCAAGATACAAAAGGTGTGGACACGTGCGTGTCCCTACTATGTGCCCAGTGGTGTACAGCTAGTAAGTGATCTACTGTACAGTACTGAGCAATTGATGGTGAGATAACATCTTGCATAAATGTGCTTGGGTACCAGCAGGAGAACTAACATATGAGCAACCAAACATGGATATAGTAATTGGATCAGAAGTGACAAAGGATGCAAACTGGGTAGGGGAGGGATACGGGAGATTGAAACATAGAAAACTGTGTATTGAGAACGGCAAACAATGGAGGGATTCAAGAGACAACATGAACAAAAGAAAATAGAGACAAACAAAAACCAAAACAAGACTGTACAAGACTTAGCTTGCAAAGTGGTGAACCTGGGCCCTTTATCACACCAGGGAAGTAGTTCTCAAGGCATCTTCTTCTTTGCTGGTTGCTGGTTACTTTTTATTTTTATCTTTGTTTTATGTTCCTGACTCATCCCCTCTAAATCCTTCACATGTACCTTTCAATAATGTCAGCCAAGTTTTGTCTTGTGATTTGGCCCCCCAGAAACTCATTGATAGTAACTCTCCTCTCTCACCAAATGTACCACCGCCGGTCTCATCTTTCAATTCTTTATCTTTTTCATTCTTGCCAAACTCTAAATCCCAGAAAAATCATGTTTCTATTTTGCAGCCCTGTAAAACCATTGTCTTTAATTCTCTGATTGATTCCGGTTTGACTCATTGCTCAATCAATGTAAAACTTTTTTGCAAGTTTAACCTTCCTACTTTTGAGATTTCTCCTATTGTTCTTTGTTATCTTGATGGTTCCAAGTCTTTTCTTCCTTGATCAGCCAAGCTAAAGATGTGTTTCCCAACTGGGAAAGAAGTTCTACCCCTGGACTTCTACATCACCTGATTGGATTTGCCTTGCAATTTAGTGCTGGATACAACTGGCTCACCTGTGACAATCTGTTGATTGATTGGGTTTTGAAGTTGGTATCCTTCTGAGATCCAGTAAAGCAGGCTCTGGTCTCACCGCGCACTGTTCCAGAGGCCCTACCCCCTCTGCAGACAACCCTTTAATCACAGTTGCTCCGTCACCATCTATTTCTTCATCTCCTGGTGAGACCACGCCACCTGCTTCCTCCACACCTCCCTCAGTTGCCTTTATCAATGCGGCTGTGTACAGAGTTGCAGCATGGCAACCTGGATCACAGCAATTTATTCTGTTGTTGGGCAAGATTGCCTTCCATGCCAGAGCTGCCCAGGCCTCTTCCAAGGATCTTGCTACCGTTCTGCCCGTTTACCACATATTTGCGGACATCTTTAGTGAGCCTCTTGCTTCAGAGCTGCCCCCTCATCGTGAGCACAACCTCATCATTGAGCTTGAGGATGGAGCATCTCCCCCCGTTGGGGTTGTATACTTCCTCTCCCCAATTAAGTTATCAACTCTCCAAGAGTTTCTTAACGAGAGAGTCTCAAGACAGGTATCATCAAGCCCTCCACATCATCTCATGTGGCACCTGTTCTTTTTGTTTGGAAAAAAGATGGCTCTCTCTGTCTCTGTTATGCCTGTGCCCACAACTAGCAAGACTGGGTGATAAGTCTGTTGGCAAACAGGTCTTGTCCTTAGCCTGATGCCGCTCTTAATGACCGTGGACTTGTATTTGCTGAGTCCACTCAATGGAAGGAGAGAAAGGGAGAGAGGGAGAGAGAGAGAAAGAGAGAGAGTGGAAAAGGAGAATGTGGATCAATGCAGTGACTATATGTGGTAGCAAAGATGATATTCTGTCCGAGGAATTGAGTAGAGTTCCTCAGCCTTATATACACAACAGTAACTAACTAATGAGTCATGCTGAGTTGCAAGGAGAAATGAAGGAGAAATGAAGGAGAATGGACGTGAGTCATAACAACTCCTTGGTGAGTTGAAGGAGAAACCAAGGAGGAACCCAGTGAGTCATAACAACTCCTTGGTGAGTTGAAGGAGAAACCAAAGAGAAAACTAAATGAGTTGCAACGTGAATCCTTGGAGAAACAAGGGTATGAGGGAGGAGAAAGATAGGAGGAAACAAAGGATTAATCTAAGATAAGACTATAACACAATCACATGTTAAACACAATCATGTGTCTGAATAAAACCACAATCCTTCGTTGAAGCATGCATATAACAGTCTCTGTGTCAACTATTGTAGTCTTAACAGAATCACAAAGAAGGATTGTTACCCTCTCCTACTCATTTCCAACCTTCTCAACATGCCTAGCAAAGCCTGCATGTATACAAAGCTTGACCTCAAGCATGCTTACCATCTGGTTTGCATTGATAAGGGAGATGAGTGGAAAACCACAATCTGCACTTGCTCTGAATTGTTTGAGTGAAAAGTCATGCCCTTTGGTGTCTGCAACTTCTACCGCTGGTTCATCTTTAACTACTCCGATATCACTGTCCCACTTACTTGGCTTACGGACAAGAACACTATGTTCAAGTAGTCTGACAAGTATGAAGCTGTTTTCTTGCATCTGAAGAACACTCTTACATCAGCTCCCATCCTCTCACACTATATCCCTGGGAGTTGAACAATAGTTGAAACCAACACCTCCAACTACGCCATTGCTGCTATCCTATCCATCTGGTCTGACAACGGGAAAGTCCGCCCCATTGCATTCCACTTTTGCACCCTCACTGGTGCAGAGCTCAACTACAATACTCCTGACAAATAGCTTCTTGCCATCTTTGCGGCCTTCAAGTGTTGGAGACACCATCTCAAAGGTTCTTCTGAGGTCATTGACATGGTCACCAATAACAAGAAATTGGAGTATTTTGCCACTACCAAGGTCTTAACCTGTCAACAGGTTTGTTGGTCCAAGTACCTCAACTCATTTAACATGGTTATCCACTTCCGTCCTGGGAAGTTGGGCACCAAGCCTGATGCCCTTACTAGACTTTGGGACATCCATCCTAAGAGGGGGATACCATCTATTTACAGGTGAATCCTCAGAACTTCTGTCCCATCTTCTCCACCAAACACCTTTGCGCCTCCTACATTGCTACCTTTCTCAAGGAGCTTGTCCTCTGCGCTGCTCTCATCATTGACTTGTGCAGTTAAATTACAAAATCAAGGCTTCCACTCCTTTAGATCTCCATGTTGCCACTGGATTAGCATCTGCATCTTTGGAAACAGGGTCTATTGACAGTTCAGGCTTACTCCTCTTTGACAATCACATCTACATGCCAGATCATGGCAACCTCCAAGTACATGTTCTACAGTATCATCACAATCATGTCCTCTCAGGCCATTTTGGCAAAAACCACACCCTGGACTTGGTTTGTTGCAAATATACCTGGCCAATGCTTCACAGCTTTGTACATGACTATGTTCAGCCCTGTCTCCCTACTTCTTCACACCCTTGGCACTCCATTTCCCTAGACTTCATCAAGGAGCTGTCAAGTTCTAACAGTTTCAATTCCATCTTGGTCATCATTAATTGTGCTTCCAAGCAGGGCATCTTTATTCCTTGTGACACAACTATCACTTCTGCAGACCTTGCCTGCCTCTTCCTCATCCACATCTTCTCCAAGCATGGTATTGCCAGCCAGGTCACTTCTGACCGGGGTTCTGAGTTTGTTTCCCAATTCATGTGTTTGCTGGGTGAACTCTTTAACATGCAACTACATTTCACTTTGGGTTACCACCAGGAGGGAAATGGGCAGACTGAGCAGGCCAACCAAACTCTTGAGCAGTACATTTGTATGTATTACTTCTACCAGCAAGACAACTGGTATTAACTACTTTCTCTTGCAGAATTTGTCTACAATAACCCCCCCAATGCTTCTACCAATATCTCTCTCTTCTTTGCAAACCAAAAGTATCACCCCTCCATGACTATTTACACTGAATGTGATGTTGTTTCCAAACATGCTTGCAACTTTGCTGTCAACTTGGACAACCTTCACAAATTCCTTTGCCAACAGATTACCCACTCCCAAGAATGTTGCAAGGAGCAGGCAGACCGGAAACACCTTCCAGCGCCCATCTACAAGATTGACTCCAAAGCTTTGGTCTCTGCAAAGAACATCCGTACCACTCGTCACCCTTGCAAATTCTCTCAAAAATTCCTAGGTCCTTTTGAAGTCATCACTTGTCCTTCCACCCACACCTATACCCCCTGACTTCCTTACAACTTGCCCTCTATCCATCCAGTTTTCCACATCTCTCAACTTGAGCCTGAGGTCCCCAACATCATTTCTAATCACACTCAGCCTCCACCTCCTCCTGTAGAGGTTGAAGGTTCTGATGAGTATGAGATCAAGGACATCCTCAACTCCAAACTGGATTGCAGGCATAAATGTTGTCCCTTACTCTACCTGGTCGCTTGGGCTGGTTATGAAAACACTGACAATTCCACTTCCTGGCTTCTGGCTGGCAAGATTCATGCCAACAAGTACATTGCCAACTTCCACATTTGCTTTCCCAATAAATCAGGTCCCTTGGCTTAAGACTGCCTGGGTTTGTCTTCTTGATTTTCTATCCTCACAACTGGTCTTCTTCTCATCTTCTTTTTTTTGGGACTTGATTTCTCCAGTGTTTACTTGTCACTGTAGGTAGTCCTCCTGTGGGTTTTTTTTTACCCTTCTATTTCTTGTCTTCATGCCTATGTCCCTTATTTGGTTCTGGCCCTTAGGGGTAAGGACTGTAAGAGGGGGATACTGTTATATGCCTGCTTCAACGTAGGATTGTGATTGTGTTCAGACACGTGATTGTGTTTGACACGTGATTTTGTTATATTTTTATCTTAGATTAATTTTTTTGTTCCTTCTATCTTTTTCCTTCCTTGATCTCTCCTTGGTTTGCCATTTGTTTCTCCAAGGATTCACATTGTGACTCATTTGGGTCTTCTCCTTGGCTCCCCCTTTGACTCACCAAGGAGCTGTTATAACTCATGTTGTTTCTCCTTCATTTCTCCTTCATTTCTCCTTCATTTCTCCTTGCAACTCAGCATGACTCATTAGCTAGTTACTGCTGTGTATATAAGGTGGAGGAACTCTACTTGATTCCTCGGACAGAATATCATCTTTGCTACCACATCTAGTCACTGCATTAATCCACATTCTCCTTTTCCACTCTCTCTCTTTCTCTCTCTCTCCCTCTCTCCCTTTCTCTCCTTCCATTGAGTGGACTCAGCAAATACAAGTCCACGGTCATTAAGAGTAGCATCAGGCTAAGGACAAGACCTGTTCACCAACGGATTTACTCACCCGCTCTCTCTGGTTGTGGGCATGGGCATAATATCCTCCCCTCCAACCAACATTTCACTGAATATGAGCTGCCTTGGCCCTCAGGCCTCAGCAAACAAAGTCACGGCTTTCTGGACGCCTATGAGGGCGTCATGTGTTGAAGAAGATGATGACAATAGTACCAAGTTGTCAAGACACAATTATCACGTTGAACAAGTAAGTCAAATCCATTTTTTCTTGCATTTCACTCACCATGCCTTACATTGGCTTTCAGGTATCATGTTCATTGCAGTCTGGAAGCATACAGGTTTCTTTCCAGCTGAGATGCTCGCTGTCTGCCATATCAAATAAGTGGAACTCTTCATGTAATGATATTGCATTCCCCCAGACTCCACTGGTGTGCCACCACATTGTTTGCTCAGTATTGGAGGTGCGTGTGCATGTAGCGCAGAGTACAATAGTACCAGCAGCGTACAGAGTAGATAGCCTGTCAGACTCACATCAATAATAAACTTGAGGGACAGAGCTTAGGAGCGATACTAAGCGATGGAGGGCAAGATGGAGCAAAAGGTCCTATTATAAGAGCGAGCAAAGTGATCCTTATATACTAGATACATGAGGGAGTCATATAACCGTGTCTAGGAGGTGCTAAATCCGCATCTGGGAGTCATAAGATGCTGGTATGCTAAGATACAGCAATGATATGATGAGAGCAATGAGAATCACCTGTAAAGTACCTGTGATGGAGGAGATCTAATCTACTACCCTACAAGCAGGGAAGTATGCTTTCAACACTCCCCCTTGCTAAATGCAGCGGTGGATGTATGCCAGCGGAAAGAAATTTAACAGGACAAGTCCCATTAGTCTTGGTGTACCAAATTGGTTGCCTGAGATTGTCATTACTGAAGTGGGACTTCAAGTATTCTGCATATTAAGGTGTGCAACAAGTGGACAACTTGCAAATAACCATGATCCAGATAAGTCTCTGGAGCACATAAATTAATACATGCGGTCTCATCAGCACCAATGGTAGCATCGACGGACAGAAGTGCAGCACAAACATCTGCACAAGAGGTTTCAGCAAAGAATACTGAGAAGCAGGAGCACAACATGGTGTGCAACACCGCCAACTGGTAAGAAATTAGGAACAATGATAAAGCATGTTTGCTTTTAACAACTGCGTGCAAGTGAGAGTGATACAAAGGTACGCAACACCACGAATTAGTTGTGACAGCATAAGCTGAGTCCAGTTGTCCAGGAACAGTGCAGAGACGTTCACTGGATGAAGAGTTGCGTGCAAAGGTTACCAATGCAACAGCATGAACCAAAGTTCATTGGTGGGTCCAGGAAAAAGATAAATCTATTCACCGGGAGGTTGCGTGCATTGCAAAAACATGCAACAGCATAAACAGAAGTCCAGTAAAATGTAGGGACAACTGCTGAAGGAAGGAAGTCCACGTTGACAACAAAAGTGTAGCAACAGGACCAAAAGTCCGTGCTAGGCGGCAATTCTAAGTACCAAATAATGCCAGAATGGCATTCAGGTGCAAAGACTCGTCAAGTCAAATGGAACATTGACTGGATATGCGCGCTAAAAGACTGAATTATTTGCAGACAACCCTTGCAACTTCATAAGTAGCGCGTTTGGTTTAAAGACAGCGGCCTAGACTGTCTGAGGAGAGAGGTATGTCAACGACGATACCCGGATAAGTGGGATAGAACAAGCCGTCCTCAGCGGCACTTTTGGCAAAAATACTGGCAAGAAGCATGCAGCAATCAAGGCCAACCTCTGTAAAGGAGCAATCTAAACTTGCTTCACCAAGCAAGCAATGCTTAATCCGAATTCGTAAGGAGCTATGGAAGTAGCCAGACTTCAGCTTGTGTAGAGTCTCTTTGGTGCAATTTTGTGAGTGAATGTAGCGTGGAGTCCAGTGTGTCAGCATGCCAATAATGTAGCAAATGCAAGCAGCGTGCAGTCAATTTGACAAGGCACTATTGGAAAACAAAGAGTTCATTGAAGTCAATAGACACAATGTCTACTCCTCCAAATTGAAGGAAGTCCATATGTCTGGCGTGTTTCTGCTTCAACAGACTATCAGAACAGAACAAAAGGATTCTTTGGTGCTTTTGTACCAGTTGAATTGGTAGAATGATCAAGGTGTGTACGCATTCGCAGTGCCTCCAAGCGCCTGAGTGCGTTCATTGATCCATTCCTATGATAGAGCGGGTGCCGACTCTAAGTGGTCTAATAAGACCCAGGAACCGTCCTGTGTGGCAAGAACAGAATTTGCAAAAAGCAAGCGTCCACAGGAGGAAATTCCCCCTTCCCATGCATGTGTTTGCAAATTGTTAACGCGCTCCAGAACAACAAGAGGGGATAAGCACTATGATTTCAGCAAGGTCATTGCAGTGGCTCTGTAGTTGCAGAACTTGTGGGAATGAAGTTTGCAAATGTGTTTGGTTCCACGGTAGCAAGTTGTGTAGCCTACTAACGTCTAACAGATCCGAGCTTTTCAAAATGTCTCTCTCCATTGAGAGGGGTTGATAAAAGACCAGTGCAGTATCAGGGTTAACAATCTGATTGATATGTGTCTTAGAGGTTATAACCCAGTAGTATGAGATTGAACATCTATCTCATTGTGCTGAGAGCACAGAAGATTCCCATGACAGAGCACAAGCTTCACCTTTCCACAATCAGTATACAGGACCGTATTAATAAGGGAGCACAAATGCCAAAGACATTGTTCAGAAAGTAGGGTGTGGGAGGACAAGAGCAACCGGAATGCTCATTGTCAATTCCTTTCAGGGATGATATTTGTTTACAGGATCAAGTCTAGATGACAATCTCTAAAGGAGTGTACGTCTCCAGTGGTTCTTTGCCATTTAGGGCAAGTCCCTTGGGTGTAATAACCAAAAACAAACAACTTCAGATCAAAGGCATGGACAAATGCAGAGCAAGGCAGACCAAGGTAGACCAGTGCAAGTCAACGCAAACTAAGTCCATAGGTCAATGAATGACACCTTGTCAAAAACAGCCCATGAACCATAATAAACGCTGTGATACCGCCATGTAATGCATAGCGTGGGCGTGCAATTATATGAATGCAACAATCCCTTCAACAGCAAGTTTCCACCGGGAATCAGGAAGGTTAGCAGCAAAGCCCAAAGCCTGTGCTGTAGATAAATCCATGATGAACCAATTGAAGCGTGTGGAAACACTTCCAAAGCATATAATCCGTAGATCAAAGCATTTTGCCAAATTTGTAAGAAATAAATTCTCCCCCTTATCAGCTGTGGTAGCGTCAAGCTGCGTTGAAGATAGCAACTGACCCCTTGGTTTGGAGTGAAGTCCAGCAACACAAGTGATGATCACAAAACAAAAGATTTTGACTGAGACCACACATCCTTTTTTAAAGGATAGAGCAGGAGACATGTCAGATTGGAGGGTATCCTTTCAACAGGTCTCAATGCTTGAGTGCAGAGGAAGGAAACGATAGCAAGAACATCTCCCCCTCAAATTGGTATAAGTCCGGTAATGGAACAAAGGGAACATATGAAATGCTCTTGGGGTTCAAAGCGCTTGTGTGAACACAAAGTCCAGCGGATGTTTGAGACGTCTATGCCAACGTATATAGTGCAGTGTCACTTGCACATATAAAATGCGTCGGGAAAACAGGGAACAATTAACTGTCTATACAGAATGTCAAACATTCAGTGGAACCATGAACATTTGCCTGTGATCTCAGGATCTCTTCATAGACCAGGCCAGCGGGGGCCATTGAAGCACATAAGCAATCAATCGGGTAGAGGCAAAATGCGCTCTGGTCCCTTAACCAAAGCTTGATCAGGATAGTCTCTTGTCCCTTACATTTCAGCAACAAGTTGGTGGTTAACAACCAGACCAATAAGACTATACATCCGATTGAAAGCAAGGTAGCTCAAGTTGATAATGACAGCAAAGTGCAAGCGGGCTCCAGAGAGGGGCTCCAGCAAGATATTCTCAGACTCATTAAGTTGCATTGAAAACTCAAGAATTACAGTGCAAAAGTTCTGATATTATTTCTACACCGTTACAAGCATAAGTAAATACGCAAGTGAGTGTCTATGTGTTGTCTCAAAGGAGAGAGCTGTTAGAACGGTGGATCAGAGACTAAAGCGTCACTCAGAGAGGAGCTAATGTACCCTTCAGGTGGATTGCCTGTGTCAGAGACACAATCAACGAGTGTAGCATTCCTTGCAGACCCAAGCGTGCAGCTGATTGACTGAGTCAAAGAGTGCATCAAGCTCAGCAACAATCAAATGTAGCAGATTGACGTAGTCAAATCGCACAAATGATTCTACAAGGGCAGCGTACAAGTTGTGGGTGAGCTTGACCAGCGCAGATAAATCCGTGATGAGGACATGCAGCTGATTGACTTGACAACTCTGTCGTGAAGTGGTACGAGGACTCAGTCTCTTTTCCTTTGTCTGTTTATCTCTCTGGTTATCTTTGATTGCATCACGGACTCTTTATCTTTCTATCATGTTCTTGATCCGGTTTCCGCTTATGTGATTGTTCATCATGTACAAGGTTCCAGAACCTTCCAGCTATGTCTTGGGCTGTGCTTGCTTGTTTATTATTGCTTGGTGCACTGCCTTGCTCTTCTAGTATATAAGTATTGCCTATTGGCTACCTGGTCCCCATCTTGACCTCTTTATCATTGGGACCAGGTGCGTATCTAGCTTGTCTTGTACTTGTTACTGTGTTTATTTATTCTTTATTATTGGAACCAGATTGTCTCTTGCTATGCTTGCAACATTAGGTCAAGATTGCTACTGCAGCAGCACCTTGCATCTAGAGGTGCTCTTGCAGGCTATCCGCCACCACGTCTCCGTCATACGCCGCTCTGCCAGACTCTTCTGAGGCACCACGCACCGCTCCGCAGGAATCAATTTTGGTTGTTACTGAACCAATCAACGCACCAACCAACTGCACGCAGCTCCTGCACGCATACGATACCACTGACAGTGTCTCAGTCCACCTAAGAGAAGCCAACAACTTGTGGTACAACTGCCGCCAGCAACCTTGTCTACACTCCGCCCATAATTCCACTGACCTTGCCACCAGTAGATTTGTTTTGGTCTTGTGGGACCCACACCTAGAAACTCTGCATTTTTCCCATGTTGCCACACCAGTGGCCCAGACCTTGTCAGCCAAGCCCAAGCCCGAGCCTGTCCCCAATCTTTTTGTTCCTACCAGTTCAGTTGAGGATTGCCCTTCTGCTGTTGTTACCCGAGCTCTGTCCCCAGCCCCATCCACCACATCATCAGGATCATTGGTTGCCAACACACCTCTCTCTAGCCACTCCCGCACACCATTACCACCATCCACACTTCCCATCATGTCCGGCATTGATAGCAACGCCCTCGCCAACGTCATCATGCAGTCCATTGCTGATGCGCTGAAAAATGCAAAAGCCCAGTCCTCCGGTAACAGTGCGTTCACCAAACCATCCCCTTTCAAGGTGGTTGACTACCACGATGCATGCCGATTCCTCTCTCAATTTGAGAATTGGGGCAAGGAGCAGCCCGACCTCGTTGCAAACAACCAGAAGAAGATCCGCTCTGTTCTAGGGATGTTTGAAGGTGGAACTGCTACAGTTTGGTCAACACCTGCAATGGATTTGATGAACTCCGCCACTCCGCAGTGGACAACTTGGGACGAGTTCAAGAGGGACTACATTGCGCGTTGGCTCCCTGCAGACAAGTCTAGAGTGGCGTTGATCCAGCTGGAAAAGTTGAAGCAGGGACCAAAAGAGACTATGGCAGCATATGCTGCCAAATTCACCAATATCGCTGGACGTACCAACCTTGAGAACCACAGCAAACGCACCTACTTTGTCCGTGGCCTCAACGCCAACTCCAAGATGCTCTTTTGCATTGCGTACACCCTGGCCCCCACCAACAACAAGCCCACTTCGCTGCTAGACACCATCAGAATGGCAAGGGAAATGAACGCAATTGGCACAAACTCCCTCTCTGCGCTGTCTGGAGGCTCTGCAAGCACCACAGCTGCCATACATCTGTATGCCATGGACGTAGAGGTGAGCTCCATTGTGGCTACCCAGATGGCGGGGAAGACACGTGCGGATTTCTTGAGGGCAATGAGGGGCAGGTGCTTTGGATGTGGGAGCAGGGATCACATCAAGTTGACAGGGATGTGTGGGGCAAGGAACATCAAGTGCAGGAACTGTGGTCGTACTGGCCACCTGGAAAGTGTTTGCGAGGACAAGTTTTGTGACGCCCCCCTCGTCGTGCTTGTGTTGCCGCCACCATCACAGGTGACTTTACGCTCTTCCTAGAAGAAGCGGGTCTTCAGGGGCCCGCTACTATTGCTGCTGCCACTGTTGCTCCTGCCCCCGCTGTCACCATTGCTGCTGCCACCGCTGCACCAGCTGCTGTTACGCCCACTGGCACCAATACCAATGCATTGTGTGATGGATAGCGACAACTGGAAGGGGGGAGCACTGAGTCGACCTGGAGCTAGGGCTCTACAGATCTAAGAGATGGGTATGGAC